>JACFYI010001280.1:2158692-2182078 GCA_014898755.1 Handroanthus guayacan
AAAAGGTTTTACATTACCATCTAAACTAAATAAACATTTGCAATTTGAAACATAATTTGATCTCTCAATGAAATATCTTGCCAAAATTTATTCCCATGCGTCATCGTGTGAAATATAAGGGCGGAATTGTCTATTTAAAAAAGGGAAAAATACATTGTACTCCCTTGCATTATGGTAAAAGGGAAGATTACCCCCTTGTATTTTTTAATTGTAACATACTCCCCTGTATTTTGGAATAACTAGGTCATAAGGCCCTTATTGTTAGGTTATAGGGGGGTATTTTTGAACTACAGAATTTGGTTAACATTAATATAGGCGTACATCTTATAATTAGAAAAAAATAGGGGCTAATCTTCCCTTTTGCGATAATACAGGGGGTAAAATGTATTTGACTCATTTAAAAAATATATTTTTTTATTTTTTTAAATTATATTGCAAATTCAGCGATTTTATGAAGTCCAACCCAGTAGCAAGTCCTGGGTTCAAGAAAACCTTGACAAGGCGGGTCTTAGGTGCTGCCAGACCTGGCCCCTGCCATCCCTAATTTTATAAGATATGGGAGCCTGTAAAATGTTTTAAGAAAGCTTAGTCAAATATGCTCTTAACCTGCTTATTTAATTTTAACCATCTTAATGTAAAGTTATTATTGCTAACACCTTATAATCTCTAGTATTTCATTTTGTCCAAAATAGTTCAACTATTTTTGTTTACAGTAAGATCTAATGTCTTATAAACTTAAAAATCATAAGAAATTATTAAATAAGATTGGTTAAACACCCTCTTACTAATATATAAAAAAAAAAAAATTCAAGAACTATCATTTTAAGCATAAGCTAGATTATTTGACGATGACATAACAATAAAATTTCTTGATAGAGGTAACACAATCAAGCTACGAAAATGTATATATATATATTATTTGGAACGATCATGGTACAAAATATTACAAAACATATTATAAATATTTTGTGGTCGCAAAATTTATGTGTAGCACACAATCATGGTACATATGCTACTGAAATTTATAAATATTACTCCATACAGTTTTATCAAGCCTCAATACTTAAAAATCTCATAGATATATAGCTAATTTGTCCTTGAATTAAATACTTTACAATTATCATTATTATGAAGCAAACTTTTTACAGTTAAAATATATAAAATTTTGATTCTTGTTTTATTAAACATTTTATTGTTCTCTTTAATTATTGTAAATGGATTTTTCTATCAACATATACTTATGTTTTGTTTGGTCAAGAAACGTTTTGACAAAGTGACTTTTTTTTTGTTTTTTTGTCCTTTCCCGGCGTTTTTCTTAAATTTTCGTTCAGAATGGAAATTAAATTGGTTAGAAGCAGCGGACGTGGCGGAAAACTACAGGCTCCTTCATATTCGTCTGACTATAGGCTGCAGCAATGCACCAGCTGCGCACAGCACAGTAGCATCCAGCTCGCGCACTAAGAATTTCCATATGCCGAGATTAACCCATTCCTCTCTGCCGTTGACTAAACAAGCCCCCCACTAAAATACTATATATTACCCAAAGAAAATGAGAATGGCACTTTCGTTATTATGCAAAAATATAAGGGAGAAGAATTTGAGCCGAGCAGCAGTCTTTCTCCCTCCATATTTAACCGCCAAGAACGAATTCACACGTCACGCTGCCTGCATTTCTCGGCAAACTGTGAAGTTGAATCGTTAAGCAAGTCTCGAGTAGGCGAGTTGTGTGATTTGTAAGCGACTTTAGCACATATCAGGCGAAATTGTACGCAACTAAACCGTAGAAAAATGCTCATTTAGTGTAAATTTAATGGTTTCCTGAGCTTCAAACCCTTCATAAATATCGTGCTTTCTGCATGAGTATATCCACCTGTTTCTCCTTCCATCATTTTCTCCCACCAGAAACTCTATAGCTGCTTACTGTGTCCCTCTCCCTCTCTCTGCATAATGTCTCCTGCGCCTGCACGCGAAACATCAGATGATGATTCTGAACGAAAAAGCTTGCCGGAAATTCCGTCACCGAAGGAAACCGAAATTACGGAAACCTTCGACGAAGCTTGGAGGAATGTCATCCGCGAGACTTTAAGTAACGAATCCAATATCTCAGCAAACGACTTCAGCGAGGATAACGCGAACATCAAAACGACGTTGCGGCGCAGTAGGAATGGCGGAGAAGCAGAGAACGGAGAGTCGGAAATGGTGCCTAATAACGGTAATGTCGGAGGTAAGACGACTTCGGTTCTGAAACCGTCGCCTAGTGTGGGAGTGAGTTTGGAGAATCTTCTGGAAGCGCCGGTCGGCGGCTCCAAAAAGAATGGTAGCTTGGAGAGCAGCTTAGCTACTTCGATGATGGATGAGGCGTGGGAGCAGCTGACCAAAGCCTACGTTAAATTCAAAGGGAAGCGCGTCGGTGCACTCGCCGCCATTGATACTGGCGGCGAGACCTTGAATTACAATCAGGTAGTCACATGACTGCACTTAAGTAACCTCATGCATTTTATTAATACAAGTATTTGGTACGTAAAGTTCTTATAAAGCATGTAAAATGAAATGCAACATACAAATATATAAATCCAACATTTTATGATGCGCTAGTAAATATATATATATATGTATATGCAAGGATTTCATGTGATTATTACCTCTTATGCGTTTCTCTTTTAGTGCTTTGGAAATTCCTTAGCTCTGTCCCTTTTTTTTTGGTTTCTCTTTTATCTGTATGTTGATAAGTATTCTAGCCTGTTGTATGACTGTTCAAATGATCGCCAGTGCGGATGAATGGCTGGGCAAGATCTCGGTATGTAGGGCTTTTCCTTTGCTTTTGTTCGCATTATAGATATTCTGTTGACCTCCTTTGTTTCGTATGGAAGAGTTATTGTTTATTTATTATTTATTTATGCATTAAATTATAGTCCATTTACTTATGCATTTAAATATGTTCATGACCTTAACTTATTCTGCAGTTATATGGGTGATGCGCATGTGTGAGGCTCTTTTTCCATTTTTGATTTTCTTCATCTGATACTAATGTGTCTAATTATGATTTGACACTAACTGAAATGTATATGGTTATGATTCCTGGCAGAAGATCCAGAACTTCAAGTTTTGAAACTTTATTAGCGAGTTAGCTGTTAAAAGTTTCTATAGGACAGGGCTGTTAAATGGATGCGCTTTACTCTTTATAATAAATTTCAGTTGCTCCTCTTATCTGGTATCTGTTCTGGTTTTTTGGTACTCTATGCATCCTTTTTCCTTTGACGTTTTAGTTTCATTCGCTTGTGTCTTCTTTTATTTTATTTTATTCTTTTTGTGGTTTGGCAGTTAAGATGTACTCTTTGTGCATCATATTTTCTTACTGGCTTTGTTCTATGTTCTGATTTTGATTGGTCATGAGGGCTCCTAACACTTACAATCTGTAAATGCTGTCAAGTAATTGAGTTTGAAATGCTTATTAGGGTACATAATTTGTTTTAGGTAGCTGATTATTTGGGTAATTAAGCAGTTCACATGGCTCCTTGTGATGGGCAGGTTTTTGTGAGAGATTTTGTTCCTTGTGGGCTGGCTTGCCTGATGAAAACCGATGCAGATGTAGACATAGTGAAAAATTTTCTGTTGAAGACCCTCCACCTCCAGGGATGGGAGAAGAGAATTGATAACTTCACACTGGGAGAAGGCGTAATGCCTGCCAGTTTCAAGGTTATCCAAGACGCTATCCGTCAGAAGGAGGTTCTACAAGCGGACTTTGGTGGCAGTGCAATTGGAAGAGTTGCACCAGTTGATTCAGGGTTCTGGTGGATTATACTGCTGCGATCATATACTAAATGCACACATGATTATTCTCTGTCAGAGTTACCTGAGGTGCAAAGAGGGATGAAATTGATACTTAACCTCTGTCTGTCAGATGGATTTGATACATTTCCTACACTCTTATGTGCGGATGGATGTAGCATGATTGACAGGCGGATGGTAAACTCCTATCCCTACATCTTTTACCAACGATAGTCCTCTGTTGGTTAACTTTGAAGGAAGTAGCTTTATGGTACTTGCATATGCTGTTGATTTGGAGTACATGGTAGTGATACTAGCATATACTTTAGATTGCCAGTTGGCAATATGCGTAGTTCCTACAACTCTCATCTCCTTCTTGCTCCTAACTATTTGCGTGATTTTGCTAAATGTTGCACTTGGATTGATTTGGTTTTTGCCTGCATAACAGGGGATTTATGGATATCCAATTGAGATTCAGGCACTCTTCTTTTTTGCGCTGAGGTGTGCAAGACAATTGCTTAAACCAGAGCATGATGGTAAGGAATTGATTGAGCGCATTGACAAACGTATCACTGCCCTGAGCTACCATATACAAAATTACTACTGGCTTGACTTCACCCAACTGAATAATATTTATCGCTACAAAACTGAGGAATATTCTCACACTGCTGTCAACAAATTCAATGTCATCCCTGAATCTATCCCAGACTGGGTATTTGAATTCATGCCACTGAGAGGAGGGTATTTCATTGGCAATGTTAGCCCCGCACGCATGGACTTCAGGTGGTTCTTGGTTGGAAATTGCATTGCTATCTTGAGCAGTTTAGCAACACCAGCACAGGCTACAGCAATTATGGATTTGATTGAAGAGCGCTGGGAACAGTTGATTGGGGAGATGCCGCTGAAAATTGCATATCCGGCACTTGAAGGACATGAATGGAGGATTGTAACTGGATGTGATCCGAAGAACACAAGATGGAGTTATCATAATGGTGGCTCTTGGCCAGGTTAATCATCACTAATTTCTTCTCTGAAGTATTTCATCTTGTTATTTATTTGAAATCTAAGACCATCTTATTTATTTGTGCTTGATTTATTTACTTTTCATGGATAATGATAATGATGAACCTAAAAGGTCTTGTAATAATCAAATTTATTGTTTGTTCTTTGCTTGTGGTTGTAAAATTGATTTGTGCTATTTCTGCATGAAGAATCTATGGCTATGCGTGCTTTATTGTAGATGTCATATCACTGAGGTTTTTCTACGATTTTCTCAAGTGTGACAGTAGGATAAAAATGTGTATCCGCTTTGAGAGTAATTCACGACTCACAATGATTTGGTGTTCTTTTTGTAGTTCTTCTATGGCTACTCACAGCAGCAAGCATTAAAACTGGACGGCCTCAAATCGCAAAGAGAGCAATAGAGTTGGTGGAACAACGCCTTGCCAAAGATGGATGGCCTGAGTACTATGATGGCATTAAAGGGCGGTATATTGGAAAGCAGGCAAGGAAGTATCAGACATGGTCCATCACAGGATATCTGGTTGCAAAACTCATGATAGAGAACCCATCCAATCTCCTCATTATCTCGCTTGAAGAGGACAAAAAGATTGCAAAGTCAAAGCTCACCCGCTCTACCTCATGGACCTGCTAGCTTTTTCCTTTAGACATTCTGCTATTTGGAATTGAGCAAAAATTTGGAGTAAGGCTTTTCGTTGCTTATACGCCTGCTTTAATCTGTAACAGGATACACTAGGAGATTTGTTTTTGCATCAGTCTATTCAGATAAACATGCAAGCTGCTTAGCTGCACAGTTTAACTGGCAATTATTATTTGCTTTGCAGTAAGATTTCCTAAACCTGTTTGAATGAACTCATATTTCTGATGACTGACTTCAGTTACATTCCTTTTATGTTTCTATCTGTTTCTCAATTTTGTATCCTTTAATAGTTGGTATAAATTTTATTTGATGAACACGCATTTGGTCTAGTTACTACTAAACCTCTAAGAGTGAATTCAACTGCGCTTCCGGTCAACCAAACCCAAGTGTAAGTAGTAATGTGGAGGGTGATAAGGTACTTGCCCTGCTGAGGCTTTGGTACTGAAAAGAATAAACCACTTCTTTTGTGCAGTTTTATGTTTTTTTGAGGTAATTCTAAACAGTTTTTATATCTGTAATAATTTGAGCCTTCAAGCTAATTTTTTTTTTTAAGCTAAACTTTGGTCCGTTTGTCCTATATTTCTCGTTTCCCTCTCCTCCTTCCCATATTTGTCGTTGAATAGGTTTAGGAAAGCCCTTCATTTAGTCTGGTTAATAGTTGACTTAATGAACGCCCTTACCTTCTCTCTATGCAATCCCCTTCACAAACAAAACTGGCCGTTACAAGGCACAGAATATTATCAGGCATTAGCCTATCAAATTCAACGCTTGTCCCATTTTCATCAAAAAAATTCTCGACATTTGTGATCTCTTCCTCTTGATGTATTTGTCTTCCCACTCAACTATCGAATTTCTCCTCCTCGTACAATCCATAAGCTGTCACTCCCTGTGAAAACACACAATTCTTTGCTCACAAGTTTAAGAAAAAATGCCACCGGATGAGGAGGAGAAGAGCAGCTGTGGACCCCTGAAATGCGAGAAGCTGGACAGAGTGGCGAGCTGGGTGGGGGCGAGCGTTGCGACGGCGTTCTTCGCGTCGCTGGAGCGGTGCGCCTGTATCAACATCTCAACGACGGACTCCGATGTGGATGAAGAGGCCAACGATCGACCCCTTATGCTCACCAAATTCCCTTCGTTCGCAACCGATCCCTCCTCTCACCACCGCCCCACCACCACCACCACCACCACCAACGATAAGCTCCCTTTGCCTGCTCCTACGCCTCTTTGATCGCGTATATAGCTTTTCTTAGTCCATGGATATGTCAAATACCATATGTCTAGATATTTGTTGTTACTTTATTACGTGGTTGCCTTCCTAGCGTCATGAATTGGTCTCATGTCTCCCTGTAGTCTAGGGGATGTTTGGTGGCGGGAGCCCCCCAACCAATAGAATTTCTATCTGTGAAGATTGTATTTTTTTTCCTTTCACTTATTCTTTTAAGTAATTTATTTTAAAGCGGTTCTGGAAGTCTCAGCCACAGTAACAAGTATTTGAATTGAATTATATCACATCCCATTATTTTTCTTTTTTTACTATTCTTTCTCTAATTGATTGATTGTGGACTTTTGAAGTGAAGAGCGTGCATGGGAAAGTTGTGCTGTGTTTCTTTCACTGTTTTTTGTCACATATGGCAATTATTACCACTTCTAGTGGGATAAGGTGCTGTTTGAAATTGACTCGCAGCTGGTTACATTCATCTCCAACAAAGCTGATTACCCGGCGCATTAGAACATGCAAGTTGATGTTGCTGCTGTAAAAATTTTTTTGCGTTTATGGCCTTGCTTGTCCGTATGCTTTATTAATAGGGACTCTAATTTCTTTACCCATAATTTAGCTAAATGGGCCTCAACTTTTGATTGGATTGGTCCGGTTCCTTTTAACAAAATTCTTGTTGAATGTTTTTGTGATGGGAAACAGGCCCAACTCTTGTTTTGTACCTCTTTTGCTGATTGCTAATGATTTTACTTATAAAAAAAAAGATTGATTGTGGATTTTTGAAGTGAAGACTGAAGAGCGTGCATGGGAAAGTTGTGCTGTGTTTCTTTCGCTTTTTTTTGTCGCATATCGCAATTATTACGCAGAAAGTTTCCTTCGAACAATATAGTTCAATATTGCTCCAGTCGGTTGCATTTGATGTAGTTCTGATTTTTTGGCATCTCCGTCTGCTTTATGTGAAAGGCTTGTCAGTTAATATATCCAATTGTCTGGGTGGTCAAAAATACAATATGCAAGTATTTTCGTTTGGCCCACAATAGGATCAAATTTTCTATTTCGGGGGCCCGGGCGCGAGGGGGCGGGGGGTTGGTGGGGCGGGGGCGCATAAACATCCACCAAAAGGATTCGGGGGTACATAAGGTGCTGGATTTCAGAGCTCCGATAGCAGGCCAATAAAACCAGCTGGCCAGAGAGTTTAGGCTGGGCGCTTCCTACGTTGTAAAAGTTCCGTAGCCCATATTATTTTTTTGCAAAAATTCCTACACAATTTGATCATTCGCATGAACCAACTGAAACAAATACACTCCCACACTCTAAGGAACGGCACAGACTTCACCAATTACCTGATCACCAAACTACTGGAGATCCCAAACATAAACTATGCCCACAAGCTGCTCGACAGTACGCCTAACCCAACTCTTTTCCTCTACAACAAACTCATTCAAGCCTATTCTTCTCACGGTCCTCACATCCAATGCCTGTTCCTCTATTCCCAAATTCTTTTCCGATGCTACTCCCCCAATGCCCACTCCTTCACCTTTCTCTTCTCTGCATCCGCTAGCCTTTCCAATCCTTCCCAAGGCCAAATGCTCCATGCTCATTTTGTTAAATTTGGGCTAGATTACGATGTCTATGCTTCAACTGCATTGGTTGACATGTATTGTAAGATGGGCTTGTTGCGTTTGGCGAGAAAACTGTTTGATGAAATGAACGTTAAAGATGTGCCCACTTGGAATTCTTTGATTGCGGGGTACACAAAATGTGGGGATTTGGAGGAAGCGTTGCATTTGTTCTTGGATATGCCATATAGAAATGTGATTTCTTGGACTGCTTTGATATCTGGCTACTCGCAGAATGGAAAATATAGAGAGGCTTTGGAGATGTACTTGAAAATGGAGAGAGAGGGAAGAGTGAGGCCTAATGAAGTGACCATAGCCAGTGTTCTTCCAGCTTGTGCGAATCTTGGTGCATTGGAAGTTGGACAGAAGATCGAAGCTTATGCTCAAGAAAATGGTTTTTTCAAGAATCCGTTTGTTAGTAATGCAGTACTGGAGCTGTATGCAAGATGTGGCGTAATTGAGAAGGCAATGCAATTGTTTGATGAAATTGGTGGGAATAGAAATTTGTGTTCTTGGAACACTATGATTATGGGGTTAGCAGTCCATGGAAGATGTGATGGAGCTCTTGAGCTATTTAACCAAATGCTGGTAAGGTTGTTGATTACTTGTTGGAAATAAGCTTTAAAGTTTAATCAAATTTTAGTGTTATAGAAATGCGCTATTATTTATCTTTGGCATATATAAATAAGCTTTAAGGTTTAGTCAAATTCTTGTGTTACATGGTGCACTACTAGAAAATGGTTCTTAGTCTCCTCGTGGTTCCACACAAGATAGGACACCACTGCGAGCTAATGAGGTTTTACTTATGATTATAATGCAGAGAAAAGGAATTGCCCCAGATGATGTCACTTTTGTGGGAGCAATTCTTGCATGTACGCACGGAGGGATGGTCAAGAAAGGCCGAGAACTCTTCAACTCCATGGAGCAAAGATTTTGTATTGCTCCAAAGCTAGAACACTATGGATGCATGGTTGATCTTCTGGGCCGTGCTGGATTACTACAAGAAGCTTATAATCTTATAAAAGCCATGCCAATGAAACCTGATTCTGTTGTATGGGGAACTTTGCTAGGAGCGTGCAGTTTTCATGGAAATGTTGAATTTGCTGAAAAAGCTGCAGAGTCACTCTTTGTGTTGGAGCCATGGAATCCTGGAAATTATGTGATTCTGTCCAATATATATGCAAAAGCTGGCAGATGGGATGGAGTTGCAAAGCTGAGGAAGTTGATGAAAGGCTCCAACGTCACAAAAGCAGCAGGGCACAGCTTTATTGAGGAAGGAGGCAGAATCCATAAGTTTATAGTAGAGGATAAGTCTCATCCGAGATTCAATGACATTTTTAGATTGTTAGATAATGTCACTGCTGAAATGAAATTTGATGGAAAGAGTTATTTGGATTCTATTGTTGAGGAAATGAGATTTATGGAACATTAAGCTTGATTTGTTTGGACTTTGAATGTGATATTGTTTTAAAGCCAAAGAGTAATGGGAGTGGGTTTGTGCGTGAGGATAGCTAATTGTTTACAAGCTTGTGTTTGAGTACTCGATTTCTGAATAGAGTTATTGTTGAAATTTCCAAGTGAATGAATATATTTGCAGAAAATACAGCAACATATTTGTTAGTAGATGTTGACTCAAAATAATTCATGGACTAGAATTTACTATTATCTTTCATATTCAATGATGATCCAGATCAGATCCATGCTGACATAAATCTAATAGCATTGAGATATTGTCCCACGCCACTCAATCAATGTGGAATTTTGTTATGAAAAAGTTCCTCAAAGGTGAGAGTGGAATTTAGTATCAACTGTCTCAAGTCTTTCAAGTCATTTGATGTTGGTACCTTCATGTTTCTTTTAATTGAGGGGTTTCAAAAAACGGCACATATCAAATCTTTCATGCAGATGGCCGCCAATAATGATGTCCTAGATACATTGACATAAAAGCTTGTTTAACTGAATCGAAGTGTTGTCTTGGGTCTCAGAAGGTGAGAGACAGGATCCAATATTTTAAAGTTGCACGGGATGCGTGATTATAGAGTTTGAGAAAATATGTATAATTATTTAAACGGAACTTTATACAGCAGTTTGGACTCCTGATAATATGACACCTAATTATTTAGTCTATGAAAGCCTGAGCACCTCCCCCAACTGGCAAAGTTTGAAAAGTTAGAACATACGCACGCCCTCTCAATTAAAATATATGAAAACCAAGAAAAAGTGTCTAAATCATGAAATTTTGTAGCTTAAATTATGAGATTTGTTAAAAGTTAGTTCTGCTGTATCACTCGGGCTATATTCTAATTTCAAAAATGTCAACACATACATAGAACTAAATTTGTTTTCTCCAGAAAAAGCCTGGTTTGTTAGGACATAATTTTCTTTCAAATGCCCAGCCATTTGCATAAATACAAAAATACATACGACATGACCAATTAACAATTCACGGTGTATTGAGAATCAATTTTAATAATCGAGAAAAATAATGTTTTTCTTGATAAGTTCAGCTTTTACACTTGCATGCATGGACTCTTGTTTAGGCCAACTGCACTAGTAAACTAATCTCATGAATTAATATAAATATTAATTAAGCAAAATGCTATCTACTCATTATTATTGACGACGAAAGGTAAATTTTATGATACAAAATTATCATTTGTAGACTTGGTAACAACATTAGGAAAACTAGGCTAGAATTTACTGAAAAAAAGAAAAGAAAACCAGGCTAGCCAAGAAGGCGTGCAGCGAATCCTGATGACTTAAGTGAAAATGTCGTCGAACAAAAGTGGCAAAAACAGAGACCTTGTTCCACGGAATGTTTCGCCTTTTGGGGGGATTTAGCCTTTTATCCAGGGGTTCTTTGAAAAATATGTTGATACTGAAAATAAGTTTGAAGCAAGATCGAAATTCCAAATTGGAAAGGTGACTGAGCTTTTCAGAAAGCGACTTTTCACTGTTATCTTTTTGGCCATGATCATATCCATGTCCAAGTTCAATTTTTGAGAGAGAGTACATACCGTTAATATGTAAACTATACTGATGAAGTTCATCATATGAGATTAATTTAGAGATTTAACTATGTATAGAAAAACATTTTTACGGTGTTACTGTGTCTACGAATGTTGATGTGAATCGGGTGCTTGCATCAAGTATTGTCTCTTCATCACATATTCAATGGGAATTTACTTTAAAAAAGTGCTTTGGAATATGAGAGAATAGACTCGACTATATCAACCGTCGTAATTCCCTTGACTTCTCAACATGGGATAACATTACGAATTGTTCAAGCCCACAATCAACAGTTTTGAGCATGGACACATAGCTATTGGTTTCCCATATCTAGTGCAATGCGGACCATAGAGGCCGAATGTGACATTTGTGTGCACGGACAGGTAGATAACCAGGATGTTCCTAAACTTAAGGTTAAAATTTATGGCACGATATGCCCACTAATTGTGTTAATGAGTCCTAGTGTTGCATGAAAACTGAGATTTTGCAGTAAATGCTAAGGGAGGAGAGTCGTAGGTACATTTTCAGTCAAAAAACATGATTTCATTTGAATCAGAAAGCAAAGCATATACAAAGGTGTGTTTCATCTAACATACTCTCCGCTGGTCACAAAAGAATAATAATAAACTATTTGACCCCAACAGCTTATTATTACAAAACCGCACGTTAGAGGATTAATCATGAAAGCTGACAAACATAATGTTTTTGACATAAATCTTTTTCCTCATCAAATATAAAGAAAAACAAAAATATACATTGGCTTGATTTTCATTATTTAATTTCCCTGATTACTTCGTTAAAAAGCCCTCCCCTTGAGCCCCATTGAAGCATCACACTAGGTACACATACTTGCATGGCAGCCACAATTGCAGCACTTCTTTGTGTATGGTTGAGCATATTATCCTCTGCTCAAATAGTGCATGGAATCAAAAGCTGGCCTGGTGGAAGCTCAACAAGATTCTATGACTTCAAGGTACATACATAGAAACACACACACACACACACACATCACTTTCTTCTTATGTATATAGTAATTAAATTTACCCTTCATAAAGATATAAATCTTATTGCTAACCATTGTGATCAATAGGTGCAAACCAAAAGAGTCACAAAGCTATGCAAAACCAATGACATTGTGACCATTAATGACATGTTTCCAGGACCAGTAGTTTATGCTCAAGAAGACGATAGAGTCATTGTTCAGGTCACTAATCAGACACCTTATAATGCCACAATCCACTGGTATTGAACTATTTCTCTTAACAATGTTTAACATACATTTACGTTACACTAAAACACGACATTGATGTAAACTTTGGGATCGTATTATTACCCGGGCACAACCAAATCTTAGGCATGGCGTCCGGCAGAGGTTATCGTGCTGGTTTGACGGCCCTTCTTACGTTACACAGTGCCCCATCCAAGCCGGGCAGACTTTCACTTATGAGTTTACTCTGGTTCAGCAGAAGGGCACCCTATTCTGGCATGCTCATGTCTCATGGCTTAGAGCAACTGTTTATGGCGCTATTGTTATCTACCCGAAAACTGGAGTTCCTTACCCTTTTCCTTACCCCCACGAAGAGCATATCATAATTCTAGGTTAGTTCAATGCAGTTTTCTTTAATGTTTACTAATGTTTGCTTTGTGCACTTGTCTGAGTGATTTGATTAGATAAACAATTAATGGATATACTTGTTTGGCAAAAACAGGGGAATATTGGTTGAGAGATGTGGTACAACTTGAGCAGGCCGTTCTAGCTAGCGGTGGAGCACCCCCAATCGCGGATGCTTTCACCATCAACGGCCACCCGGGTCCCAATTATAATTGCTCCAACAATGGTAAATACTTCATATGCTACTTCACTAAGAGGTTAACTATCAAAGATCTCTTAAAGCTTGGACTATTAACAAATTACGTTAGTTTTATAGAACGTGCCTTATTTGAGTGGGATATTTGAGATTTTTGGTAAACAGGCCAAGACGAGGGTTCTGTTTTGTAAATAATCCATTCGTGACACATTTCAGTGACTTCTTTGTATATTGGACACCCTTTTTACTTACCCCATGTGTATGTCATGCAATAGACTTTGATCTAATCAGTCCTCATTTTATGTGTACATAACTAATTTGTAACATTGTTATTTCCTCAGATGTCTACAAGATTGATGTAGTACCGGGGAAGACATACCTGCTGAGATTAATCAACGCAGGATTGAACACAGAAAACTTCTTTGGGATTGCCAATCACAAATTAACAATAGTTGAAGCTGATGCAGAATACACGAAGCCCTTCACCACGGACAGTGTGATGCTCGGGCCGGGCCAGACCCTCAATGTTCTGGTTACTGCAAATCAGCCTATAGCCAGATATTCCATGGCCATGGGCCCGTATATGTCTGCAAGAAATGTATCATTCCAGAACATAACTTCAGTAGCCTATTTTCAATACTTAGGTGCCACGCCAAATAGCCTATCATTACCAACTAATCTACCGAGTTTTAATGATAATCTAGCTGTTAAAACTGTGATGGATGGGCTTAAAGGGCTAATTACTTCAAACATTCCAAAAGAAATTGATAAGAATCTCTTTGTCACCATTGGAATAAATGTGCAAAAATGCAGCAGACAAAACCCACAGAAAAACTGTCAAGGGGTTAATGGTGGGGTAATGGCTGCTTCCATGAATAACATAAGTTTTATCCGGCCCAATGTTTCGCTTTTAGAAGCTTATTACAAGGATGAAAAACGGTATTTTACTGAAGATTTTCCAGGAGCACCTCTCAGATTTTATGATTTTGTTAACGGGGCGCCTAATAATGCTCCTAATGATACTAACTCAATGAACGGGACAAGGGTTTATGTTCTAGATTATGGGACTAGAGTTCAGCTTATCTTGCAAGATACTGGGACTGTTTCGACTGAAAATCATCCGATTCACCTCCATGGGTATAGCTTCTATGTTGTAGGCTATGGAACTGGTAACTATGATCCGGATAAAGCTAGTTTCAACCTTGTGGATCCACCATACATGAACACTATTGGAGTTCCAGTTGGTGGATGGGCAGCAATTAGATTTACAGCAGACAATCCAGGTATTAATATACTGGAGATGGTCTTGATCTTATTAATGCATATTTCCATGCAGCACCTAGTCTGCTGTCTCTGTTTTCATTTCTTCCATATAGTTATAGTGTTTAGCATAGATGAATCCAAACCCCCAACACTGATTTGAGTTTGGAATTGATCATTCAAATGGGGTATCAAGTCTAGCAGATCTCGAGGTTAAAGGGTCCAACCGGTGAATTTGGACAAGCCATTTGGGTCCACTGGGTTGTTATTGGAAACTCCGCAACGTTCAGCTGAGTATCCTGTTCAATTTTTAGGACAACTAGAGAGAAAATATTGGAACCAGTGCCCAAACATAACCTAAGTTGTTAAAAATGTTCTAGGTGGTTAGTCGATATACATCACAGCCAATCCGAGTCAGGATCCTACCCCATTTGACTCTGATCCAATTATAAATATACATTTCTGGTATTTTGTAATTCACACCCACGTCAAACACCAACATAAAACGGAACACAACTTACACAACTGAGAAGACTGAACCACATATTGCGTAGATTGTTGTGTGATGCATGAGATCACAAACACTTGCAAAATTAACATGCACAAAGTTGATGATCACACTTTATATATGATGCAGGGGCTTGGTTTATGCACTGCCATTTGGAGATACATTTGTCATGGGGTTTATCCGTGGTGTTTATTGTTAAAAATGGGCAAGGACCACTGGAGACTCTTCCTCATCATCCAGCAGATTATCCTCGGTGCTAGCACTGTGGGAGTGTAGCTAATAAGATGCCTTTTTTCAGTGATGTAATTCTTTATTGCATGCAAGTGCTTATTATGTTTGGTTGATTTCTTTTCAAGGAAATATGATTACCGTGCTCCATGATCAATGTTAATTAATAAAATCTATCATCTTTGTTTCTAGATTATTCATTTGTTCTTCTTTCACCTAGCTGGAAATGACACACATTAAAACAAAAGAATTTTGTGCTGATAGGTGGTGGTTAATAACCAGAAACAGAGGAAGTTAAAATGGAAAAGAGAAAAAAAGAAGAAGAAGAAGATAAAATTAAGTACTTTGCATGAGCATGGGAGTGTCGGTGTTGATACAATATCATCACTTCATCCAGCAATCCTCCGATCAACACATACTTACAGGAAAAACCAGAAAAGGAGAAAAAAATTAAATCTTGATATAACTGCAAGCACTGTATTAGAAACTGAAATTAAAACACAGTGCAATTGGAGGGTCCGCCGTGGGATAGGTTTTGGTGTTAGTTAAGCTGAGAAGAAGCGGCGGCGGTTGTTCATTTGCCGCGTCTGCCGCTGGTGACTTGAAGGGTGTCAACTTTCGGATATCAGGGGAGGATTCTAGTATTATCAAAAGATCAGGTGCAGTTTCGATAATGGAGATGGATTCTGTAAGACACTGGGCCAGAAAGTGGGCCTTATGTCGTAGCATGGAGTCCTTAATCCCCACCTGGACTGGGCCTTACATATTGGTACCAAAAGCAAACCCAATCGTGAGTAGCAATTTCTGCACACTAAACGTTAGTTAATTAATTCCCTTTTTTCTTATTTGATTAAATAAATTCATTATTTCTCATTTGATACAGGATCAAAGTTCGTGCTAATTGCATGCTGTCTCTTTTCTTACCATAAATAGCCAGATAAATTCTCTTGATGATCTGCCTTCAATATTACAAATATTTATCATGAATTTTCCTTCTCAAGAGTCCTCTAAAAATCGTTATTATTGTCATAATCCTCATTGAAAACAAATCTAATCTCATCACTAATGCTATCATTTGACCTCCGGCAGCTTCTGTAAATTTGTAGTTTTCAACCCACAGCCACAAGAGTTAGTAACCCCAAGTTTAAAAACTACAACCTTTTCACCTTTCTTCTTACAACATTTCCCATCTTCAGCTTATTACTTATAGCAACCTTTTATAGCATAAATGTACAAATATACGCATATAAATGAATGAACACTGATATAATTACCTACCAAAAAAAAAAAAGAAAATTAATTAATTAAACCGATAACTAATAACACCTTGGTAATAATTAATTGAAAAATTAGAATAATAACCTTCTTCTGCCATTAGTCCAGTAATAGGATCTGCTTAGCATTACAAATAGACATCCTCGTGTTTATATTTTAGTTGATAATTGATGTTATAAGCTAGTCATCAAACTTTGAGTTTGAGGCCGTTTTGCAAAATCCAGCACATGGCTTGAGGGGCCTTGTCCCAACCCAAGCTCAATGGGTTGGACTCGCCAAACCCATTTTCCTACTAAACCATGGTTACCTTTAAATCCATAAATTTAGGTCACCTTCTCATTATATGATTTTTTTTATTATGATGTGAAAGTATGTCATATTAGAGGATAAATATGTAGACCTACCCAAATAAGTGAGACTATAATTTGTGGACGAGACCTTCCTAATTACATGAAATCATGATATATGTAAAATATATGTCTACATGTGGGCTCATCTAGGACAATGATTTCAATTGAAGTACGCTAGGTAATTAATCGCAAACCATATGATGTTGCCATAAAAGATACTAGCACTAGACTACTAGTACGTATTTGCTCGATCTATTTCACTTCAATCGAAATAAAACCCAAATATCACTTTTTTTCTTTTTTTTTTTTTTAAAGTGAAATGATAACATTTAATTATAATACATCAATATAAATACTTTAATACATTCAAAGATCAAATACTTGAAAAAACGCAAGCATCAGCACCTTTACCTTTCTGTTAGGACAAGGGTTCATCATCCGTAACATCATTTAGAATTAATATATAGAAAATATGAAATGTACTTTAACAATTACGGTAATTAGACACGTTAACCATCAATTTAATACATGTGTTCGAAAGATAGTTGCAAGAATAATATATCTGTAATGATACTCCAACTTGTTAGTTGTTAGAGAATATATGAATAGCAAAAAACATTGGGATAAATTAATTTTCTGAGAAATTGATCAGAGCGTGTAGTATATACATAATTACAACTTTGGAATTAAATGATGCGTTCCCATTTGCGCACACCATGTCAAACTTCTTCCATTCCATCGCGCACTAACGATTCAACCCCACCAGAGCTACTTTTTGTCTGCCTTTTTAATTTCGTTTTTAGTCTTAAAAAATATAATTACTAATCACTATTTTTTTTCTTTTTCTTTTAAGAGAATATATAATAATAATAATTAGTTGCCTTTATAACTTTTTTGTCCTAATCGCACATGATTCAGGCGTATGAGGTGCAACCTCGTTTGTTTAATACATTCATTCATTTACACATCAATATATTAGATCAATAATATTCGAAAGTCAATAATTAATAAAAGCAAAAAAATCTCAAACAAATTTATTATATAGTAAAAAATCAAATAAAACTATTATTCAATAAAATAAAGACCAACAGTCAAATAAAAAGGTCAAAATTAAGAGTTGAGATGATCAATGTTGAAATTGTGCTTCACCTATATGATACTTTAAAGTGATACTTTTGAAGAAGTATTGATACGAGATGCCCTCAATTAATTAACTTAAACACGTGTGAGTTCACAAAGGGCACTAAAAATTCCCTCAAATTTATTTATTTATTTTTTTTTTTTAAAAAAAACACTAACTAAATACATATCTCAGACACTTTTACTTAATGAGTTATTTTGATGAGAGATCAATTTACACTCGAGTTTAGATATAAATAAGTTCAATCAAATCTATATAGAAAGACGCAAATCTTATCTTATAGTGTTTCTTATAAGTTAATAGAGGTAAATGTGCCTTCTCATAAATCTTATACGTATGATTATATTATCAGTACTCAAATGTGATGTCAATTTAATTTTAGCTTTATAACATCATGTATATAGCTAGCAAATCATAAAATCACGATATTAATTAATGATGCAATAAAATGACATATATATACATATATATAATTTGTTTGTCATATAATGTACATGTGATAGTCGTTTTGTGGGAAGCTGCATGCATGCAGAAAAGCAAAAGATAGCAAATTAAAGTGCTTTAGTTGGTAAGCAATCTCATCTCTTCGTATGTCCTCATCCTCAAAGTAGTTGAAGAATCTGTTAATAGGAAAGTAAGAAAATCGAAAAAGCACTTGAAAGGATGATGTTCATACTTAAAAAGATACCATCAAAATTTATTAGACTAATGTAATATTTAAAGTGACCAAAATGATCGAAGAAGGGAAAGAAAATTCATGCATTTGAAATAGTGAAATTTTTATTTTGTCACTTTCTCCTTAAAGAAAAAGGATTCCTTCCTTATGATGATGATGGGTTTTAAACATGCAAATACACCACATCCCTTTAGAAGCATAAAAAGAAAGACTATCCATCAATAAAGCATAAAGGAAAGATGGTCTAAATATGTGTCTTTATAAAACAATCATAGCTTTTATTTTAAATTTCAAATCTTTAAATTATGACATACACTTTTTCTTCCTTTCCCAACTGAAATTTACTCACATAAAATCCAAAGAATATGAAGAAAATTACAAATATAGCATTATTTCAATTTTATTTTATTTTTTGGTAACTTCTTCAAATAAATTTCCGTGCATTTTAACTAAGCCATATTAATTTCTGACAATACCATAATCTTGAATATTTTACTAATATATATATATATATATTAATTGCAATTGGATATAATTAAATAAGAAAAAACCCTTAGTGGGAATGACAAGAAGACATCAAGTATGAAGATTAATTCCTCCGTTCTAGAGTCAAAAAAGCAGGAACCCACCAGAGAAGATACATTCACAATAGCACTAACAAAGAATTAAGAAAGGATTAAATAACATGATGGTGATAAAAGCAGACAAAAGTTCACACCATAAATAAAATAAATAAAAGCCTAATTAGAAAAATTATAAATATATATATATATATATATTTCTCAAGTGCAATGAGTACAGTCAAAACAAACAATCCCTGGCCCTTTCCCCTTTTTCCTCTCCCATCATCCATAAAGTTAGCCAACTCAAAAAAAGCCAACACACAAACAACTCAAAACATTCTTTCTTTGCATCAAAGACAGCTGCAGACAAAGGAGGTGAACAATTAATTTTCTCCATCACTTTGCCTTTTTGTAATAAACCTCCTTTTTCCTCTTCTTCACAAATATTCATGGATAGTGATCAATGGACTCAGGTGAGAAGAGTTTTCAATTTTTCTGTCACTATTTTTTTCTCTTCTACGTACCTTTGTTCTAGCTTTTTAATTTCTTATATTATATTTTTTTTTTTCTGGAGCAGATGTCCTTATTTTTTTTGGCTTTATGAATCACACTTTTGCTGAATTTTGTACTCTTAGATACAAGTGAAAATTACACCTGCAGGGTTACATTCTTTGTTTATTTTATTCTTCTGCTTACCTTGTCCTTTTGTCGTCCTTTTGCTTTTCTCTTGAGATTTAGGTTTTAAACAGTTCTTATTTAATTTTCTAATATAACATGAAAATCTGCACTTTTCTTCTTTCCCTCTTTTGCATGGGTAGTATATTGATGAAGGCTTGGGAAAAGGTATTGTTTGTTTTTCTTTAATTTGTTTCTTTACATCCTCAAAGTAGAGAATGTTACCTAGCTAGTTTGCTAGCATTTTTTTTCCTAATTGATTATATTAAATTTCATCAATCCCAAAATCCATTTTATCAAATCTAATACTCACTCCACTTTAATTTTTTTCCCTAATTTTATAATTTCAGGATTTTGGAGTAGCAAAATCCATGGCAGAAATAGCTCCTCCAAGTGCATGCACAAGGCCAGTAATGGAGAGAAAAATAAGGCCACAAAAAGACCAAGCCCTAAATTGTCCAAGATGCCACTCAACGAACACCAAATTCTGCTACTACAACAATTACAGCCTCACTCAACCAAGATACTTCTGCAAAACCTGCAGAAGGTATTGGACCGAAGGCGGAACCCTAAGAAATGTCCCGGTGGGAGGCGGTTCAAGAAAGAACAAGAAATCATCAGCTACTTCATTGTCTATGCTAACAGCACCTGCAGTTTCATCCCAAAGACTTCCTGATCTCAACCCTCCAACCATTTCTCAGTTTTCTAATCAAAACCCTAAAATCCATGATCAAGGGCAGCATCTTAATCTTGGTTTTCAAGTTCCACACGACTACCATCATGGGATCCCTCAGTTTCTTGAGCTACCTAAGATTGAGAATAGAGATGTCATGAGATCTTCATCCAATTCTGCTAGCTCTTCCTCCTCTTCAACTCCACTTTCTGCCCTAAATTTTCTGAGGAATAATGGAATTAATGCAGCTAGGGGATTTAATTCCTTTATTCCTATGGCTCCAAGTGGTCTAGAAAGTACTAATGCCCTTTTTGCAAATTTTCCATTTCAAGAATGCAAGCCAAACCTTTCCTTCTCCATTGATGGGAATAGATTTGAGAATCCTAATGTGCCACAAGAAAATCATGTTAATAATGGAAGCCTAATGTTTAGTTTGGGAGCTGCAACAAAAAGGGATTCAAGTACAAGTGAAGGTGATCAAGGTAAGGGACAGGAGAATTCAAATGGATTCTGGAATGGAATGTTAGGTGGAGGATCTTGGTGAAAAGAAGAGAAAGACAACAAGAAATAGGGTTGCACCACTTGATTTTCCCTTTTTTTTTTTAATTATTTGTCTATTATCTTTGTTTTGGTCTCATGGTTGGTTAGCTGTTTGGAGTTGTTTAGAACTAACATACATACTGCATAAAGTGTTGCGTATTTCTTAGTTTCTTTATTTTACTTTTTCAAGTATTGTACTAATTGAAGCTAGATAGATAGCTTCCATTAATGCCTAAAGTGAGCTTCTAGTGTTTTCTTGTCTTACCGAAAGTTTTTGCTTTTTCTGTGTATGCAGATTTGTGCGTTGCATATATTCAAATTATTTTCCGTATTAATCTTTTTCTTCTTGTATAAGTTGAGGATTAATTAACTTGAATCAATTCATTTAATAATTTATATATGGGTTCGTAAGCATCTTGGAGCTCGCTAGGTCAAGAACTCATATATAACAACATTCATACTTTATATTCATTTACTTTAAGTTGGCTAGATATATAGCTTCCCTAGAGTGTGCTTCTACTTCTAGTACTTGTTATCTTTACCCGCGAAAGGAAAAAAAAAAAGGAATAAAAGAAAGAAAAAAAAAAGAAAAAGAAAGAAAGGATAAGTTAAATTCCATATATAATTTAAATTCCTACTCTAAAATATTCACCGGCAAATTAAAGAAAAGATGCAAAACATGGTATCGGTAGCAGAAGGTATTACTTTTGGGAATAGTGTTCCCCATTTATTGTGGCATATGATGATGATTGAATTAAAGTGCATATTCTTTGCTCTTAATCACCTCATTTTTAATATATCAAGGTTTAGCGCCCACTCTTCACACAAAAAAAAAAAGGGAAAAGAAAAGAAAACACAGAGTTAGATAGAAGTCTATAAAGCTTGATGGTTTTATAGTATTATTTCCATCTTGACTGAGATTCTTCCAGCTCAGAAACCACTCCCTGCAGGAGTCATAAAGAACTTGAGAGACGAGTGATTTATTAAATACTTGATGATGGGATAATGGGATTGGCCACAAATGTATGAGTTTGAATTCCTGACAGCTGATAAATATATATATATATATGTTTAAGGAAAAAAAAAAAAAGAAGAATTTCAAATCCAGTGAATGTTATACCAATTTTTATAATAACAGCACTAAGTTAATTAATGATGGTGATCTATCCATAACATTAGATTATTAGGGGGAGAGAAGATATAGCATGTAGAGTTAATTATAATTAATGTAAAAGCCAAGTGAATTTTACCTGCCTCAACCAAAAACCTCACCTAATCAATTTTAGTTAATTTCCGGAGCCATGAGTACCAATCATAGCTTACATGTTATCCTCTTCAAACCACAAAGAAAAGTCTGACAGAAACTATAGCACTTTTTGCATTTAAGGGTCCCTCCGAACATTGCTCTCTAAGCAAGTGTGCCCAGAAATAATCATCTCCATTCGAGGATTTTCTTTAATTTCTTTAAAATTTTGTTGTTATGAATATCCCATTCCATATGTCCAAATTGTCCACCTGATTGAAGAAAAGCTACAAATATTTGAGATATTTAAGATTTAAAAATCTATTTATTTGTGAAATATTTATGAAACTTTGAAACATACTTTTATATGTGCGTATTACATACGACAAATATTATCATCCTAATTTATGTACAAATTTCAAATGGCTCCATTTGTTATGGAAAAGGCAATATATGATTCTACAATTTATTCTGCATTTTTGGAAGAATCTGTGACCCGCCGGAAATAAGCAGACATGCTGTTCAGTCAAATGATAAAGCAACATAAAGTTATCGCTAAGAATATTCTTAGATTAAAGCAACATAAAAGCTAGAAATATTTTTAGATTAACTATGAATTTTCAAATGATATAACTTGCCACAGGCCATAACTACTCGATGGTCCATACAAACTCCAAGGTAATATTGGATTTCAAACCATAATCCCTACTATGAGTCTACTAGAAAAGGGAGAACCATAATCAAGGCAGGTGTAGTCTCCAAAGTATATAAAACATCTACTCTACATATACAACTTGTTACAATTATTACTTCAATTTTGAGAAGGCTCGTAAAACACTAAACCTACGTGGTAAAATATATGAGTTCAGCTTCTATACATTGAACGGGCATAACCTTTCTTTACATATACCATGAGTTCAAGGCTTCGTAAGTTAAAAACAACTGGTTCACAGAAAAGGTTCCAATTCACTGCTCCCCATTAATACCAAAGATTCGGACCTTGTGCATGTTTGGGAACTTAGCGATAACTAGCACAAGAACTGCAATCGTGTTGAAGAACAGCATGGGGTGTTGGTAGTCAGTTGTATGTGAAGCAATCAAGTAGCTGCCAACAGCGCAAATGAAGCTGATTAAGCAATGAGGGAGAGGGAGAAAGCCCTGCCCCCTGGGGGCC
>JACFYI010001280.1:2191968-2206729 GCA_014898755.1 Handroanthus guayacan
TGCATGAGTGCATTTGCCTTTTGCTCATCCATGGTTAAAAGTCATTAGTGATAAAAAGAGAAAGGCAAATCCCGGTAACTATACTAAGCTGACTTACCTAAAATATTTTAGTTTCGTTGTACCATCCTCCAAGCTAAGCATTGCCTCAACTGATTTTACGAATCCAAATAACATCAGTGTAGACAAGTTAAATTCGTGTCCAATCAAATGGCATGCGTAATATACATTAAATTATATATTTTCTTTTTATACTTTGAGAACTTAATTAATTAATAAAGTCGAATTTCTAAAATAAAATACTTAATTAATTGATATTTTAAAATATTGCAGCATCCAATCACATGATGCCAAGTGTCAAGCTCAAATCAATCTTGAAAGAATTAATCTTGTGAAATAGAGAAAAGAACTAATGGTATTTTTAATAAACCTAATCACATTTTGTGATTAAAGAAATAAAATACCATTCAAATCCAAGACAAATCTTTTAAAAGGAAGGAAATTAATTAAGGAAATAAAAGGCCACTCAAGTCCAAGTGAAATTTCATAAAAGGAAGGAATTTAATTAAGGAAATAAAATACCACTCAAATCCGAGTGAAATATCATAAAAGGAAGGAAATTAATTAAGGAAATAAATTACCAATCATGTCCAAGTAAAATCTTGTAAAAGGAAGAAAATAATTAAGGAAATAAAATACCACTCAGCTCCAAGACACAGTCTTGTGGAAGGAAGGAAATTGAATCATGACGTTGGTAACCCTACTCACATCATGTAATTAAGGAAAAAATACCATCAACTCATGAAGGGCCAATCAAATTGCGCCACCTCATCAAATAACTATGGAAATGCTTCCCATCCTATAGTTATAAATAGGGGTCTTCTTCACAACAATATGCACTTGAGCAGCAACTAATCACATCAGAAAACCCATCTAAAGAACCTGCTGCTGTTTCTGTCTTATAAACACACTCACTTATCCTAGAAGTTATTGAAAACAGAGTTTGACGACAATGGTTGTGGAAAGTGAGCTGCATGGAGGATTAGAATGGAGGATCAACATGCCGGATGAGACATCAAAAGTTTCAGTGCCTGAGCGTGCGTCAAAGAGCAGAGTTTGCGTGAGATTAGAGGGATTTTTCATGGGAATTGTCTTGAAAATATGGGGATTTCTTCAAGGGGCTTGGAGATTAGCAGTGGATGAGCCTAAGAAAGTAATGCATTGTGTCAAAGTAGGGATGGCTCTTTCTCTTGTCTCACTCTTTTACTACATGAGGCCTTTATATGAAGGAGTTGGAGGGAATGCTATGTGGGCTGTTTTGACTGTTGTCGTTGCTTTCGAATATACTGTGGGTACGTGTTTTATTTCTCATGAAAATTTATAAGTTGGCAAACAACATGTATATTGACTAGTAGAATAATGCAGGTGCAACGCTGTCTAAATGTGTGAATAGAGCAACTGGAACTTTCTTGGCTGGAGCATTAGGGATTGGTGTTCATTGGATAGCTAGCCAGTCAGGGGAAGAATTTGAGCCCATAATTCTGCAAGGTTCAGTTTTCCTTCTAGGTATGTTGTGAAATTTTTTTTGAATGGAAACACAGAAGCATCAGTAAAAGAAAATAATATTTACCTTCATCAATGTTTTCTTGCAGCTGCTGCAGCAACTTTCTCTCGATTCATTCCATCAATAAAAGCACGATTTGACTATGGAGCCGTGATCTTTATCCTTACGTTCAGCTTAGTGTCAGTTTCAGGCTACCGAGTGGATAAATTGTTTGAATTGGCTCATCATAGGCTATCCACTATTATAATAGGGACCTCCATCTGCATCCTTACAAGCATGCTTATCTGGCCTGTTTGGGCAGGAACAGAGCTTCACGACCTTATCAAGAACAACATGGAAAAGCTTTCTGATTCCTTGGATGGTAAGACAACAAATTCATGTAAAGTAACTTAGTTAAATCATAAACGAAAAGGAATTGACTAATGATTCTGCTTTAAAAAACTCAGGATGTGTTGCAGACTATTTCAGAGATGACGTAGAGGCCTATGCTAACAAGAATGAAGATTCCAACAAAATATTGCTTGGCTATGAAGGTGTTCTGAATTCTAAGGCTACTGAAGAAGCCTTGGTATGTTTTCTTCTCCTTTCCTGTTGCACATATAGTTCAATTCTAAATCGTCTCCTGCCTAAGCATGAATACTGTTTCTCAACAGGCTAATTTTGCCAGATGGGAGCCTGCACATGGAGGCTTCAATTTTGGGCATCCATGGAAAGAGTATCTCAAAATTGGAGCTTCACTCAGGAGTTCTGCTTCCTGCATCGAAGCCCTTAATGGTAGTCTGAGTTCAGACAATAAGGTAATCATGATTCTAGTTATATGTTTAGACAAAGCAGTTTAGTATTCTCAGCAATCAAAAGTCATGCTTTTATTTTTGCAACTTCACAGGCTCCTGATTTCCTCAAGAAGCATTTCAGCAAGTTCTGCATAAGATTAAGTGCTACTACCTCAGCTGTCATGAAAGAACTGGCGGTTTCTATCAGTACAATGACAAAATCATCGAAAATAGATCATATGGTTAGAGAATTGAGAAATGCAGTTGAAGAGCTTCAAAATGTTCTGAAATCCCTCTCTGAACAAACAATATCATCGACTGAACCAAAAATTCCACACTCGGACATGGGAGAGGGAAATGAGAGTCCTATTGTAGTAACTTTAGTGGAAGTTGTTCCGTTAGTCACAGTATCATCATTGTTGATAGAGATTGCAGCAAGAACAGAGAAAATCGCGGATACAGTAAATGGACTGGCAGACAAAGCAAAATTCAGAGTTGAAAGCACTGAAAAAACGAAGAAAAGCCAAAATCAAAAAGTCCTAAATCAGATTAGTGCAGAAAATGAGGAAGATAAGACAATGATGACCTGTCAAAAAATATTATTGATAGAGATTGCAGCAAGAACAGAGAAAATTGCAGAGAGAGTAAATGGACTGGCAGAGAAAGCAGAAGCCACAGTTGAAAGCACAGAAGAAACCAAGAAAAGCCAAAACCAACAAGTTCTAAACCAGAGTAGTGCAGAAACCGAAGAAGATTAGACAATGATGGCCGGTCAAAAGGACCAAGTTTTGTAGCAAAACTGTAAAATGCTTCATTTTTTGTGGGCTTTGTAAGTTAAGTTAGATACTTTACAGCAAAGAAAAACTGCTTTTAGTAACCATGATACATAAGTTTTCTAGATTCTTGTCATAAGAAAGAGAGAGAGTAGAATGCAACTTCTAATGTGATCTTTATGTAAAACTTTTCTGCATCTCAGATAAATTATGTTCTCAGCTTGTAGAGAAACATATGGCCATAAATAGATATTCTTTTTAATATACGAAATCCCATTCCAAATGAACTTCCATTGTACATTCCAAATCAACAAGCAAACTGCAGTTTCCACCACATCTAACAGCATAAATCATACCTAATATATATGCATTCTGTCAAAGACAGCTTTATTTTTTCCTCAACAACAGAATACAACCAAGGATTTCCTATCTATTTCAAATTATCCAATCAGATTGATGTCACCTGATAAGTTGCCTGTTAGAATTCCTCACATTTTCTGCGGCTCTTTCTTCGTTATCTCCCCAACCAAGATTCACAGCCAGATCCTCAACTGCAACCTTGATAACATCAGTTCGGACACCAATATCAGTTGCGTATCTGCTCATACAGTACATTCCTGCTGTCATTGTAGCCACGCCGACTGGACTTGGCATTAACAACTTGAGAGGAGATGAAAGAAGAGCTGCAAGTGGTGCACCAATTACAGAGGAAGCTTGGCCACTTCTTCCAACTCCAAGGCGATCGAGTGTGAGGAGTCCCGTTTTGCAATACAAGGCAAAATCCTCGCAGTTGTTTTGAAACACGTTATAGTTCCCAAATCCATTCTGAAGCAGATACATCGCTCGATGAACGACTGTTTCAGCTGGGTCTGAGGCTGCAGTCGTGCATGTGCCTCCTCGTACTTTTGCAATGAAAACAGATGGACTGACTCCATATTCAAATGAATAAAGGGAACCATTTTTAAGGAAGCAATCGAGACAGGAGAGGACGACACTGCTGTTGGGTTGTCTGAAACCACAGTCGGGATATGTGGGACATTGTGCAGCCAGGCTGCATGCTTCGCTGTTGGATCTGGAAGAGGCTTCAACACGAGTAAAATGAACCACTTTGCTACCCCCGACAAAGATACCTGCATGGTTCAATATTAAAAGGGTACAGGAAGAACTAACTGAAATTTATTCTATTCTATCAAGAATAGAATTTTTTACCATCTAGTCTAATTCATTTCATTAATTCACAAACTCAATCTCAGCTGGAAAAGTAACAATTTTTCTACTATCTAATGAACCAAGATTTGTTATGCAAAATTAAACTTGCCGAAATTCATGCTAATGACTCATATCTATCCAGTTTGGAGATAGAACTCTAAATATTAAGCAGCATAACAAGGAGATAAATGCCATAGAAAGGGCAAAACACAATCAAGACACTGAGCAGAAGGCAAAATCCCATTGGAAAGTGAAAGCAAATAAAGCCCATGCTGCAGCTTTCAGTTTCCTCTATGTGCAACATAATAATTATTGCTGAAACAAAGAAGAAATAAATTAAAGAAATAAAAAATTTAGTCTTAACCATGATGAGAGTATGCAAAGATTGCTCTGTAAGTATAGATATGATCCCCGCGCTTGATTTCACTCCTCTCCACTCTGTTTGAGAGCAAACCCATTTCTGTTTCTGTCAATTACTAGAATTAAAAATGAAGAGGAATGAAGAAAAAGAAGAAGAAGGAGGACTGCAAACTATGAGCAATTTTAGCAAAAACCTCCCTCCAGAATTGAAATTTGAGCAAAGAGACACAAACTACCGTTTCCTTGTCCAGGAAAGCAGGGAAAACACAATTAAATGATGATTTATACGTGGAGGGATGTGATTGGTTTACCGAAGTATTTGCTTAAGAACCGTTATACAAACAGAGATATAATATGTATACATGGCATTAGCATATACATGCTGATCACGCTAATGCATGTTGGGCTTTTCCGGCTGCTACTTTTTCTCCTTTTTTTGGCTCGTGGAGTATGAGCATCATTGGGTTTATTTCCTTTCCTTTTCTTTTTCTTATTTTCCCCCTTCTGTGAGGGTCCTCTATTTTTCTTTTGTTTTAAATAAAACAAGAAGGTAAAATTTCATAGCATCAAGAGAAGAGTCCAAAAGGGGGTACCCCCCTAATTTTTTTGTGTGAGGGGACCTATGTTTCTTGGTGAGTCAAGGTAAGAAATCCACAGATTCTTGATATGGGTATCCAAGGAAACTTCGCTGTTTGCAATGCATAACATTGGAGAAAGATATTCTTTGCTTTTTTCAGACGCTTCTGATGACATGTTTGAGCTATTTAAATCGTTTCTTAGATTTATAAACTTCCAAATAGTCTTGCTTTTCCACTGAACGTTATGAACTTAGTCAAAAATGTATTATTCCTTGCGGGCTAGATTGTCTTTATAAAGATTCATATTCATGGATTAATTGTCCCAAACAAGCCATTTCTTTTACCCCTGAAAGATGAACTGGCAAGAGATCATTTCATTTTAAGTATTTATTGTCAGTTAAAGAAAGGATGACGCTGATTATTAGACTATAAAGGGAAAGAAAAAAATAAACACCATAATCAAATTTAAATGGTAAAATATCTCTAAGAAATTGGACAACTGATAAGGTGGGGACTGAGGCTTTCTCATTCATTCAGAAGAATCACAACGAGAAGGGAGGCAAAAATGGGGATCTGTGCACAGAGTTCCCGGGCCCCACGCCCCAAAATTGAATTTAAAAAAGAAAAAGAAAAATGGCGTCGCCCGGACTCGAACCGGAGACCTTCAGTGTGTTAGACTGACGTGATAACCAACTACACCACGACACCTTGATGTCACCTAGGTTAAGATAAGTTTTTATTCAAGCATTGTCTAACTAAGATAACTGCCATAACTAACTTTCCGATCTTTCTCCAGGTGCGAATGTAAAACAGTTAGTTCGTAGTTGACGGTGGAGAGGAAGCAGCTGATGGTGCATTTGTATTATATGTGAAATTTATTAATCATTCATTATGAATTTATAAATCATTAAATTGAATAGGCTCTCTCAGCCCAACAACTGTGTGTTCTGCCATGATTTCCGCCCCTAAATCCATCTTTTATTCCTTGTAAAACCAATTTATGCCCCCGCCATTTTCTCTTTTTTCCTTACCCCTCCACTACCAAAATTTTTCGATCATTTCCCATCAACTCCCTTCCCTTCTTTCTCCCATTAATTCTCTAACCCCGCGACCAAAATCGCTTCTTTATCCGAAGGAATATAATTTTACTGTTTTCTTTTTTTTTTTATTCCTTTGGTAGCAGAGGAATAATTAGTTAAAAACGCAACACTGATTGTGAATTTGGATCATGATTGGATCTTAGCATGTTAATATTAGATTCCTAGAATTAGGCCGGCGTTTATGGGAAGCGGAGTTGTGGTGATGACACGAAACTTGTCTACGTCTTCGTGTCACGATGAATTTTTTGCCTGTTGTTTAGCTTCAAGGTTATTTTTCTCGTTGAGAGGCCTCAGTGAATTTTCATTTGTAGATCTTATTATCCCCAATGCCGATTGGAAATGCCGACCATGATTCTATGGGGAGCGATCGCTATTAAATTCCTATTGCATTGCTGCAGAGGATTTTTCCCACGAAAAATCACCAACCCCTTTTGCCCGGAACGCCCTCCTCTAATTTCTACTCTGCCGTTCCTTTTTCTCTTCGGTTTATGGATACTTACTGTTTCTTCTGAAAATTTTGTTCGTTTGTCATTGCTGCTGTTGCGGTTGTTGTTAATGACCTGAATGAGTAACGGTGCAGTCGTAGGATTTTCTGTGAATTGTGCTGGTGAGGCTCATTCAAGCGAGGTTGATTATGTGGAGAGATGTGCCAGGAATCGATATGTTCGGGTAAATTTTGCTGTATGCTGTGTATATTTGGGGATTCTTTTCTTGGTTTTATGTTCATCCAAAAACAATCTCTTGTTGTCTTGTGGTGGGTGTTTATGTGCTGCATAGTGGGATTTATCATCTGGAAAAAGCATCTAATGTAGTTATGAGATTGATTTGGTGCCACTGCAACTGATTTAGCTGTAGTTTATCCTAAACTTAGCAATTAGATGATGGTAATTTGCTGGAATAGAACACGTGTCATGATATTTAAGATCCAAAATCATTAAGATCTGTGATTCACTTTATGCTTGGTGAGAGCTAGACAACGTCATAGAGTTGTTTTACTTGTTTGTTCACTTTGCAGTGACGGCCTGTTTTTTCTTTTGCAGTACAAGGAAGTCTTGGGTAAGGGTGCATGCAAGACTGTGTACGTGTTTAAGATTTTGGTTTACGGCTACAGCAACTATGACTAGAAAAATATTTGTATATGTTCCCATATTTTCTTATTTATGTTCCCTTTGTAGGTATAAAGCTTTTGATCAAATTGATGGGATAGAAGTAGCATGGAACCGGGTGAAAATAGATGACACATTGCAGTTGCCTGAAGATTTCGGAAAAAGGTACTCTGAGGTCATACTTCTTAGACAGCTGAATCATGAAAACATGATCAAGTTCTATGATTCATGGATTGATTACGAGAAGAAGACTATTAACATTATTACTGAGCTTTTCACTTCAGGGAGCCTGAGGCAGTGAGTTTCTTCAGTTTCTAATTTGGCATTGTTATATATATATATATATATATATGGGATGGATGCCAATGATCCATGTTTTCGTTCTTAGATACCGTCAAAAGCACAAGAATGTTGATATGAAGGCTATAAAGAATTGGGCAAGACAGGTTCTCCAAGGTTTAGACTATCTTCATAGTCAAAACCCTCCTGTCATTCACAGAGATTTGAAATGTGATAATATTTTTGTTAATGGAAATCAAGGCAAAGTTAAAATTGGGGACCTTGGACTGGCAACCATCATGCAGCAGCCTACTGCTAAAAGTGTCACCGGTATAGAGCTTTTGAATTCATATTTCTATGAACAAGAATGATTCCCGAGAAAGTTGCTTGCTTACTCGGCTATGTATTTTGTCAGGAACCCCGGAATTTATGGCACCAGAGTACTATGATGAGGACTACAATGAACTAGTTGACATATATTCCTTCGGAATGTGCTTGTTGGAAATGGTTACTTTGGAATATCCTTATTCAGAATGTAAAAATCCAGCTCAAATATTCCGGAAAGTTACATCTGTAAGTTCTCTTACCTTGTTTCTGCATTCTACTTGACAATATTATCTGGCTGTCATCTTAGAGCCATTCACTTGGCAGGGTGTCAAACCTGCTGCTCTTGACAAGGTGCCTTCTCCGGAGGTCAAAGAATTCATTGAGAAATGCTTGGTTCCAGCTTCTCAGAGGTTGCCCGCTAAGGAACTTCTTAAAGACCCCTTTCTTAAACCTGAACATTCCAAGGAATCGTTCCGTGGTTCATCACAAATACCTGATGAAGTTCCTAGATCTTTAAGTCCATTGAATTGTGGGCCTCGCTCCATGGATATTGACCATGAATATAACCAGTCTGGATGTACAGGCTCCAATTGCTGGACCCCCTGCTCTTCAGCATTCGAACTTGAAAGATCACATCAGAACAATAAATTCAGATTGAAGGGAGAGAAGAATGATGAAAATTCAATCTCATTGACCTTGCACATAGCAAATCAGGGTGGTAAGCTTCACAAGCACTGAACCGAGTTTGGCTGCACAATTTTCACTGCAAAAAACTTAATCTTCCTTTCTGAAATGCAGGCCAAGTGAGGCAAGTAGACTTTGTATTCTACATTGACTCAGACACAGCGCTTGCTGTTTCTATTGAGATGGCCGAGCAGCTAGAATTAGCATATAATGATGTAGTTTTCTTTGCTAACTTCATTGATACCCTACTAATGAGAAGTTTGCCTGACTGGAAACCTTCATCTGATTGTTATTCCAGTGGAGAGAGATCTGGAAGTGACCCAAATTTCCTTTCAGATCAATTGTACATGCAGTTGGCTGATTGCATAGGGGATGGAGACACAGGAATTTCTAAGGTCATGGAAGTAGATTCTTCAATGAAGAATGAGGAGACATCTAAAGTTTCCAGCAGCACAATCTCTGGGATGGAGTTTAGTGATCTATTTTGTGATGAATGCCAGAATCACGAACAGTTGGAATTTAATTTTTCTGATCAGGAAAAGGTCTCCAAAGTCGGGAGCTTTACGAGCAGTAGTTCAACTTTGAGCTTGGTAGAGAGAAGTGCTGAGAGTGATTTGAAGTTGGAACTTGATTCTATTGAAGCAAAATATCAAGAATGGCTTCAAGAACTTTCTAGGATGAGTCAGGAGGCAATGGATGCCACAACGAAAAGATGGATGATGACAAAAAATAAAGAGGTGCTTCATTGAGAAAGAGTACGGGCATTTGCTTGTTATTTTCTTCCTAGAAGCTCAAAATTTCCTTGTTTGTTGTTTTTGGTTGGGATGGATTTTGGAACCTCCTGATTTGGCCGTGGCTCCCATTCAAGAACTGATTGCATCTTCGAAACCCAGCATTCATAGGGGGTGAGGAGTAAATATTATCTTGCATGAGAATGTACATAAGTAATGCACAGTTCTGGATGCTATTCCCATTACCAATACAAGAGTTGCTTTTTATTGCAAAATTATTCTAGCCAGCGTATGTGATTGACAGCTACAAGTTTGGGTCCTCTACTCCTCTATATCTCTGATACCTACTTCATTTCAATGCCACGTATCAAGTATACTAAATATTTTTCATATAAAAGCATTTGGTTCTGAATGAAATATACTTGGTTGGTGTCCATGATATGGAATAGGTGATAAAAAATCCTATCTGAAAAGAGGACCTCAACTGGTTTGACAATATCTTTCAACAAACAAATATGAATGGATATATCTCAATATTTATGAGACAAAGGCAAATCATTGTTTTCACGAAAATTTGAATAGTTGAATGTATGTATCAACCAATCTTAGTTGCATAATAACAACTAGCAAATAATCTATAAAAAGGTATATGTGAACTGCCATAAGTTTACTAAGGGAATTTTTCATTTCCTAGTGAAAAAACCTTTTAAGTCACGAAGGCGACATGGAAACAACTTGAAAGTATATAAATGTACAAGAAGGCAGCAGCTTCGCAGCATATGAACGCAGTGGGACTCTAGTTTTCGGTCCAAGTGTGTTTACACTTAGTGCATGTGTAAAATATTGTCATCGGTTCATCAGCTGACCTGGTCTGCACTTGGGTGAAAGTAGCTTCCCCGTGATCACACTCAGGGCATGAGACTGTTGCACACGAGGAAACAATCAGTAATCAAAAGCTACAATTATTTGCCATTTGCAAGCACCAAGTAATTTCTCACATGAAGTGGGCGAACACTGTCAATTGTTTACATAGAAAGTGCATTATAGAAACTTGAGAATTTTCAATATTGGCTCATGAAGCTCCCATAAGAAGACTCTTAAGAAGATTTAGAGAAGTCTTATTCTGTAATAAGTTAATTTGCACCAAAGACTCAAACATAGAAACGAGTTAGACTCAAACATAGAAACGAGTTAGACCATCTATTCTTAGGGCTCAGCAAGAAGTGAAAAGTATACTATTTTTGGAAGGAAATCAATACCATAAGAAGCAAGTCAATTCTAGAAACTTTGTAACTGTATCAAAATAAAAAGAAGCATCGCTGCAAAGCCTTACGGTCAAGAAAAATAGAAATGAACACCAAAAGAAGGGTTTAAGAAAGAGGCTGCAATATAACACTGTCCTAACGAGCATCGTAAAAGAAATGGACCTGAAGTTTTGTTTAAGTTCTTTCGATCATCTTCAGAGAAAATGGGATCTATCGGTTTCTTGACCAAGCGTAAGTGTCTTTTTATCTTTACCTGTTGAAAAACAAGGACATATATATATATATATATATGCATATGTAAATGTAAAACTAAGGAACCATAGAAAATATTGTGGAAAATCAAGTTAGTTACCTTGGTCTCTATTTGACATACGTAAGGGCACGTTGGACAGAAAAATCTGGCTGGGCGCTCCATGTGAGGCAATTCATAGAGCAGCATGTTCCCACAAGTAGGGCAGAATTCCATTTTTGCTCAAATAAAAGAGCCGTGCTATAGTTTAGTCTTTTCCTACTTCTCACAGTATGTAAGTGGCATTGACAAGTCTATCCAATAAGGAAACATTACAGTTAATTTGAATACAATTTCTGTGAATGATCTTGTATTCATGGACAAAGTTTGGAGGAATATTGAGAAAATTTATTGATAGTGTGCAAATCATGGTTTCCAGTTAACTGAGCAATCAGAAACAATGTTTACTGAAAATAAACCATGGAGGAAAAGTAATCCAATTCCATACGCATTTTTAAACAACAAACAATTATCTGCAAAAACACAAAGTAATTTTGTAGGCAGAAATTTGATAAACGTGAATAAATCACAAACCATTTGGATCATGATAATAGTAGGTAATAGTAGGTAAAGACAATGCAAGGAAAAAGATAAACAACCTTGGATAAAATTGCAATCCTAAGTTTATTCGGTGGCCCAGGTTGAAGAAAATAGCAAAAAATTGGAGAAAGGAAGAAAAGACTATGACTCGATAGAATTAATGAAAATCGGAAGCAAAGATTTCAGTCCTTCTCATGTTAAAACCTTCACCTTATTTTCACTAAAATCACAAAAATAATCACACAATCAAGCAAAGAAATAGCATAAAACTCAACCTTCCCATCATTAAACCCATGACTATTTGAGCTTTTCTATTTCCCTTTAACAGGAATAAACACATGCTTACCTGGAAGAACTGATGGTTGCTCCGGTAATGGTGGGACTGTGAAAGATTTAGGGTTTTGCTGAAACCTTAATTCTTAAAACTTAATCGCTCCTTTTACGGTAATGACTGACCCAGTTTATAAAATTTGCAATCGCTATTACTTTTTTCATTTATCTCTGTTTTTATAAGAAAATTTTATTTTAATTTTGCTACTTGGACCATAGATGACAAATGTAATCAAAACTTAAACTATTAGTATGAATAATGCCTGTTCATTCAATCTTCCAACAGAAGTATAGTCCTTAACCTTGTGTCCGTGACATATTGAGAGTTTAACCCTTTTTTTTTTTTTCCTTTAAAGGAAAGATTAATATATTGTATCCTTGTATTAATACATCAAATTAATAATATTTAAAAATTAATAATTAATAAGAAAAATTCTTTAAAAAGTTATTATTAAGTGAACCAAACAAAGTTATTGTTGTGTCCTTAATCGGCCTTGTTTAGTTGAATTCAACCTTCGACGCTTTTTTGGGCTTCATTCATATCTATTATCTAAGAATTCTATGAGCCCATTCAGGAACTTGGCCCGGTTGTCCGAATGTTTTCCTATAATGTTTCAGTCGGCTTGGGCTAACATCCCAATTCAGCCCAATTAACTCGATCACTCCCACTAAATTTAAACAGGAACAAGGTATGCTAAGTTCATTGCTCGATTGAGAAAACTTTGAGATTTATCTCCAGATTTGTCTCCACATCAAATGCTATTATAATGGATAGAGAAAATCTTTTCTTATAATTCGGTCTGAAAAACAAACATATCCTTGTTTCTAGAACAACTTTTTAACCAATAAATAATTACGTTTTTGAAATAAATTGTCAAGTATCAATTTTAGTTACTAAAATCCTACTTAGATGTATCAAATGATCTTCTGGGGACATCTTAGTCAAATATTAATAATACAATGCAAGATAACACGGTAAACATCGGGCATGGTGGCAGAACCCTCTAACCCTGGCAATATAAATATCCTTCTTAATGACAATCAGGGCATAGAGACACATAGCTAGCAGCTTCTTCTCTAATAATTCAGTGCACGCATTCTCAGGTCAGAATCCAATTTCTCCTCACTTTCAAAGTATTGATTCCTGACCTGATCCCCAAATCAAGGATTGGACCAACATCATACTTTGTTTCATTGTGATTTCTAAATTTGACAGAGAGATTAGTTAGGTATCAAAGTCATAGGATGTAGACTGTGGATTATAGTAAGCCCCCATCCATATTACCTTCTTAACATATGTCTATAGGAATCAATCTCTCTTTTCTCGACATAGTAAATGTTCACTTCCCATTCGTTGCTATATACAGCAAGTTGTTGTGGAGAGGTAGTTTTTAGGTGATCGAAAGTATTGAAATCATGAGGCAAGACAAATGGGACCATTGAGTGTGACAATTATTATTGAAGGCATGCACGTCAACATTATAATTTTATTTCCACCTGTGCACATAAACTATTTTCACAATGGAACCTTACTTTGATTGATCCTATCCTGTCATTACTTAATTTTTATTTCAAGTGGATTACCTTTGATATTAATGAAACAGTTTTTGCTCTCATCACTCGTTGTACTACTCAACTAATCATTTCTTGCAAGCAAAAATACTTTTATTTGATTGACAAATATAAAAAAAATAATTTCTATGTCTATATATCCATCCTAGAGCTCAGAAGAAGGACTTAGATTTCTCCAACTTGACAACAATATTCTGCAAAATGGGGGATACGATCATCGGTCCAAGGTTGTACAGCTGCTACAAATGCAGGAACCATATTGCTCTGCATGACGATATTGTTTCAAAAGAATTTCAGGTGCATCGTTTGCCTCTTTATTTTTTTTCCCCCAAAGTCTTTTTCTTATTTTATCAACTGAATCGATTCCTTTATCTGACTATTTAATCAGTCAAAAAATGGGAGGGCTTTTCTGTTTTCGCATGCGATGAATGTTTCTATGGGTCCAAAAGAGGATCGGATGCTGATAACGGGCCTCCACATGGTGGCAGACGTCCACTGCGGCGACTGCCAGGAGCTCTTGGGATGGAAGTACGAGAAAGCTTACGAGGATTTGCAGAAGTACAAGGAAGGAAAATTTGCGCTCGAGAAAATTAAAATTGTCAAAGAGAATTGGTAGTTGTTGATGATTCCTATATGTGCTAGTTTATAAAATTCATTGATGATCGGAAAATTAACTGTTCCGTAATTTGTATATAATTGCACGCAGATCCACTTTACTTCCGTAAATATAAGTTGTTTAAGAGCATAATAATAAAAAATCAAGTGTAATTTACTTGGATTTCGGCTCAGTTAAGGATTAATATTGGCTATTTAGTCTTGGTAATTAGGATGAAGATTATCTATATTACGAAGTGATATAAATAAGGGGACGCTAAGGACAGTTGTTTCATTCACAATAGAATTATGACTAAAATACAAATCCCGTTTAGTTTGAGAGAGCAGTTGACTTTCTCGGCAGCCAGCCAGAGCAAGAGTCATTCACAAGGTAAATAAACCAATTAAAGATTTTCCAATATTTACATTACAATGGACGAATCAGTTCTCAGAGTTAAACGTATTTTTCAAAAGTTGTAGTCGTTTTCTTTTTCTTTTTTAATTAGTTTGCCAAACCAGTCTTTAAATAATGAAAGTTTTGAATACAAATGGTTGTATCTCTATAGAAGTAGAATCTTACAATTACAATGTTTGTCAAGAAATGAATTAAGGAAGTCAATGATTAAGTATAGGCAAACATAAGGAAGATGTAGGGAATTAATTAGCAAGTAAGTCCAATGAGAAAACAAC
>JACFYI010001280.1:2216688-2234906 GCA_014898755.1 Handroanthus guayacan
AACCTTCCTGCAAATCAAGAAGAACAATTACTTCAACTTTACTAATTGCAACAACTTAGAAACATACAACCCAATTACTCCAAAAGTGTTAAAAAGTAAGCAAGCACAACTTTCTCTAACAACCCACATTTACAAATTCTTTGCATCGATAGAAATACATAATGGACTCCTTATAGCAAAAGCCGATACATATATAGATACCCACATCATAAATTTTCAGTTGGCAACAAGAAATAAAAGAAAAGATATGTATGGTTCAGAAAGGGTATTGGTAGAGGTGTCAAACGGGCCGGTCTGATCCGAGCCGACTCATGAAACCGTTTAACCCAGCCTGAATTGGTTCTAGGTTTAAGCGGGCCGAAATCTCTTTTGGGGAGGTCCAACCCTTAATTGACCATTTTAATAATGAGGTCGGGCCTAAACGGTTCCGGGCTAAAAATGCCTTAAACGGGTTAAATGGTTTCAGATTAAATGAGTTTTAAACGGACTAAATGAGCCTTAAACGGATTAAATGAGTTGGGACTAAATGATCCTTAAATGGGTTAAACGGACTGATATTTTATTTTTTTAAGCAATCCTTGATATAATTGTAATAAAGAAGAAGAAATAGGCAATTTTTCATTTATTTAGTTCAAAGAACTCTTAAAATTGTAAAAAGAAATATCATAAATTATATACAATATATCTTATTAACATGATAAAAATTAACGTAATTTAAAATAATTTTTTTAAAGTATTAACATAATATAATATTTAAAAGTATTATTTTAGTTGTATTTTTTAGAAATGCAATATTTTTGTCAAACACTTAAATAATATTACGTTTTGAAAGTTTTATTTAGTATAATATTTTCAAATATTAAAATTAAATTAAATGATTTAACAAACATTAAAAAAAATTACTTTATTTTATTTTATTTCATTAGTTTTTGATTTTTTTTCAGTTTTATCTTCTTTTTTTTTTTTTCAATTTTAAGTAGTTCCTGTTCGATTCCGGTTCCAGTTCCGATCCAGTTTCAGGCTATCCGAGCCGGTGGGACGGGCAGGTCTAGGGCCCAAAATATTGGGCTCGGGTTGAACCTGAACCAGCCCCCCTATAAACAGTACCTGGTCCCTAGCGGAGCCGGGCTTTTACGCGGGCTGGGCCGCTCACCTCTAGGTATTGGCTTATGAGCTATAGAAATTGAAACATGCCATTACAGTAGGTGGTCTTGCCAAAGTCTGGTAGAGTAATAACCGCTAGCCGAAACACCTTTTTTATTTTGATTACTCTCTTAAAAGTTTGATTTGTTTATTTGTTTATTTTTTTAGTAAAAGAATTCACTATTATCTTGTATAGTTGTATCTCTTTGTACTGTGGTTTTAAACCCTATCTTTCAATGGGAGTTGAGTCGTTAAATTTAAATTTAACCAATTTATCAAAATAACAGAATGAGGCTTATTATTTGGAGCCGAAGGTGATCTGTTTCTTTTCAAAATTTCTCCCAAAAAAACGATTACTCACAAAAAATAAATCTAAGGAATTCCAAATCTGGAACAATGGAACATAAGTTAGAAGCCAAAATGGTGCAAATCTCCATGAAATAATTCAACCAATAAGTTTAACTTTGGTGAAAATTTGTGAATGTTGAGTTTTCTCATTATTATGTTCAAGGAAGAGCAATATCTGAGCAAATTTAGTGACTGCAAACTCTAATATATACAATACAAAATGGTTCAATTGTCATAATTTAAAGTTCCAAAACTTCTTAAGAAACTGTAAGATAAAAACTTATTTCAGCCAAGGGAATTATGGAGTTCGTTGCTTTCATTTCAAGTGGATCTTCCATGTTTTCTCACGTCTTGGCTCAATTGCTCCCACAGACGACGCCAGAATGACGTGGTCCAAAATTTAATTCAGGGATCAGATAGTAAAAAATTGACTTGGGGATGCAAACTTTTCTCCTCTTTCCGGGGCTTTCCCAAATCTTAGAATAAATTTTCTCTTTCTCTTCGTAAGTGAATTTTTTCCCGAAATTGTTGTTTTAAGGATGTATCTATAGTACTAGGATTTTGGAAATAGCTGGTGGGCCTAAGAGCCCATTTCAATAATTTATTCAATTTACTTTAGTTTGAATTACTTTTAAGCCTTTATGAACCATAATGGTACATCATGATGTCAATAGTAAATTAGTGAATTACTCAATCTTTAAAGGTTAAATTCCTAACTTCCCAAATGTTCAATAAAGTTGGAATTTCAATATAATTTAGGGGTAATTACAGCCATTACCTCGGGATTTGGCATAATTATAGGTAGGCCCTCTTTAGTTGGGAAAACTATATCTACTATCCCTATCATGAACAAATGTTAAAATCCCTAACGGGCAACAGTGAAATTCCCAAGATAACCACAAGGGGTTTAACGATAATTATGCCAAACCTTGAGGATGTAGTTGTAATTATCCCTAAAATTTTTTGTTAATATTATTTATTTAATATTAATTATTTAGATAATAAATATATTATTGAAAATTAATATTATTTTCTGATAATTCTTTTCAACAATATGCAGCATATAATAATTTTAAATGTTTAAAATTTTTTATATATAATAAAAATATTAAATTTTAAAAAATAATAAAAATACATCACTTAAAAATTTTTGATAAATAATTTTCTGAAAGATCTACCTTTTATATTATTAGAATAGCAAATTTTTAATAAATAATATCAAAATATTGTTGAAAATAAATATTATTTTTTAGAAATAATTTTCTGATATAGTTTAATAATATTATTTTTAATATAATATTAAAATTTTTAGCAAAAAATAGATTATTAAAATATTTGTAATAAAAATAATATTTTTAATGGGTTATTAATCTTTTTTAATAAACTTTAGGAATAATTATAGTGACCGCCTCGAGATTTGGTGTAATTATAGGCAAACCCTCTCACATGCGTGATAAATGTATGAACGTTCATAATACATAAGAGTAAATTGGATTATTATCAAGATGTGGAATTATTTTTTATATGTCTATCGATGACAAGGGTAGAAGAAAGAAAGAAAAGAGTAATTTAATACATTATTAGTTAAGGAAAAAAAAAAAAAGGAAATCGATGATAATTAAGAAGTCAAATAAAAGCACCAACAAACAAAGAACACGAAGACAACTTGCTGGAAGTACTAACGATGCCTGAATAACAACCCAGAAAGAACTAATACTTACTATTATAAAATAAATTGAAGTTGCAGATAAATTGTACAGAGTCCTCAGAACCCAAAAATTGAACTGGCCTCCATGCCTACATTTTGTACAGACTATACAGATTCCTTTTCATGCGCGTCTACGTCTCCAAAGTCCAAACTCAAAGTCAACGGAAATTGAGTTCTTATCTTACTCTCTGTTGAAGCAAATGAAACATTCATTTTAAGAAATAATATTTAATATAAAAAAATAAAGAAATAAAAGGTTCTGTAGAGATTTGAGTGGTTCGGGTTCTTTATCGCGCTTTAAATTTAAAATTGAAGTTCAACAACCGAAAAAGCATTTAAAAAAGAAGAGTTGCTACAGAAATTCCAATAGGGCAATAACCACCTTTTTTCTTTATGCAAATTCAACCATTCTTTCTCTTTCAACCAACTGACCAAATTTTTTCTATTCAAGAATGCTTTTGGAACAAAGGAATTACTGACCAGAAAGGCAGAAACTTCCATGAAACTTCCAGGCAATTTTTTTTTTCTTTTATGAATTATATATAAATATATTTCGAAGCACTTAGCCCAGGTTTTTTGCCTCAAAGCTATGGACTTTTCTTCACTCTTAGGTATATTTATGGACTTTTATGAAGTGAGTTTTTTCTTATATTTGCAGGAGATTGAATCTTTTTCCATCGCAAGTCTTGTACTGTAAGTTAAATTAACATCTTGTTATCACAAAGCATAAAGTTGCTTGCTTTATTGTGCTTCTTTTGTAAACATTGGTCTTGCATGCTATATGTGTAAACTTAGGAACGTTGAGAAGAATGGTTACTTTCTGGAAATCTGTTATGGGCTTGAAATAGCCACTCGTTTGTTTTGTTTTCCACAGTTTCTTCCAAGTTAGTTGGCGTTGTAATGAACCATTTATGTGGTCATGAGACGTGAGTTACACATAGGCACATTTATTGCTTTCAGTAGTTGGAGATTTAAATTGATAAGCAAACAATGGCGATGCTATTCATGCGATAGTGGGGTCCTAGGGCCCCACTGGATTTTTTTAATTAATATATATATATATATATATATTCATATATAATATTTAGATATTAGATTAAAGTGTGTATAAATATATGTATATATATGAGTAGGATCTCACTATCAAATTAGCAACAAATTATTAAATAAAAGTTTAAGGTTCTAAAATATAAAAAAGTTTGGAATGTGCATAGTCAATTAGCACTAAAATTTGAAACTTAAAGAGGACTCAATTTGATAGTATTTGTTTTCATTGATCAATGTCAAACCAAATTAATCCTTGACGCTTTATATTTTTCACATTTCTCTTTCAAGTATTGTTTTTCACTCCACCACGACTAGTCTAGTGCTCGTTAGCTATTTTAAACCAATTTGTCAGATTCAAGACCATTTTGGTTATTTAAAATTGTATGTTATAATTAATGTAGTAGTGTTTTAGTGAATTTTTTAGTTAATCTTTTACTTAGTGTTTTGTATGATTGAATATGTGAATTTTCTAAGTTACTTTAGCACAATATATGTTTTGATATACTAATTCATCACAATCCTTTTTTATTACAGATAACCATAGTTTATATCATTTAAACTAGAAATATAGAGATTTAGTAACTGTGTCAGTAGAAACAAAAAGATTCGAGCTTATCATAAGAATTGAAAGGATCCACTGAGTCAAAATTCTGGAATCGCTACTGTAAGCAAATGTTCAAATTTTACTATCATGTCCATTAGCCAAAGTTTAAATTAGCTTTTCTCAGATTACCAAACGGCCTTTCTTCTTCCAGATCAAGAATATTTTGTTTTACATCATTGCTTATGTTTTGTCTATTTGTTAATTAGAACGTTGCTGTTAATTACTTTCTGCCTTCTGTGGTAATATGAAATGAACTCTAGGTAAATTGCTCAGAGGAGGTCTATCCTGGGGAGAGTTATTTCCGAATGGAAGGAATAGTCGAGGAAAAACCATTCAAGGCATGGTCACGGTCAGTTGAGCAGTGCTTGAAAGAGTACAATGTTGAACTAGACAAGGGTTTGAGCACCAACGAGGCAGAGAAACGAAGAGAGATATATGGAAGGAATGAACTCCAGAAAGAGAAGGGAAAGCCCCTGTGGAGACTTGTGTTGGAACAATTTGATGATATGCTTGTGAAAATCCTTCTAGTAGCAGCTTTCACTTCATTTGTTCTGGCTTTCTTGCATGGACGTGAAGGTCATGAGTCGGGTTTTGAATCCTATGTGGAGCCTTTTGTCATAGTCCTGATATTAATTCTTAATGCTATAGTTGGAGTTTGGCAAGAGGGTAATGCTGAGAAAGCTCTTGAAGCTTTGAAAGATATGCAATGTGAATCTTCAAAGGTGATAAGAGATGGATACTTAGTGCCTGATTTACCTGCTTGTGAACTTGTTCCTGGAGATATTGTAGAACTGCGTGTAGGGGATAAAGTGCCAGCTGATATGAGAGTAGCAGTTTTGAAAACCTCAACCTTAAGAGTTGAGCAAAGTTCGCTAACAGGGGAATCTATGCCAGTTATGAAAGGAGCCGATCCTATATTCATGGATGATTGCGAACTGCAGGCTAAAGAAAACATGGTTTTTGCTGGAACAACAGTTGTTAATGGTAGCTGTGTTTGCATAGTTGTGAACATTGGGATGTGCACTGAAATTGGCCAAATACAGACACAAATACAAGAGGCTTCTATGGAAGAAAGTGAGACCCCTTTGAAGAAGAAGCTCGATGAATTTGGTAATAGGCTTACTACTACTATTGGCCTTGTTTGCCTCGTTGTATGGATCATCAACTACAAATATTTTCTCACGTGGGAGATTGTGAAAGGATGGCCTTCAAATTTCCAGTTTTCTTTTGATAAATGCACTTATTATTTCAAGATAGCAATTGCCCTTGCAGTTGCTGCGATCCCTGAAGGCCTTCCGGCTGTTATTACCACTTGCTTAGCTCTAGGTACGAGAAAAATGGCTCAAAAGAACGCAATTGTGCGGAAGCTTCCTAGTGTGGAGACCTTAGGATGTACGACGGTCATTTGTTCAGACAAAACAGGGACCTTGACGACAAATCAGATGTCAGTGACCGAGTTCTTTACCTTGGGGGGTAAAACTACATCCTCGAGGATTTTCCAGGTTGAAGGGACGACTTATGATCCCAAGGATGGAGGAATAGTGGACTGGAATTGTTACAATATGGATGCCAACTTGCAATCCGTGGCCGAAATTTGTGCTGTTTGTAATGATGCTGGAATATATAGTGATGGTCGTTTATTCAGAACAACGGGACTTCCCACCGAAGCTGCTCTGAAGGTTTTGGTTGAAAAGATGGGAGTTCCGGATAAGGAGGTTAAGGAAAGAGTCCGTTACTCAAAGCTTTTGTCTAACTATTTGATTGATCACAACACAATTAAGTTAGGTGAGTAACCACAGGCCATAATTTATCTTCATTATTGTTTCCTTGCTCTGAAAAATATCCCACTGTTTTTAACACTTTGTTAACTTTCAGCATGTTGTGAATGGTGGACAAAGAGATCGAAAAGAGTTGCGACGTTAGAATTTGATCGTGTCCGTAAATCGATGAGTGTTATTGTCCGGAAGCCAAGTGGCTCTAATCGACTTCTGGTTAAGGTAACTCTATTTCTTTAAATTTGCAAGTTTGGATGTGGATACCTCATCGTTCTTCTCATCTACACATGTTACTGATGCAGGGTGCTGTTGAGAGTTTGTTGGAGCGTAGTTCCTACGTGCAACTTGCGGATGGATCCACTTGCCCCATGGATGAACACTGTAGGCAATTGTTGCTATCAAGGCTCTTGGAAATGTGTTCAAAGGGTTTACGGTGCTTAGGGTTGGCATATACAGATGAACTCGGGGAGCTTTCGGACTACTATACTGCAAGTCATCCAGCCCATAAAAAGTTGGTTGATCCTTCATGCTATTCATCCATTGAAAATGGACTAATTTTTGTAGGAGTAGTTGGTATAAGGGTAAGTATGTCTATATGTACTATACGTATTAATATTTCCTAGTTATGAAAGAGACTTAAAATTTGAAACCACAGGACCCTCCTCGAGAGGAAGTTCACAAAGCAATCGAGGATTGCAGAGGGGCAGGAATCAAGGTGATGGTAATAACAGGAGACAACAAGTCCACAGCTGAGGCCATCTGTAAGGAAATCCGATTATTCTCCGAAAGCGATGACCTCCAAGGAAGAAGTTTCACTGGTAGAGAGTTTATGGCTCTTTCTTCTTCACAACAAATTGATATTCTGTCGAGACCTGGGGGAAAGGTTTTTTCTCGAGCTGAACCTAGACACAAACAAGAGGTTGTGAGGATGCTGAAAGATATGGGGGAAATTGTTGCAATGACTGGGGATGGGGTCAATGATGCACCTGCATTAAAACTTGCTGATATTGGTATAGCTATGGGGATCACTGGAACTGAGGTAACAGAGCTCATAAACCTTTAGTGTTTTGTAACTAAACTTCAGTCACTGATCAAAACAGAAAAAACAAAAAAGAGAGGGAGGGAGAGAGGGAGAGAGAGGGAGAGAGAGAGAGAGAGGAAAAAAAAAAAGAAACTAAACTTCGGTTTCTGATATTTTCTCCCTCAGGTAGCAAAAGAAGCATCAGATATGGTGTTGGCAGATGATAATTTCAGCACAATTGTGTCAGCTGTTTCAGAGGGTCGTTCGATCTACAATAACATGAAAGCTTTTATCAGGTATATTCTTACTGTGGACTTGCCTACATAAAGCTATAAGATCTATGTTTTTAGTTTAAATTGTTAATGGGGCGTTTGGTAAAACTTTTCATTTCAGATACATGATTTCTTCCAATGTTGGAGAGGTTATATCCATATTCTTGACTGCTGCTCTCGGAATACCAGAATGTATGATACCTGTGCAGCTTCTGTGGGTGAATTTAGTTACAGACGGCCCACCTGCGACAGCCCTTGGATTTAACCCTGCTGATCTTGATATCATGAGAAAACCACCCCGGAAGAGCAATGATCCTCTCATCAACTCTTGGGTTCTCTTCCGCTATATGGTCTGTTTTAGTCCATTCTTGTTCTTTGTTTGTCTACACTCCCAAGAGAAAAACCACTCACTGCGATCTATGCCAATAGTTGTTAATAGTGACAAAAGAATAGCTTTCCTGATTTTGTGACAAAGCAGAAATTAATGTCACTTAAAAAAAAAAAATCATTTGTAACAAAAAGAAAGTTATTGTTACAATTTTTACAGTGTCAATTAATTTCTAATCGCTATTAGCATTATACCTTTTCCAGTTACTTGCATCTCACTGCATTTGTGGACATCTTGGCAGGTGATTGGTTCTTATGTTGGCATAGCAACTGTTGGAGTATTCATCTTATGGTACACTCAGGCTTCTTTCCTAGGTATAAACCTAACCGGAGATGGGCATACGCTAGTTCAGCTATCTCAGCTTCGTAACTGGGGAGAGTGCTCGTTGTGGTCAAATTTTACTGCATCTCCATTCACAGTTAACGGTGGTCGTTTGATTACTTTCTCCAACCCCTGTGATTACTTTTCTGTTGGCAAAGTGAAGGCCATGACTCTGTCACTCTCTGTGCTGGTTGCTATTGAAATGTTCAATTCGCTGAATGCCCTCTCAGAAGACAACAGCTTGATTCGAATGCCACCATGGAGAAATCCTTGGCTTCTTGTGGCTATGTCAGTATCTCTTGGACTACATTGTCTTATACTTTACGTTCCTTTTCTTGCAAATGTGTTTGATGTAGTTCCACTGAGTTTAAACGAATGGCTTCTTGTCGTAGTGGTGTCGGCTCCAGTTGTTCTCATAGATGAAGTTCTTAAGTTTGTTGGAAGGAGGGAAAGGTCGCGAATGAAAGTAAAGAAAGCGTAAACTTTTGTAGAGTAAATGCTTTAGTTTTTCTTCATTGGGTTGGCGTTGGGGTCTTAATGCTGCTGGCGTTGGCGATCAATGAAGAAATATGTCCGACGCAAGTTCTTTAGCATGTCCTTCTGATAATGTATTTGGGTATGTACTCCTTTGTTTTTGGTTTTAAAAGAAACATGTATTTATTACAAGATGACCAACGACCTTTGGGTGCCCATCTGATGCTTGAAGTTTGAATGCTGGATTAGAGCAAGTCTGCTCAAGCAAGCTAATTCATTCAACAAGAACCGAGTCAAGCTCGAACAAGGGCTTGACCAAAATGCCAAAAACTATCAAGTTTGGCTCAACTTGTTTGCATTCCTACACTGGAATGCAAAGGCAGGTCTTATTTATGCAATAATTATATCTAAATGAACTAAGACCATAATAGTATGCTCACGTAGGGGCAAAAAGAAAGTCTATAAAGCTCTGTTATGTGCACACGGTAGTTTTCATTGAACTGAGAAAATTTTACATATACCCCAAGATTACAAATCGTATAAAAACATATTACTAATTGGTTATCAACTACAAAAGAATTTGACTATGACCTAGAAAGGTCTGGCTTCACTAACGCTCAATCAGCAGTGGCTCTATATAATCCCACTTAGACTAATTAACCAAACCAGGCTTCTATACGAAAAGAATGCAGAATGAAAAATCGATCAACAAAGACTAATACACATACCATTTTTCCTCCCTGCTAAATTTTCCTTCTCCTGGGACATCCGGATCCTATTTACACATGAGAAGAATCTTAGAAAAATGACGACTGATCATGAAGCACATTTAACTGAGCAAGAATCTTGGCGGCTAAAGGTTTTAATCTGCTGTTTCCCCCTTGAGTCAAGTCCACCAAAGGCATCTGAGCAGAAGGCCCATACTTCTGCTTATATTCGACCAACCGAAATATCCGCTCCAAAGATTGCAGAACCTTTTCTTGCAAACTGGCAGAAGGGCTACTTATTAATTTAATTATAATACGCATCGCATCTGCTTCGGCTAGCACCTTGCAACCGTTTTGCAATCTTTCATTGTCGATCAAAGTCAAGAGAGCATCTAAAGCAGCTTCACAGATTTCTGGATCTGGCTTGCTGAGAACCCTGATAAGAGGACCAATTGCACCAGCTTCTAGTAAGCAAAATGAAGATTCGACTGTACAGAGTCCCTGGTGAACAGGGCAGGCTGCTTCTGGTAAAGCCGAGAAGCACCAAAAACTTTGACGTCTTGAAATTTGTCGACTCAGCCTAGGGGAATTCTCTGAAAGCTGACCAAGAGCAGTGGCAGCTCGACTTACTGTTAAGCTGCTGGTTCCTACCTCCAGCAACTTAACCAATCTGGGGATAATGCCGGCTTCTGCTACTTTCTTCTGTAGTTGCAGGTTTGTTTGGATGGTCAAACGACATATGGCTCCCACAGCATTCTCTATCAACTGATGTTTATGGTGAACACTATTCTTACCATCTGGAAGAAAACTGAAAATTGTAGGGAGATTTCTGGATTCTAATAGCCACTCGGAGATTTTAGTAGACTTTGGAAGATTAGCAATTGTACCTAATGTAGAGACGATCTCTTCTTCATTGTCAGAAGTCTTAATAATCTTCAGCAAGGTTTCGATGGAAGTTTGTGTCACATGCTCCACTATTATGGCCTCATCACCATCTTCAGTTAAGCAACATAACAGCTTAACAGCATTTGCACGGACAGTGATATCATCCGCCTCACATAATCGAAACAGCAATTCCAAAGCTGAGCACTGTGAATGAATGAATCAAGCAAAAATAAGCACCAACATGATAGCTTTCTATTAAGGGCATAATCTGGGAATCAATCAAAGCAACTAGAAACTAGTAATCACATCTAAATGAGCTGATAAAAAACAAATTGAAATTGAAAACATTGAAATAAGAAATGATGAAATTAGTAATCACATATGAAAGATAAAAACCATATTTTGTACCTCTCTTAGTTTTGACTTTAGAATAGGAGCAGATGGAGATAGACACATGGCATGAAAAGCCTGGAGTATGTATTGCTGCAGAACTGGATTCGTCAGATTAATGAAGGAAAAGAGTTCAGAAATATCCTCATCAGATTCCATCATCAAAATCGGCATCAAATCAGAACTCTCGGGTATAGTTGATTGAGCAAGATGCACAATAGTAGCTGCCACTAGTTCACGCAACCTTTGTGATGACGTTTGGCGGTAGAGAATGTCCAACAATGGACGCACTGCACCCTTTTTTATTATCTCCTGGCCATTCTTTTTTAAGCTCGAAAGATTCAGAAGAGCTTGAATGGCTGCTATTTTCATTTCAACATCATCACGGGAGATTAAGAGAAGAAGTAAATCCACCGCACCACCTTCAACTAGGGATGATTTGTTATGATCAGTCAATTCCATGTCCCCCAAGGCTTTTGCCATTGTCAACTTAACAGGATCTGAACCTGCCAAGAATAAGATGCATTAGTTTTCAAGGTCACATTCCCCCAAAGTATTATATGTGCTATAGTGAATAAGATCTAACATGAAAGCAACATACCAGAAGAGAGACGTTGCAGAAGATATTCAAAATAATTATTCTTTGCCATGAGGATAACATTGTCATCAGAGTACGAAAGGTTGTCCAAAACATTCTTCGCATCGCTGGCAGCTTTATGGTCTGTATTGCTTAACATAGTTACAAGAAGAAGTATGCAGCCCCGGACCTTCCCCATGCGGTCACGGATTGATTCACATTTTGAGAGCTCCAGTAGTAGTTTCACAGCTAATTTCCTTTCTCCAATGTCACGTCCAAGAAACTTGACAATTGGTTCAAGGGAATTCTCAACTTTAGCAATTCTTTCCTGCAAAATATATCACAAAGGGGAAGGATACGAATCAAAACGTCAACAGCTTAATCCCTGAGACAGCTCACAATCCTTATTTGTGGAACATTAGTTTTTATTGTATGAGGCAGGCATATGGATTTGATCTTGAACTAAAACAGATAAAGAAGTACCTTAGCATCATCATTGTCCTCTGCCAGCAAGCAAAGGATGAGAAGAGCTCGATTCCTAATATCCCGATTTTTCACACAGAGAAGCTCAACAAGACTTGGTATGTAATTCTCCAAAATCAACCATTCTTTGTGTAACTCTCTTTCTTCACAAAGACCCTTCAGCTGTTCCAGGCAGTGGAGCACCTCTTCCTCTTCTCCCGATGATAGTGTAGATTTCAGTGAAGCAACAGTAATCATGGTGTTTCTCTCTTTCCACTCTTCAATAGACTGCCTCAGGGTTTTGTTAGGCCTCAGCATCGAAGTGTCTAGTGGAGTCAAGGTCAAGGGACACAATGGTTCATCCGCCTCCGATAACCACTTCACTATAGCACTCCTCTCAAACGTATGCCCTGAAGGAGTCTCAACAGGATCAACCATAACTTCCCTAGTAATCGGGCAATAAAACGACATGAGGGGTTCCAATAGCTGCACACCTAAAGATTGCCTCTTGTTTAAGTATTTCTTTTCTCTTTCCTCAAGAGATGCTGCTGCATCTGCCCTTTCTAGCAAAGCAATAATTTGATCCATCTGTATGGCTTCAGCCTCGTCTTTCCTCGCCCATACGTTTTCTATTTCACTCTTGAATTCATCGAGTTCCTTTTTCAATGTTACACGATCAGTTGAAACTCCAACAGCCTTTGCAATTGAAACCAACAAACTATTGGCGTAGCTACGATCAACATTTCTTTCCTGTATGCCTGTTTCTATTTTCTCCAAAATCTCTTCTTCTGCCATTGCAGCTCTGAATTCAGCATTCTGCATTTTACTAACAAGCTGGTCAATATCTTCCCTGATCTTCAGTGAAATATTTAGAGAGGCAAAAGGGATGCAACTTATTGCATGGCTAATCTCTCTAGTAATATGCTCGATCTGCTTGGCAATTGACCTACATTTGACAAAGAGATATAACCTGTTTCTTTCACTGCAATCCCTACTTAGTTTCTTTGCCTCTTTCGTCTCATGATTTAGAATCTCCACGAAATTTCTCAAGTCTTCCGAAGAACTGATGTCTTTCCTCTTCAACTCGTGCAAGAGAGGAACAAGCCCATTCAAGTAAGATGACAGTTCTGCAAAACTCTTCTTCCCAATGAGGACATTATCCGAGGCTAGCACTATCTCAATTATGACCTCTATAGTCTGAGAGATAACTTCCATTAATGGACCAAGAGACGAATTAGTAATGATGTCCATTACCATTTTGACATATCTTGTGAGAGGAAATCAACACAAATCAATCAGCTCCTCTCAGCTCCACTTGAAAAGATTCGGCAATCTCATTTACAGCACTTGATAGTACCTTCAGTCAGAATCCCATATTCAAGGTCACCAATTGAAACAACCACATAAAGTACCTCATTAATTCACAAAAGAACCAAGTTGACAGAAAAAAAGATGACCCAGAAAAGCAAATACTTCAACACGAACTGCCTTTTCAAGTGATTTTGAGGTAAAGAATAGGGATAAGCTTAATCCAGAACGAAATTCATTACAAATTAAAATACCATCTAACACATAATTCAGGGTGCATAGTTTTCATATTGATCATAAAGCATTTCTAAAATTCTAAACCAAACAGTGATCCACTGAAAATCCATGTTAGAGACTAAAAGATTAGCAAAACCTAATATTACAGACTCTCATTACAATTACACAGACGCAAAATGTAACTTGTACGGTTCTCTTCCCAATTCTGCATAAGACCATAAAAGTCAACACCCGTCAAGAAAAAGCAAATCTATCTTTTTAACTCAGGAACAAGAAAGCTGACTTGGGATTACCGACAAAGACTTGAATTCTTTACTCACAAAGTTGTTCACGCATATTGATTAACAGCAGATTGAATTTTTCCCCCAGAAAAGTTGCAATTGATCAACAGCAGGGAGAAGACTTGTAGCCGAAGACAATCTAAAAGTAAAAGTAGGGGCAAATTGGAAGGAGAAAGTCAATATGCATGATATGATTAAAACAATATGAGCAGAGTTTCCAAGATGCTGCTGCGAAATTGTGGAGGAGAAAATTCAGTAAAAGAGAAAGCCACCTTGACCTACCTGCATGTAAATTGTAAAGCCGCCCACCACAGACGAGCCCAAGAAATATTTGGAAAAGAGCATGAAATATACCAAGAGGATTGAGGGGCAGCGGTTCAAGCATGCTGCTGATGGAAATTTTCTTTCATTTGTTAGTTATTGGGGGAGACTTTTCCACGACAAGATTTTTTGACTAGTGTTACTGTTTGTTTTCTTTTAGTTCCCTCTTAGCACTCGTTATTATTCTTGTTTGTTCTTTTTTACTTTCTTTTTTTATTCTTTTTTTTTTTTTCATAGAGGGAAAAAAATGAAAAAATGCATTAACAAGTGACAATTGATTTTTACCCCTTTCCACGTTAATGAGAAAAATTCCTTTATGGATGGTTTTCAAATTTGCTTTTGCATTTGACTTCTTCCAAATGCTATTCTTCCCGAGTCGACTGGGTGACAACGATTTAAGCCCCCATATTTTCTCAAAGTACCAGCTTATGGTATTATATGCCGGAATTAGTCATTTAATAAACATTAATAGTGAACTATGTTAAAAGTAGGAGAACTTTCAGAGTTAAAAAGACCTCAAACGCGTTTGATAGTTCGAGATCGAGTCAATGAATTTTCCAGGTCAAAACCAAAATACACACCTTTGAATTCATTAATAAATTATGATAATCATGAATAATGAAAATCGATTAATTGTGAAAATATAGATAAATGTTGTTTTCATCAGCAGCCAGCAGCAATATTCAGAAATAATATCATAAATAAATATAACAACAGCTGGACAATATTTGACTATAGCATATACACCATGCAATTATGCATGGACCAGCCCTTGTGCAAAAAATATGAGGAAAGAATTTTCTTTAATTCATCATCCTTTTTGACAAGAAATAATTAAATAGACTAAACTTAGGAAACAAAAAGAACACCATAATTCTTAATTGCTTGACTTAATTTTATTTCACCCAGTCAAATTTGGCAATTAACCAGTGAATCACGAATTTTGGTTTTTCAGTGCGAGCTAGGTTATATATTTTCATAATAAAATATGTATTAATAAAACTTTTATTAATTTTAGAATGTCAACATGGAGATATGTAATGTTTTCAAATACTTCCATGCCAATGATAAAATAATTACATATAAAAACTAATTGACAGGGATATTCTATAGATGTAGCACCCTTGCATAACACAATGGTCCTCAAGTTATTTTATTTTTTATTTTTTTGGCAATTTAAGAAATACTACGCAGATGCACACCCAAGAAAAAGTTTCACACATCATGGTTCAAATTATAGTAAGAAAATGATAATTATATACAGTCAGAAGGAACTCGGATTGATTAACTATTACATCAAACATAAGACACGAATTCTTGCCCCTGAAATTAATTTATGACCAAGTAACAACCTTTAAGACGCAATAAATTGAACATAAATTCCATGCTGAACTCTTGAAAGTCTAGTGCTGCAGTCTGACAACTTCAAGTTGAAGCCACAACTCAGACACCAAATGATGGCAATCTTTCATCAACAAGTTGTCTCACTTTGACCTTCACAGCCCCACTAATCTTTTGGACCCTCTTTGCAATCTTGAATACTTGATTTTCCTCCATCTTCACACCACAAGGAACCAAAACAACTTGAGTAGTGGAGCCAATCAGTTCATCATAAATCATTCCGAATTCCATCAACACTTCACTCAGAATTTCAACCTTGGTTTTGTCAGCCAACAAGTTCACCAGCTTCACCAAATGCTTGTTAAACTTGCCTTTTTTCACCATCTCTTTCACTATTTCTCCCTTTTCTTTCTTATCCACAAAAGGGTCGGTGATTATACCTTGGAGTTGCTCATTGCGAAGCCATTTTGAAAGCCTTTTCACATCTTTTTCAACTTCTTCCAGCAAGTTTTTGCTTCGTGCGACATCTAAGAGTGCAACAGCATAGCCAGTAGAGGCCTTGTGATTGAATTCTCGCTTTGAGGATTGTTTGAGTGGTGGAAGGATTGCTTGAGAGGAACTAACGCATGGAAGAATGAAGTTCTTGTACTGAGTGGTGATAAAATTACTGGTGGCTTTATTTGATACTTTAGAAGTACTTGGTCTGGTAGTGGATGAATTAATCAAGTAGGATTGTTGAGGAAGGTGGTTCTTGAGATTGTGGAGTTCAGGAGATTTGGGATAAAGGCTGGGAAGCTTGAACGTGGAAACGGAGCTTGTAAGGGTATCCATGGCTACGAAGGAACAAGGTTTGGATATTTGGGAAGGCAAATTAGAGATGAGGATAGGCTCCTTATCAACCACAACACGCCCAGAAAACTTAGGGGGTCCAGGTCCACTAATTAGAAGTCACCACCAAGTCTTGCAATAATGTTGATGGCATAAAAATTTGTCTTGGTTCGTTCACTGTCACAAAGCATGCACAAATGATGCGGAATTGAAGAATTCCGGTACGAGGCGACTTTAGAGAAGTAGGGCTCCCTTGTTCAGCCCATTCATGAATAGGTTATGGGCCGAACACCAGAGCTGAACCCTAATAGGCCCATGACCCAACCCACTATAGTTCATAATTATTGGTTACCTGACTGACTAATATTTTTACCCCGACCACATGTTACTCGCCCAAGTACTGTACAATTATTTTGTTTCTAAGCTAATAATAATCAATGACTTCTAAGACAACAGGTCTTTTCAGATGATCAGATTTGATCTGTATAATTACTTTGAATTTTGGTCAGTCATTGTTCGGTCGCACTCTTCATGTGCTTGCCAAAATACCCTTTTCCCCTTCACCAAAAACTTAGAGCCTATTTCAATAAAGTCTCAGCAGAAACCAAACCGCATAGATTGCTTACATTTTAAACTTTTCGATCGAGTGAGCTTCCTTTTCAATTTCTGTATGATTTTAACCAAAAAAAAAAAAAGAAAAAAATATTGTTTATCTAAATAATATACTATCGAGGTGTCTTTGCCATTGTGTCTTAGATGGAGGTATAACAGGAGCATGTAGTCATACGTGAAGGTTGTACCAATGATCATACGGATGCATGGGGAAGGAGGATGATGCCATGTGAATGGTCAAGATGTAGTTGTACTTGAACTGTTGAGATCTCCGGATATCCAATATATGTATATTGATGGATGGCTAAAATTATATTATCTTTCATTATTGTTTTCAGCTTGACAAGCATGTAGTTCGGGACAATGGGCTCGCAGGCCTAGCAAAGGTTCATGGGTTGAATATAAATAGATCCATAAAAATTAATTTTTTCCATATATATTAATTAATCTATACCAATAATAATTTTCTATTTTTGCTATATTATGAAAAGAATTGGTGTCCTAAAAACTGTCGGTGCTACCATTATGCCATCCCTCCTTTGTACAAATTGATGTGACTCTTTTCATCATGCTACTAATTACCCCCAAGTTTTAACCAAACAGAGATGGTTTGTTGTTGAAGACTTGAAGGTAATGTTGTTTCAACTTTCTTTCTTTCTTTCTCTCCTCCCTCTCTCTCTCTCTCTCTCTCTCTCTCTCTCTCTCTCTCCACCTTTTGAGGTGAAAGAAGGAGTGAAAGAGATAATATTCAATAGCATTTGATAGAAAAATGAAGACAGACATTTTCTGTAAGTATTCTTAAGCGGGCGACGAATATGAATTATGATTGTATTAGACAATGGAGGAGGGGAAAAGCAAAAGTGAAACATGATCCAATAAGGGACCCAGCCATGAGTCCATGGATGCCGGGACCGTAGTCAAACCGTCAAACCACCATCATAAATTCACGGCCCCCACAACAGGAAATGTTGTCCTAAAAGAATGCCCAAATAGCAATTTTCAATCAAATTCCAAAATTAATGGTTAATCCAAAAGCATTATTCTTCTATATTTCGGTGACAGGAACCTTTAACAACTTATCAACAGTAGGCATATCATTTTCCAGGGCACTCTCGTCATTACAATTAAACTAATCCCGACATTTCGCCTGGAATTAAGATAAAAGCTA
>JACFYI010001280.1:2235233-2247466 GCA_014898755.1 Handroanthus guayacan
CCCCCCCCCCCCCAAATAAAAAAGCACTAAATTTTCAGTAACAAAGTAATTTATACTTCAATTTATGCGTGAATAGGATAAACACATAACTATCACCGTTTCGTAAAAGAGTGAGTTGTACATGGTGGATGCATTTAAACAGTGATTGAAAAGAGTCTTTGTCCTTGTTTGGCCATCTCTTCTACGTTATTTAACTGCCTTTACTTGCTCCAACTAGGGCCAAGAGACTAGCAATCAGTCCAAATTCAAAAGGTTGAACAGTAACATCAAGAAAACACCATCATTTTCTCTTCTTCTTTGCCTTTTGAATTAAAGGCAAAGGAAGGCAAAGATGAATCAAGAAATGAATGGTAGTGAAGTTGAGGGTCACCTGGAAAATGGGCCATCAGACAAGATAGATTATGTGTTCAAAGTGGTGGTGATTGGTGACTCAGCCGTGGGAAAGACTCAGCTTCTGTCCAGGTTTGCAAAGAATGAGTTCTGTTTAGACTCAAAATCCACCATTGGCGTTGAGTTTCAGACCAGAACTGTAAACATCAAATCCAAAGTTATTAAGGCTCAGATCTGGGACACTGCCGGTCAGGAGAGGTTTGGTCTTTTCATCTTTTCCTATTTTTTCACGAGTTCTTGTTTTTCTTTTTCTGCTTCCAGAGGATTCACTGTTTCACATTCAATCATTTTACATTTTTGTTACAATTAGTGATCTATTTGGCTAATTATCTAGTGAAGGGACATAATTGTCTGATTTTGGATATACAATTGAAACCAGGTACAGGGCAGTAACAAGTGCATATTACAGGGGAGCTCTAGGGGCAATGTTGGTGTACGATGTTACAAAGAGACAGAGTTTTGATCATGTGGCGAGATGGGTTGAGGAGCTGAGGGCTCATGCAGATAGTTCGATTGTGATAATGTTGATTGGTAACAAAGCTGATCTTGTGGACTTGAGGACAGTTCCCACAGAGGATGCTGTAGAATTTGCAGAAAACCAAGGCCTCTATTTCTTTGAAACATCGGCACTTAGCGGAGAAAATGTGGAAATAGCTTTCTTTAAGCTGCTTGAGGAAATCCACAATGTGGTCTCCAAGAAGGCCTTAGATAGCAGCAATATTGTGAAGCCAAACGTGAGTACTAATGGGGGACTCCTTAAGGGATTAAAGATAGATACCATTTCAGGTGCTGATTTTGAAGTTAGTGAGATGAAGAAGTTATCCACCTGCTCTTGCTGATTCTTGGCTTTTGAGGAAAGTGGAATCTATTGTTTGCGGAGGTACTGAATGCTGTATATTATAAGAAAAAGGTTTGTTTCATTTCTGGGCTGTGACAATGAGACTGAAGAGTGATGCTTGATCCTTATTGTCTTCTTGCATTTAGAATGGCCATAGAATATGTATGATGATGCTTATATTAATTTCAGATTCTTGTCCTTTACATGGAAATATTGTTGTACTTATTCAATGTATGATGATATCTCTGTAGCATGTGAGTTATTGATGAAAAGATTTTTGCTACTCTGATGTCCGTGGCTGTTTTGCAGGAAATGATATTAATCAAGAAAGTTAAGCTAAAAAATTGCTTAAAGTCTTACTTTAATAGTAAATTTGTTACTATTAATTTCCCTTGTCCTTGGACCATTTGGAATGAAAAAGGTCTTTTGCTCCCAGCGTCTTCTCCTAAACAAAAGTCTTTTACTTGCAGAGGCTAAAACAGTCAGAAGGCATAAAAACTTAGAAATAAAAGCATGAAATTTGGACAGATAGCCGTGTGGCATTTGGCAGAAGTGCTCTTCTACTAAAAATCAATGTTGTATTAGCATGACTTGCACTCCAATAATATCTTAATCTTCCTTAGGCAGCACAAATTAAAAGTAAGTTTTAACATGATTGCAAGTGAGATATTGTGGAAAAAGTGACGAATTTTAAGCAGCAAGTCTCATAACTTTAGGCAGAAGATGTTGGAAAGGAAACAAACACATCTCCATTGCTTCTTATAAATTAGATTATTTAAAAGGAGCGTGATCATACAAGCAGACGCAATCATGGAATAGTTGTAGCTGTTCCGCGTGCCTTTCTCATGAGGCTCAGCCCCTGACTTAGAAATTGAGTTTGCTTCTTTCTTACAGCTTGTAGCGGAAGTGCTCTATTTCTAACTGGCAAAGTTGATTTATTACCAAAATTTCAATTTCAATGTCTAAACGAGGTAAAATCTGAAGATAGCTTGAGACAACTCAAAAATTTAGACAAGCAAAATCATGCCATTTCATCGTCACCAAATATATATTGGACCAGTCTTTTAATTTCCTACTCTTCAACAATCTGGCTCCATTGTACATATCAAATGAAACTACAACTCACATGATTAGTAATGCCTAACACGTGTTGATTACACTACATAACATTGTCATTAGTAAAAATGAGAAGAAAAACGTACAACAAAATTTTTGTATCAAATTAATAGGCTAAATATCTCCTCTATTTGAGACTTACAAGTGAAAGACGACTCTTCATCATCTACAACCCATTAAGAATCACAAATGCGTAATTTGAAAGGAAAAAAAAAGGAAAAAATAATGAAAAATTCACTATGGGATATCCAAAGTGTTACAAGGACAGAAGAAAAGAGTATTCAAACCATATGATATTTTATCACCGTTGGATCGTATCAGAGTCTTGATCTAACGATAAAGGTTTCTTGCTGCTTTTCAACCTCAACAGTCCATACAACTTCCGGAACTCCTCAGGCACGGTGTCCTTCCAACCCGTGCCATTATCGTCCTCCTCCGCCGTAGATGGCAGCGCTGGGGATGATGCTACAGTGTCACTCGCCAGCGGTACAACCTTTCCGCTATTCCTACCACTCCATTGTAAAGCCGAGATCACCGATTTCAAAGCGCGGCTCGGCGAGCTCCGATTCACCAACATCAACTCGCTGATTTCCGCCGGACTCATGGTTGCGCCGCTCTGAAAAATTTCCTCCACTTGTGGGAATAATTTATGTTCCTTAACACCTAAATAACAGCTGGCTAAACCCTTAAAAGAATTGAAATCACACATGGGAAAATAAATGTGCACATCAATTCTTCCTGGCCGGAGCAAAGCTGAATCAATACCATCTTTAACATTCATCGTGAAAATCATAATCCTCTCTTCGCCAAAATTCAGTATCCCATCCATGAAATTCAGTAAAGCTGATGACGTAATCCGGTTCCTCGATTTCTCCGAGACATGAAGATCCAAATCCTCGACGACGATCAGAGATTTACACGAAGTTTGCAATAAAAGAGCATTAAGATCCGCATCGTCAACCACTTGAGACAGGATAACGTTGTAAATGTTGTAATTGAGAAAATTGGCCATGGCTGCGATGAAACTGGATTTTCCAGTGCCGGAAGGGCCGTACAGTAAATAACTGCGTCTCCAAACGCGGCCTATCTTGTGGTAATACTGCTTGGACCTGAGAAATGTCTCCAAGTCCGATCGTATTTTGCTTTTCATAGCCGGGTCCATCACAAGTGAGTCGAAACTGGCGGGGTGATTGAACACGACCGATTTCCACTTCCCGTTACTGTTATTGTAAATCCTTAATTCTTTTCTCCTCTGCTCGATATCATCCGAAACCGTATGTATGTGTTGAAAATAAGGTTGCAGAATTCTCCGTTTATCCTTTTTCATGATTCTCAGCACGAAACTCCTGGAAACAATCTGGTTTTTGTCGTTTCTTTGGATTTTATTAACCCATGATAGGCGGGCTCCAAGAAAAGTGTCGTGGATTACCTGATCATCGTCCGGGGACAGAACAATGTTGTTGGGATTTTTCCCGGATACGAGGTTGGTGAAGTCGGAGTCTTCTAAGGAAGGCAAAGAATTCAAGTAGAGTGAAACTCGGCGGTAAAACTGGTTTTCCTGCTGCGTGGAATCATTCAACTCGGGAACCTTGAAGTGCTGGTGAACATGAACTCTGTCGTCGACCCACTCTACCCATTTTCGTACTATATATACAAGAGCAGTCCGACGTAGAAATATTCGGACGAGAAATATTAAGCATATAATTGAGAGACATATCAACAAGTAATTTAGAACCAGCATGGGCGGCATATATATGTAGTATAAAAAGGCACACAGGTTCTGGTGAAAATTAAATTGGACAAACAGAGGTTACAGTTCTGATACCATCTTGGGGAGGAGATTTTAAGTTAATTGAATTACTTACAAATTGGGATATATATATATATATATATGTGGTTGTTTGCCGGCAAGAAAATAGCTGGCAAGAAAGGAGTGTGAGAACGAGTAGAAAACTGAGGAACAAGAAAGAAGAAAATTTCCAGTTTTTATACGACTCATAAAAATGGTTTTTAATGCATATGTGATATGACCTTGTAGTCTACAAGTGGGTAGGGTTTCTTCTTAGGACGATTGGGAAATAATATTGATAATGATATTTTACCAGCTTATAGCTAGAACTAGAAGTCAGTTAATGGATTTCTGGTTTGATTATATCATTTTGATCAACAAATTTTGGTGAACAAGGAAAACAGCCATAACCATAAAAAAGACAAAATGGGATGCGGCTGGATTGATTAATTTTGGTTTATATTAGATTGAGAATATTGCAGGCATCAGCCCGTTCCTTGCCGCATCTTATTAGCCCTTGCCTAACACGAATGGCCAAATTAAATGCGTAGCCTCTTTCAACTTTTAATTAGAGTGCTTCAAATTCGCAAGTGTGTATTAATGATAATAAAACTCAATAACTGCAACTAGTTACTAGCGTTTACCTTTAATATGTGAAAACTAGTTACTTCAAATATTTTTGCTTACATAATTTGATCACAAAATTTTATTATGTTTAATTTTGTGACTTTATCGTAATTAATTTCTAAAGTTTTATTTGCTTTATTGTTAAAATCATCTATTCCAAAATGGCATTTTTCTTCTCATGTTTTTTTGTCTTAAATCTTTTTTTATAAAAATATAGGATTATAAATATCGTACGTACATTTGGTACGCATTCGAAAGAGAAAATATCATTTTGGAATAAAAGGATCATGGTCAGGAATAGAGGATCCAAAGTGAGTAAAACACACATGATTTATTAAAATAGGTAGCATAGATCATCAATTTCAAAATTGTTTTTCATCCCATATTCCGTGTTGTTTGTACACACCAAGTCTATGAAATATTTTGATGCGACACATTTGTCATGCATTCATTCAATTAATAATTAAAAAAATGAAATATGAAATAAAATAAATGATTCAAATGCTAAATAGGGCCTCGTTGAAGTCAATGAGATGCGTAAATGGAGTGGCGTATTTGATCAAATATCATCCCGTATTCAGGTGAAACTCTTGAGATAAGTTGACTGACTAATGGGTCTTAGAATGAACATTGTGCCTTAGCCAAAATGGCAGTCTCATTCTAATTAACTTCTAAGATAGTAGATATATAAATAAATAATAAAAGTTGACAGAGAAGTCAGGTAGAATTGGTCATAATTTTCTAGTAAATTGTCAACCGTCCAAATTAATAAGAATAAAGTTGATGTACTGAATTATTTTGTTTACATGGTTAGTTTGTTTTCAAATTTACATGGTTAGTTTGTTTTCAAATTTTTTAAAATAACGTAGATATATATATATATATGGCATATAAAATAATATATTATTTTTTAATTTTATAGATTAGAAAAGCTTGAATTGTAATCATTTTCATGCTTTGTTAATTGACATTTAACATCAATGTCGAGCAAAAATGAAAGAAAGATATTAATTAATTACTGATATATATTTCAAATCCTCAAATCAATAAGTTACAATTGGTCAAATCGTATGATGAAAAGTTTGAAAACTTGGTCAAGAAGTTTCACTCATGTCGTAGAGGATCTATTTGAAATGTTATAGATTTTCGTTAAATTTTTTATTGACTAACTAATGTTTGGAGATATTATGATATATAAATATTCGAACTTTTAAGGAATATATTTTGATAATTAATTTTCAAAACGAATTTCTGTGGCCCAAATGAATTATATTCCTTTTCAATTAAGTCGTAATTAGCACGCGACATATTGGAAATGGAGGCCGATGGAGCTTCCAACAGGCACTATTAATAATGCACTTAATATTTTATATGACAAGTTTTCGAATCATGACTATTGACATTTAAAAGTTATATGTAATCACGTAATCAGTTTATATGATTATTCTATTCTCGTTGGACCTTTAATTTAAACTTTAGTATGGCATATTCTCTAACCAATACAAGCATAAAAGTAAGTTTGAAACTTACAATATTCTCTGATTCTACTAAGATTTTCCACGTACATAGGCCACTTCAATTAAGTATTAATTAAGGTTAATATACGTGTGCATAAGCTGTTCGGACATTTTTTATTTTTTCATCATATGCTTCAAAGTGGCACAAATGTCCATAGCCAAAAGCCATAGTAGATCATTGCAGCTCCTTCCAGACTAACCCAAAAATCCTTATCATTAAATGAACTATATCCAAAGGCCCGTGACCCTAAGAAGAAGTAAAATCAAATTCAAATTTCCGAATTTTTGGTGAACGGAGAAATCGAATATGAAAGGCTGCAACGGTCAATTTTATGTGGCAAAATAAGATCTTCCGTTGTATCTCAATCTCAGAATGTTGACGCTACAAATAATATCCATTGAACATCTTGTTTATGCACCTCGCTTTTTGCCCTAAATTTCGTGTATGATGGCAATCAACATCCACTAATTACGTCATCCTGTCTGTAAACTACTTTTTCCTTTTAGATTTATGCTTTCTTTCATTTTTGAATTTTGACATGGAAAGAAAAATATGAGGAAAAAAAGGGGAAATAAAATCAAAAAAATATAAAATCTCAAATTTGTTTGTGTTTCCGAGAAAATAATGAGGAAAGAAATGAGAAAATTGAATTTATGGTCATTAATGTGTCGTATAAGGAGAGATAATTAAGGTCAGATAGGCTATTCTCTCATTTTCCTTACCATTTTATCAGGAAAATGATTTTTCAAATTTTCTTTTCCTATCAAAATTGTTTTTGAAGCTTTTTTTTTTTTTTTCCTTTCCTTTTCTTAATCAAACTCTCATACTAAACATTATGCTAAAAGTATTCAAGAAAATTCATATGATTTTTGAATTGGGCCTTGAGAATTTTGATCTAATTAGTACGGATAATTCAGTCCACGTGCAGTAGTCCAAATGGCCCTGCAAGTGAACCAAATTGCTATATAAGTCAATTACCCAAAAAAAAAAAAAAAAGTTCTAATATAAGTCCCATTTTTCTGGGGCCCATTGTACTTGGAGTTTGCATGTGAAGGACGCCACCTATCTGCAATGTCATCTTTTCTAGAATTTTTAATGTGGTGTTTTAGCTTGTATGATGTCGGTAAACATGTTACCTTCTTAGTGATCGGCCCACAATACGCGAAAATTATTCATTGGTGCCTTCACATTGAGTTCAAGGGATCAATTAATTGAAAAGTTAAATCATATTGTATTATTATGCAAAGAAAATGAAGATTATGCAAAAAGTCATGTTTCATCCAACTTTAATTTATTCATCTCCAATTTAAAATGGTTTGAGTACAGAGAGGGCACCATGAGCCATCAGTACTCATGAGAATAAATTCTATCCAACTTTAATTTAATTTATTCATCTCCAAATTAAAATGTGTATTTCTAATTTGTTGAACGGTCGGCAGCAATATTTAACTTTTCGAAATAAGATTTCAGTTGAATTTTCTTAGGAAAATTAATCAAATGCTAGCTCCACCTCCGCCTCCACCCATTTCATAAAGAGGATATAGTTTATGTCACGTTCAACTTGATTGATAATGCTTTATTAATATTGCCTTAGTGGAGAGCCCTTTAAAGCTTACTTGAGAAATACGAATGATTTACCCAACAAGTGTTGCGATTAAGCGTTAAAAGCATGATTAATCATTCATTAACCAACTAAAGACTCAAGATTAGGGCGTCAAATAGAAAAATAAAGTCAACTGATTATGCTCATCTAACCTCCTCTTCCTTACTTCCCAAGAAATGCAATAATACTTCCTCAGTAAATATTAAATTAATATCTAACTCTACGTAAATATCGACTCCCTATAATCAAACTAGGAACTTTAATCGAGTTAATTATGAATGCTATACACTTGACGAACATATATACAGTTGGCAAGCATTTGTACAGTGAATTAGGAGATAAAATACAAAAATGGAATAGAGGATTTAAGGTACCCAAAAATGCGCTAACTTAAACCCATGTGGGATTCTAATGGACTGGTTACTTCAATTAGTCTTGCAGTCTTGTACTTTAAAACAAAAGGATCAACATAATCTTAGTCACTCTAAATATTCATAATTTTATTTTATTTTTCGCCTATATTTTTATCATCTCCACCCCTCCCCTCACCATCCTTCGGCTTTTCATTTTTCCTTTTTTTTTTTTTTTCCTTGGTTGCTGCTCTTCTTCTTTTGTCAAATTCTAATATTCTTTTCTTCCTTATCCTTACATATAATTTCTATTTTAATATTAAAAACACAAAATGTGGACCATTGATTTTTCATGAAATAAAACTTGGATCCTTATTGTTTATTTTATAAATAGAGACATAAGTATCTCTTTACAAGTGAACAGGGAAAAACAAATTTGAAACAAAACGTCATTTTTTCTTCTTCCTTTAGCCATTTTGAATTCACAAAGTGTAAATTGCACTTTATCAACCCAACTTCAAAACGAAGAAAGGGACCTGGATGATTTATCAGAAAAAGGAAGGGAAAAAAATAAAATAAAATAGAATAAAATAAAGAAAGAAAGAAAGAAAAGGACAAGAAGTGCGTGAATTTGGAACCACCTTGAAGCCTTCTCAACAGATAATGTAAAAGAACAAAAGCAAATAGAATCGACATCTCCGCCATCAAAAGCCATCAGTGGAACCACAAACCCCTATCGAATCTTAAACGCGGGTAAATAAAGAAAAAAGATATTATGCTTCATTTGCCTTTTGCTACATTTATACATGACGAAAGAGAAAAAAAAAAGAAAAGAAAAATGACATAAAAGATTGGAATGGTATTTGCCACCCAGAAACTGTCGAAATTTCAGAATCATCCATCAGCCATCAGCCGCAATTTGGCCGAGATTGTTGACATTTGATATAACTGTGGAATAAAAAAAAAAAAGGACCAAATTTCAGCGGTTCGTAACCATTAACAGTGGGATCAGGCTGTTGCTCCCATGTCAAACATGCATGTAATATTAGGAATTGTGTAAAGCTTGAGATAGTACTGTACAATGATCCCTTTTGTATTGCCCAATGCATTTCTTCCAGTTGAATATTGACCCCACCTGACACTCAGAGAGGCCATCGACAATTTTTCTGTACTGAGATGTTCTTTTTTTACGATGAATCTGATACTTTACTTGAAAATCTTCTTCCCTTTCTTCTCAAATGTTTTCCTTGGGCCATGTTTCGTGCTTATTTTTTCTCATGTATATATATACGCGTGTAGGACTCACATTTTGATCATTGTCAATTGTCATTACATTTTACATTCCATAGGTCATATAACAAATTGACATTTCTAATTAAATCCAAATGGCACAACGTCCCGCATGGTTTCGATTCTCCGGTTTTTCTTTGCGCCCGAGTGCACCAGCACCTACTCCTGCTCGTACGCCGGCTCCGGCTCCAGCTCCAGCTCCAGCTCCGGCTCCGGCTCCAGCTATTGTCCGACCCTCAATTCCAATTAGGGCCCCTTTTGCACCAACTCAAACTCAAGAGCCGGCTCCCTCCCTGCCCCAATCAGCTGCTTCCTCTCTTCCTCCCACTGCACCCCCATCGCCTCCTCCACCTGCTACACCACCAAGGTCCAACGTTGCAACCCCTGCACCACCAACGAGGCCCCCAGTTCCGACAACTGCATCCCCACCATTGTCCTCAGCTCCGCCAACTGCTTCCCCACCAAGGTCCCCAGTTGCTCAACCTGTGCCGGAGGTAGCTCCACGGAGGTCCCCTCTTGCGCCTCCAGCTCCTCAATCATCTCCAGTTAGGGCTCCAGCTGCAGCAACACCAACTGCTGTTCCTGCCCCCAAGTCATCAGCGCCAGCGCCACCTTCCCCGACACCTGCTCCGCCGCCAACTTTTACCCTCTCAAATGCAGCTCTTACGTCTCCCAAAGTTCCATCATCCCCAAAAACAACATCTCCTGAACCGAAACCTGTTGAAACCGTCAATGGCAAGGCATTATCTCCTCAAGTTAAGCCATTGTCTCGCCCTCCGTCCCCTTTAACACTTCCACCCGCACAAATGGAGCAGGAGCCAAAGATTGAGCAAAAAACTGTGCTGGTCCAAAAAACCATTGATAAACCATTGAAAAATATGCATGATGCTCATCACTATGGCGGCATTGCATCTAATGGAAGGAGAGAATCAACAAAGAAAGATCATAAGGACACAAGCAAGAAACTTTCTGATTCTGAAGAGTTTGGAATGAGGGTCGTCACACTTGCAGGTGAAAACAGAGGAGCTGTCATGGAATTAAGCCCTTCTCCCCACAAGAAAACTCACACTGCGGGCAACGCACGCCAACTTCAGAAGAAAACAAATGATAAATCTGGCAATCAATCAAGCAGTGGGAGTGGTGGAGAAGGACAATCTAATGAAAAGGACAAAACTAACAAAGCGATGAAAATGCAGTCAGCTCTACCAATGACTGCATTCTTCAATAGCAATGTTCAGGGAGTGAACAACTCGATTGTCCACAACAGTACTTATAGCCACCATGATCCTGGCGTTCATCTCTCTCTCTCTAGAAAGGCCAAAAATGGTGATCGCCGCCACCATGCTTAAAGAATTTACAAGGATCGTGCGGAAGAAGCTCTTTTTGTGTTGAATTAGGTAATATAATACCGTACTTGCAGGAGGCCATGGAATAATAAAATTTGAATAGAGAATATCGTACGTGTGATTGAAAAAGATAGCTAAATTAAAACAGATATGGATTCTGATTCTTCAATTTGAAATCCAGTTTGTAGTGGAAGGCAGCTAAAGTGCATACATCTTTCCCTGTTTAATGCAGTGGAGATATGCTCCTTTTTCTGGGATTTAATAAAATTATTACTATGTTTGAAGTATCTAGTTACCCCATTTCAGTTGTGTTAGTTTGTTTTCTCTTATATATTTATTGTAATATAAACATAAATAGTTATTTGGTGGTGTAATTTTTATATGTTATGGGAAAAGTACCCTTAATATCAGCACACATCCTAATTACAGCCCAAAACTCAATTATAAGTTATAAATGACTAATTTATCTCTTCATATTAACTTAAGTATAGTGTTATATTAAATATATAACCATATTTTAACTACTAAATACATAAAACTCTAGTCTGCATTATACTTTAATATACACATAAAAATTGTATACTAATTATTCTATGCAAACGTATTGAATATGCACACTCGCTAGCATATATAAATAGTTGAACTCAGTTTGTATTTCATCACTTATTCAATTTTATGAATACACAGGTCATATTTGTTTCATTCCAAATCAAATATTTAAAAAAAAAAAATTAATTCATTTAACGTGTATTCATAAAATAAAATATACAGTAAAACTGGAGTTGCAATAAAAACTGGACTCAACAGTCACATTACATGCCGATTTCAGTCATTTATAAAGTAGGACCCGGAAGTCCACTTAGTACAATAACAATTGATGGAACCAGTCACCACCAACTAGCAACCATGGAAGGCTTCACTAAAGAATTAAGAGCTTCAAATTGGGCTTGTAGTTAAGGCCCAACAAGACCACAAAAATTTGGAGCAGATGCACCATCACCCAAAAAAATCCGACTCCGGAAGAGCCTGCAAAGGGCCAACTATGCAACACTGATTTGAAGGGAAAATCAATTTGGATTTTGGAGACTTAGTATGTATATATTATTCTCACTATTTTCGTCCGGAATGCTTTCATTTCAGACATCCCGGTGAGTAGAACTGCAAAATATATACCGCTAGCTGTCTCATCCAGTCTGTCAAAGGGGAAAAAAAAATAATAAAATAAAAAAGCAAGCTTGCGCTTTCAGTTAAGTAGTAGTACTTAACTTACTGGGAGATGAAACACAGATTCCACAAGTAATTGAATGGAAAGGAAATGGGGGGTGCTTTATGCCGGACAGCTTTTATTAAACGCCGGACGCTTTGG
>JACFYI010001280.1:2247566-2274329 GCA_014898755.1 Handroanthus guayacan
ATATTCAGTAAAAGCTGTCCGGCATTCAGCGGTCCAGAAAGGAAATTCATGTTGTTTTAATTAACAAGTTAAAATATATGGATAGGAATAGGATGCATAGAGGCACAGGCACAGAGCAGTTTATGAATGATAGATGTTCGTATGATGTACAGTCATTACTTTTGGCAGCACAGTGACCCACTCCCTAATTTTATCTGTGCCTGTCTATACATTTTTGCAACATTGGAAACGAGAATCAAAAGGTAAAAAGGCACATCCATTGCTTTACACACACCCACGCATATATATATATATATATATAAATATTTATCCACCTGCTACCAATTATTTATATCCCCACTCTGTCTTGGGTTTTTTCATTTTTGCTTCGAAATTTTTATATAATTTCACTATATAAATATCTTTTTGTGGGAGATAAACTCGTTCCGAAAAATATCATAAGAAGTATTATTAATTATTACAAATTTCATCAATTCAATTATAAATTAGCCCCCTGCAGATTTGAAGAAATTGAAAACCTTGTTTATTTTGATTATTACTTGAAAAAGATAAAAAACGAACAGACAGTAGATTGGGCGAGAGAGAATGCAAATGCTATGATCTTTTACCAAATTAAGGAAACAAATGAAGGGAGTAATTGTAGGCAACAAAAAGAAGATTGCAAGACTAACACAATAGAGTAGGCATCCGCATGCAGTCTGCAGATAGAGGTTCGTTCAAATTGCTTTAGTTGAAAAGCTATTATATTTGTATTTGTCGCGTTTTTAACATGACTTTTGCTCGTCGAGTGCATGTCATATGTGGGCTACATATAGAATCAATGGGATAATTACCACAACATCCCTTGTGATTTGGTTTAATTATAGAAACACTCTTTATGATTTGCAAAATTACTATAATACTACTTGTACTCCTTTGAAACTGTAATAAGTAGGACGAAAGATTACAAGTAGGCCCCGACTAATCTAACACTAGCTTGCGTTTATATGTAATTACTCAAACTACATGGATGTTTCTATAATTGATCCAAGTCTCGAAGGTTTTGAAATGTTGGGTGTAACTTAATTGTATTGCATCTTTTGCTTAGATTAATTTTATGTTTCACAGGTGAAGGTCGACTGGCCGAGAATATTGAAGCTCAAAAATATGTCATATTACATTTGAGAACATTTGTTGTCAAGCTTATATGCTCCAACTTCAATCACTAGTCAATAGTTTATGGACACAAAAAAGGAAAAGTTGATGCCAACCCAGATTTTATATATAAGGAAAAACTTGATTTTACTTGTCTGAATAACAAATTTCAAGTATATTAGTATAGATTTAAATTTTGAAAAGATATATATTCATTAGTTCAAGAAGTTCAAAATCTGTAACAAAAAACAAATAAATAAATAAATAACAGTGAAAATGGGAGTGTATAGACTATCGTAGATGGATTGTGGCCCATCATTGAGGCGAAATCAAAGCCATACTTTTTTCTTGGCTAAGGTCATTTGCAACCCTACTAGCCAGCCACTTTCCAAGCAACTTTTTAGCCAGTTACTGAATTATCAATATTAAGATATATCCACTAGTTCAAAGTTTTGCTTTCAAATTACTAGACTAGAGTAGTGGTAGTGGTAGAAACTTTTATGCAACATCTGAAAATGTAGTCGTAAGAAGAGGGTCCGAGGCTTGACCTACCAGAAACACATAACATACCTATTGCAATCTCATCTATTTACTTTTGTAAGAATCCAAAGCAACCTACTCAGATACAATTGTGCGTGATATGTTGCTTTGCTATAACACGGCAAATTTAAGGCCCATGAAAACCCCATATTCCATCACCCTCTTCTCCTTGGTTTTAGCATTTTTAACAACTAGACATCTCACTAACTGTCAAGCCACTCCCAGCACTACTGTCCTGAACAATTTATACTCCCTTCTATTGTATAATAATTGGTCTTCTTGGTCATATACATGCATATTAATTTGAACGCGTCTGAATCAACCTTAACACCATCAACTAAAACACTCCATTTCTGTCACTGTTTGATTAGCAATTTCTCAAGATTGGTTTTACATCGTATTCTCCATTCCCCTCTTTGATTAGACACTAAAAAGGGAAAAGATATTGAAAGACACTAATTCATTATCTCAAGGTCTATACAGGGGTGGCGATCGTGTCCTGTTTGATTGATTCGTATTGTGTTGAAACAAATATATTAATTACAATATTTTATTCAAGTACCAAAATAGTACTCAACCCAATGTAGCCTCAACCGGAACTCAACCTGAAAGTTTTCGTGTCAACCCGTGTTGACCCAAAACAAAATAGGTCAACCCACCAATCCATCAATTCGTAACATATAACTCAACCCATTCCAATATATTATTATTTTCATTTGTTATTCAATAATTCATCCAAATAATTTAACATAAATACATACTAACATCATGCTTTATTTAATTATTAATAATTTTCGAAAGTAAGAAATAGCTAAGTAGAGTAAACAATAATCATTTCCAAAATCATTTGTTCTACCATTCGTTAACAATTATCATAACGATGCTTTGAGTGAGGGTCCTTTGAATTCTGAAGTCTGTATTCAAAAAAAAAGATAAAAATAAAAAGTACAATCCTAGTTCAAGTTTTAATGTAAAAATGTGAATAAAAATTGTAAACGGTGCACCTTATATCTTATGTTTGACAACTAACAAGCATAAGTATCATTCATTTTTTTTTTTTTTTTTTGACTTAGATTAGGCTGGGTTGGGTTGGATTGGATTGGTAGGTAACCTAATAAAAATAATCCCATTTATCGTGTAACCCACCCAACTCGGATCCACTCATAATTTTTGTGTTGCTTACTGTGTCAATCCAATGTCGGCCTAACCCAGTAACTCTCAACTCAAACTCAATAATATCGTGTCGGTTTGTGTCGTTCAGTCGTATTGTGTCAGAAATTGTGATGCCTAGTTTTATATATGTTCAATCAATTTATTGAGGAAATTAAACAATGGGGTTTCGGTGTAAGTAAATCTATGGTGTGTGTGGATATATATATATATATATATATGGTTGTTTATGGAAACTCATGTTAAACATATCTTCTATTTGAGAGGCAAAATAAAGCAATTTTCATATTGCAGGATCAAAGAATGAAACTCTAACGTACCGAATGCTTAATCGATTCATGATTAGGTTTTTACCTTTATATATATAGAGAGAGAAAAATGACACGTTGCTTTCATGCATTGTTTTCGATATATCTACTTTTTTGTGGTTCTTGGCTTACTAATATCATTTAAAGATTAGCTATAGCTTTTATAAATATACTAAATGCATTAATTGTTTTGATGATGTTAATCTACTTTCAATAGTCAAACCAAAATAAGTAGCGCCAAACATCGCCGTATCTTGCTTCATGAACTAATTGGCAACTTATTACAAACAACTTAAAATTTTGACTAGTTTGTGAGTCATACAATTTAATTACATATGATAGTGGTGATTACCTCATAACACCCCCACACCATCTCTCCTGGAATTGGCATAAAACGGATCGAGGGCACATCTGTCATTGGACATCATTTGGGCTGAATCGAATATTCCAATTAGAGCAGCCAAAGAGCGGCCCCCCTAAACTAGCCCACTAGCTAGCTAGAAGGCCCTCTCACAGGTGCCACGTGGCAATCAATCAATTAAGATTTCTGCCATTTGGCTCGGATCCTCTGCCACCTTCTCCTCTCCTACTCCATTTGCCAATTTCCACTGCCTCTGTCTCTGATTCGACACAACTTCAACAATATTTCAACCTCAATCAATTTGGATAACAACTCTCAAGAAAATGAAGGCAAGCTCCAGCTGCTAGTCTGCTACCTTAATAATATTTATATTTGTTTTAACGCTTTTGCAGCAAAACATAATGTGTTCCTTCCCACTCTTATAAATTTGCATGCACCTGTGCTTCTTAATTAAGTATATTAACAGTCTTCGTCATGCTTTGTAATTACTTTATTAATTTCTTTACTTACATAGATCCTGACCTGGGTTCACCGCATGCTTAATCATAAAGGTACTCTCATTCTAGCTCCTTTGATGATCATTCCTTTTTTCTTTTTTGCCCCTTCTTTTTTCGTACGTCAAAATTAGTCAATAATAATGGTTTGGCAGATGAATTAGCACAAAATGCGAGGAAAAGTGGTGTCACTGCTGGTAAGAGTAGTGATGAGGATATAGATAAGCAGTTTACGCTTGAAAACAACGCATTTTCTGGTGTGTTTGATGGTTGGAAAGGAGGGATTTTAGCCATCGGAACGTTTGGATACGATCCGTTAAAGGATGAGAATGAAGAAGAAAATGATGAGTTCCTTTACAAACCAGAGTCAGAAAAGGAACAACTTTCTGTACTGGAAAATGGCAGTGATCACCAAACTACTGATTCTGAGGAAGAGGAGGATGAAGAAGAAGAAGTGAACCCACTGATGTATGCAGCTTACGCACATGATTACGGGGAATTATTGGAAATGAAAATGGCAGAAAAGCGTGTCTCTTTAAAGGACGAGTATGAGTTTGATGAGATGATGAACGCAAAGAAGGTCAGAACCACACTTGCAGAGTTGTTCTCTGCTGACTCAGAGGAAATGCAGAAGAAGAAGAAGAAGAAGAAGCAGCCCATTAACAAAGGACAAATTATCAAAGAAAAGTCAAACTATGAGCATAGGCTTTCATTTGCCAAGAAGCTTATTAACATTGGAGATGATGCTCGCCCCGTTCACAAACTGCATAGAGTGAGTAGTGCTCATGCAAATTTAATTAATTTCTTGTTTACATATATGGTACTCAAATCTTTTTTCTTTTGTCTTGTTTTAATTTCCGGACATGCATGCACGCCTCGACTTAATTTGAATGTAATTCATAGTGTAATTTGTAGATTTTTCACGAAAATTTAAGACCAATAAAAGTCAGTTTTAGTACATATTGTACAATTGTGTATTATATGGGGTAATTAAATTAAACAAAATACGGTAGCACTTAGCAGTACTAAACGTAATCCTGAATATAACACACACATATATGTACCTGTTGATGGACCAACTTTTGTCGGAGCAAAAGCAAATTGTACATCTAGTTTTCTTCTTTCATGAGTTGGGCTTTTGGCCGCAAATATGTATGAAAATATGTAGTTACATTAAGTTCAAATGGCTGATGGAAGACTTATTTTGTTTTTCATGTTTAGCTGATGAGGAGAATGTTGAAAAGGAAGATCCATCCAGATCTTGGTCTTAATTACAAGCACAATCAAATTAGCTCTAAAGTTGTTGTCCAAAAGTGCGAAACCAGCTGCGAATCTGCTTCACTTCTCCCCACTCAAGGTGCGCTAGCTACCTTAATTTAATTCTCTATTATGTCTTTTTTGTTCCTTGGTTTTATGTTTACTTATCCAAAGAAATTAAGTTAAGTGGGTATACAAAAACAAAACGCAAGTTATATCTTAGCCACAGCGTACACGTTGAAAGTACCTAATTCCTAATTTTGTTTCCAATTCAACTCATGACCTTCTATAAATCGTTGATAAGCATCATTAATTATAACATATTATCACTTTAACATTTTATTGCTAACATAATTAATTTCTTCTCGTCGGAACATATGTATATATATATATATGTATTTCCTCACATAATAATTAATAATATGTTTATATGTGTGTGTTTTTGAATTATATAAAGGCAAAAGCTAATTTTAGAGAACTAGCTAGCTATGCAAAGTAGAGTAATTATATAACTATGATGTACATGTCAATATCATGTCATGGGTATAAATTCAAAGTTGGTAATTTTTTCTTCCAATAACATTAATGGGACCCCAACTAATAATGTACAAGATCGATGATTCCAAACAGGCAATAGCAACAGTACCGTTAAAGCTATGCCTTCAACTTATCTCTTTCATTACACGACTTTCTCATTTATCTTTTACAATTTTACTTTGATAAATTTCCTTTCACGAATATTACAGACTATCAACCTAGCTAGTATACACCTTATTATTTATATTCATAAACGAAGATGGCCAAGAGGAGGGGACAAAGTCCACATGATTCACGTTTGATTCGATTTGTCCCATACACATATATATATATATATGTATATATATTCTTAATTGCAAGAGAAAGGGCAGAACTCGTAGGGAATTGTTTGGATTAAGTGTCTAGTCTAAAAAAGAATGGAAACAATTCAATTGCTTTGAACTCTTTCTCCCAACTCAGGATCTTGCTACGGAATAAGTGTTTTGCCAAGTGTATGATATTTACAATTCTGTGTTTTAGTAAGGAAAAATTTAATACACTTGGTATGTATTTAAAATATGAAATTAGAGATGGAACACCAATTTGAAATAGAGAATCTTAACTGCTTTTCCCCCTTGTTTTACTTTTCTTACGGATTTGATGCCTATTCCAAAATCCAAGATGATGTTTCATTTTTTATTTCGTGCTTCAAATACATGCCACGTATATTAGATATTTCCTTATAAAAATATTTATTAATAAACACAATACACATGGCATATTTTTAAAGGCATGAAATAGAAATTCAAACACTATTTTGAAATAAGAAATCCAATTCGTTTTTCTAATGCTAGTTAAACTAAGCCACCACACAATCACGATTCACCTGACATTTAACTTAATTATATTTAATTGGCCAAATCATTAGATTAGATTTTAGCTCGACAAGTTATGTATGATTCTATGTATCTAATTTATGTTTTTTCCCCTCTTCTTGTTACAGATGCAATCATATAATGGATGAGTAATATAATATTTAAGAGTCTGGATCGGAGAATATTGAGTCCATTCTCTTTCTCTATGTATGTCGTCATGGAATATTAATTTTTCTTCTTGTTTAATTAAGGGATTGTATTGTTCTAAAATTGTTTGTGCATTCGAACATGGCTTCTATTTGACGAATAGACCTTATTGTCTTTGTATTGTAATGCCCCTTTGTGATGTGCTCATCATGTTTTTAAGGTTTTGATTGACAATGTTTTGGCCTACTTGTGCATCTGCTTTTAAAGCTAATCATGATAAGTATCTCTAACCAAATTTGCTACATTAATGTGTTCACTTTTTGGGTTGTTGAGGTCATGAACCATCAGGACTAATAAAAAACAAAAGAAAAAAGAGGTGAAACATCAGACTATATGATGCTGGCATTTTGGCAGATGAAGATCATATATATACGAGATAGTTAGGGTTATAGAAATAAATAAACAAAAAATGCAAATATCAAATTTATAATTATGTCAAATAGTAGCACCTGAAAAGTATGACGATATATATTGGCTTAAAATTTTCTCCTTACGTACGATTGGAACAATTAACGCTTAATTTAATAATTAGCATATACAATCCGTTATCAAGCTTACAGCACCAAAGATACTGCAGACGCCATGATTGACCAAACTTATTCTTGTTACCACCATAATCGTAAAGAGATTTCCATCTATACAATTACGTCCCAAGTAACTTTCTTCAACTCATTGTATCACAAAATTAGTAGAATTGAAAAATAATGTCGTAACCATTAGATATTTGATACGAAAATCATAAATACCCGAGATCAGGATCTAAGATGATCTTATATATTAATGGGAATATGAAATTATAAAGGTTACTCCTCAAGGTATATGAATGTTATTAATAATCCTAACTATTTAGAAGATTAAGTTAATGCCCAACTGATTGTTATGAAGACGTGAAGTCGTGATAAGTGCAATAAGGTCGTTGAGAGCATGCGAATAATAACGGATTTTTAGCTATGGCAAATTGGGAGTATTTAATTATAGCCTCTCAATTGTACCAATTGTCACTTTGCATGTGGTACCACGTTTAGAACTCTCACAAATTAGAGTGGATCAATAGTTGTATGCTCGAGTTATACTTTTCTGGGCCGCATGGGTTGGGATCAGGTATAATTAGGACTCGCACTAGAATATATGAATCTTGAACATGAGAGACGTGGACTATGTCCCTAGCGGATATTTGGGGTATTCATCCTTAATTTGATTTATGCCGCGTTAGAGACCAATCCTTAACAGCATGTTTGAGCTTGATTCATTAAACATAACAATTCAAACTTAAACGTATTTTTTCTTCGTTCCATACTGTTTAAATACCGCCACGAGCTTAACTCAACTAGTAATTAAATATGTGTTTGACTCAGTAAAAGTTATTTTAAGTTCCATAGAATCAACAATCAAGTTCAGTTATATTTTAAGCTCAATAAAATTTTAATTAAATCTGAATAATATATTATATTTGACTCTATTTATTTCCAGTCCTGCACACATTGAGTAACTAATAACTTACATCAGAAAAATAAATAAATAAAACTAGGAAACATGCTGAGCAAATGCAAGATAAAATTTAATTAGATCTAATTTGCAAAATCCTTCTCTGACTAGAATGGAATACACTTTTCCAAACTAACTTTTAGGTTATTTATCCGAAAAATAAAAAGGGCAACTAACCTTTAGGTTTGGCAACCAGGCCGGACTGGAAGACTTGGCCTAATAAGCAAGAAATTTATTCTGAAGCCGTTGCAGAACAGTGTTTCAGAGAGGAAGCGTTACTAGTTGGACCAAAATATTAAATAAAACGTCCAAAGTTTGGCAGAAAAGTCAGAGAAGACTGGTAAGCACGGCTAGCTCAGACACATGGCAAGGACCAGACGTTGGTATGCGGAACTTGCTTTGACTCTATATATAAATACAATTATTGTCGGAGTCTCCAATAATAGATCAGAGCCCCCAACAATAGATCGGAATCCAGTCCTGCCAAGTTGCAATTGCTTTGGTACCCACTTTTCGGGGGGTGGAAAAAGGTAAAAACTCATTTTTCCTTTTTCCTTTGGTGGGTGGGCTGATTTACTTGCGGAAGATGGCTGGAAAAGTTCACACCTTTGAGGAGGTTGCAAACCACAATTCGAAAGAAGACTGCTGGGTTATCATCTCTGGGAAGGTCAGCTTTTGCTCTTTCCTTTTCTTCTGTTTCTCTGTTGTTGCCTTTTCTTTTTATTTTGGTTGATAAGTTGCAATTTTGTGGAGAATCTTGAAAAAAACATGTGCTTATTTTAAGTCAACCAGATTGAAAATATAGACGAGTAAATAAATTGATTCTGGGTTTTGATCAGAAACATATTTTTTTCTTTTTCTTTTTTTTTTTGGGGGTGCCATAATTGCAGTCTTGTTTAGAATTTTGAAAACGTATGCTTCTTGAAGTCAAGGAGAGTGAAAATATTACTATGAAGTAAGTTGATTAGAAATAACTGAGGAATTGGAGCTAATATTTGAGCTGCTATTTAAGGAAAGAATTTAAAAAATGATTTGGGCTCCTACTAAAATTATTGTAACTTTTTAAGTTTTTTGCTTGATCTCCTGTGTAGAAGGTGATAATTATAAGTAGATCGGGACACATGAGCTCATTTGATGATGAATCCTGATTTATAGTTAAATGAAATGAGATCGTCTTGCAAGGTCAGAAACTTTGGTAGATATTCTTTGGGTTTCGGTTTGGCTTTTCCCTCTGGTCTTCGTTGATAGAGAATGATCTTATATATACATGTTAACATACACATACGGTTACTAGAACGCCAAAATGAACGTTAACAAATTTGTTGGTGGATATTTCTGTGTGAGCAATGAATTGACGCTTCCAATGGAACTCTTTTACTATTTTGACGATGCAGTTGCTATTTTCTCTTGACGTACATCTTTTTCATGAATTCTTCTGCAATCTGAGTTTTCTAAATGTTTAGTTCTCTCATCGGTCCTTTACTTCAGCTGATGTTACTCTTTTTGAGTCTACACCATACTTCTCCAAAACAGAACAACCCTCCACAACTGCCTGGCCTCCTCCACCTTTGCCTATCCCTTCCTCATCGATTGTCCCTCTGTCTGAACCTCAAACTAAGCCTCTACAGGTGTATTCTCATCATCGCTCGCATAAGGCTATCACGCCCACGATCGTTGCCGATCCAAATCCTGTTGTAGATCCATCGTGCTCTGATACCATGACAAAAGTAAAGGAAGGCTGAAAATATCTTGTATTATTTCAATGAAAAGACCCATCTCATATTTATGAGAATGGGCAACGGTACAAGTCTGGAAACAAGACACAAATCACATAATCAAAGCAGGAAAACCTCCTATATATCAACAAAGATCAATCTTTTGACTGATAAATAATTGTGCAAGGGCGGTGTCTGATGACTATGTACAACTTACCCATTCTCTCTCGTCCCAATCTGTTGTAGTTGGAATTTGGTAATAAGTTGCACAATAAGAGTTGTTGGAACTTGAAAGCAAGGCCCTTGTTCCTGAACTTAATTATGTTAAAACATAAACATGGACATCTTGGTGCAACTTCTAGTTCTAATTTTCCAACCCTGTTTCTGGGTTATCTATCTCGGTTTTATTTTCTGGATAAGTCCGTTAGAATCAGTTGGAACATGAGAATGCATTACATGAAAAGGTCAGTTCTATTGATTAACTTTTATGTTATTGTATTTGGAACACATTAACCTTTCCACACCATCATGATAAGTTCTATGAAGTACTTTTTCTGCTTTTGTATTTGGAACATCTAACCAGACAACAAACATGCTCCTGTTAAAGTAAGAACTGAATCAAATGATGTTGTGATTACCATTACCAACTGAAATCTATACTTGTATACTCCCCAGAGTGCACAGAGCATAAGAGGTCAACCTTGCAAAGCCTGGGTTCAAAGTGAATTTGTTTCTATTTTTGTGGAAAATGAATTCAGGAAATATGAATAGTAAATTTTCACTTCAAACACGAGACGATAAACAAATGTCTAGCAAATTTTGGTGCAAATTCTGGTATGGGTACCTTTGCATGACTATGAATCTGCCTATTCATCAACTTTTGATGGAAAAATCTCACCACCTAAGCCTATAGTCAGGCACAAATAGTCATGCACAAATGTCTATAGGCCCAAGACAGGGTACACAACTTCAAACAACATTTGTTTTGAACTTGAGGTGCCTGTGGTCTTGTTGTTATGATTTCTATTGCTTTTTTTTTTTTTTTTGCCCCCTGTTTTCCGAAAAAAATTTATCTCTGTTGGTAAGTTTGGTATTGAATTGCATAATCCACGTGCTGGAATAACTGAATAATGTTCTTATTTCTTTTAGGAATTTTGGATTAGTGAATAATATTCGTACTTTTAATTTGAGTATTTTCATACACACACATTGTATATCTCGTTATTATCTTCAACAAATAATACTCCATTTTGATAAATGATTTATGACTTTTATTTGGAACTTGAAAGTTAGATTTCAAATATCTATGCATATGAACTGGACATTTTAATTTTAAAAGTAACTTATGAAACTGTGAGTTGTTGTTTGCATAATAGCATCATAATCACAAACTAAATTATGCCGTAACACTGACGAAATAGTTTTTGCATAGGTTAAACTTCGGTATGCACACTAAACATGTAAAAGAAGTGAGAACCTTCGTTGCATAAACATAAGTTGGTGGATAATTATGTTTTAAGAGTATACGAGTATGTGGAAGTTAATGGATGGTGGTAGTGACTAACAAATGGTCATGTGAGGGGGTAGGTAGGTAAAAACCGGGTTAGGGCCTCAACAGTGAATTTCACCAACTAGTCTTTATCCTTATTGCCATTCAACTTTCAGCTATGGTCTGGGTATGTTGACAGGGAATTTTGTATCCTGAGCGGTTGAGCTTTTCTCTAGTTTAAAATAGGCTGTCGATGTTGGTCTACTCTTAGTATTTTTTCACTTGAGCTGAAAACTGAAAAGTAGCCATGATATTTCTCCAAATGATAAAGTGCCCAGCACTTTATTTCATGTGGTATGTGCAAAGAACTCTTTCAGAAACCACTAATGCTGCAGAAAATCCTGGAAAAATGTTATCATAAATCAGGGAAACAGAAAGTTGAGCCAAGTGAGATTGGAACAAATTTTGTTTCTTGGAGAACCTGGATTCTATCATAACTTGTACAAATGTTAACCAATCTTCTAAAATATTCTGTACCTGAATCCTTATGTTCCTTTTGTTCTTTGTTACCCTTACCAGATGCCTATCATGTGAATTTGTGTGCATTTACTTTGTAGTCTAATAGATTTCATTGCATTATACCAGGTTTTTAATGTGACACCATTTCTAGAGGAGCATCCTGGAGGTGATGAGATCCTGTTAATGAACACTGGTAAGTTTGGTTGATCAATCAATTAACCTTGTTTGACGATCGTGCCTACTTCTTGTCAGTTTGAATGGATTTTATGTTGAACTTTGCAGGAAAGGATGCAACAACTGACTTCGAAGATGTTGGCCATAGCAGTGATGCACAGGAGAAGATGAAGGAGTTCTACATTGGAGATATAAATACTTACACTCTTCCGGCCAAACAGCAATACACCCCTCCAGCTCCATCTTCCACAGCAAACAGGGATTCAGGTGATTCGTTCAACATTTTGCTATACATCCTGCCCCTGTTGATAATAGGAGTAGCACTTCTTCTGCGTCTCTACTCTAAACAGGAATACGTTTGACAATATCGATGAATGATAAACCTATTCTTCTGGAGCATGTCAGAAGACTCTGTCAGGTTGCAAAATAATTATATAGTTACGTATTTCTTGTTTAATATCAACTTGTTATTGGTCATCCCGCTTTGGAGTTCAGTCTTGTGGAATGATATGGATTGAATGTCTCTTTTCTTTTATTTTATATGACTGTAAGAATTCATTTATATGAAGATAAATGCAGAACCATTTCCTGTCTTCTAAAGGGTGCGGGGTCTGGGTTCTCTCAAGTGTTGCGAGTAATTAAAAAAAAAAAAGGAAAGAAAAAAGAAAAAAAAAAAAAAAAGAAAGAAAAGAGGAACAGTCAATTCTCAAATACTTATTATGTAGTTTGTGTGGCGATAAGCATGAGAGTTTGTATCAAACTAAGGTAATAGAATAAATACGAGCATAGGAGAACTATCCAAATGTTACTTTGTCCACAATTGGGCAAAAAAAGGTCTATGTCATTTTACATTCCACTGCAAACAAAAAAAAAAAAGGAACATCTACTTACATTTTATTGTTAGATATTCATTCATTACAATCGATACAACTACATATTAATCAATAACAATACGCAACTCAATGAATCCTATTTCAAATGTAATAATATCGTGTCAGTTGGTGTTTTGCTATGTCAAAAATTATCATCACCGTGGTTGGCACTTGGTAGGATGTTAGTTAACGGGGAAATGAATGGGAAATGACACATTTTGCCTACACTTGGCGGGACATGTAGTTTGCAGTGAAAGTGAAATGAAAGAAACGATAAAGATCGGGCAACATGTGCAGAGAAAAGTCACAATCATTGTGCAGATGGATGGATAGATAGATAGGAAGATACATGGTTATCACTTTCCTCGTGTTTCAGGCTCAATTTTGTCAGGTAGTAAAATAATAGAGACCTGAATTCTATGGCAAAATTATTAGTTTCCAAGAAATTATTATCGCCCTTCCAAATAAATAAAAAAGTAAAAGGGTACAAGAAATCAACAAAATTGAAAAATTGCACACCTGATTTGATTACAAACGTTGGTCCCACGTACGTACACTAATATCTGACATAAAACATCGATCATCGGCTTTCCCATAGTACATATATGTTACGTACTTTGAGGACATGTAATATATATTAAAAAAAATAAAAATTAACAATGGAGGAGATTGCAAGTTTAATGCGTCCCCTAAGTGAGTGGAAGAGCCACCTGCAGAGCAATTATTAATTAATTGATAGTAGCTAGGAGAGAACATATTGATGGCATAATTAATATTCTCCTGGAATTGGACTGATTTTCACCTCTATATACACGTACATACATATCCATGAAAGAATTTTTGGAAACTGATCGATCGCTATTGACAAGTCCTTTTCGACAGCTCCATTAATTTGGTACAATGCCATCTGCGAGATTCTTGGGATATGCCACTTTCATCATTCATCAAACTAATATTACCCAGTCGACAAAAATGGCCAATAACTTCCTGTATATTAATGTACGTATCACCTCTAATTCCTGCCAGATTTGTACCTGTCCTAAATTAATCAAGAGAAAAAGTTAATTTCTAACTAAATCATGAATGCCTTTTACCCACATGTTTGTAGCTAATTTCTTCTCCCTCTTAGACAATGTGTTACATCAGATTAACTTAATATAGGCGAGCCTGACTATGAAACGCCACAACAATATAAACACTAAGCAACAATCTATGATATAAATATATGGGTATATAAATTATAATAGTATTTCAGAAAGAGCATTTGCCTAGTGGTACCACACGGCAACCACACTTCTTTCATCAAATAAAATTTAAAATTAGCTTCAGAACCCACTAATTAACAAAACTGAAACCGACATATATTATTAACATAAGATCAATTGGAAAATGATCCATGAAATTGCGCGCAGTCTTATCCAAACATTGTTTGTTTAGACTTCAGAGTTAGCTAGATCTTGTAGGTTTTGGCAGGGTCGCAATCTGTGTTCAGGGTTTAAAGACAAAGCTCACCGGAGAGGGGCATATACGTATATATATATATATATAATTACCGTGGTGGATGCTAGCTAGTTATATGTATCTTGATTGGGATATTTTTAAGTTAATTATCCTTTTTGCACAGGTAGGAAGTCTTTTTCCAGTATGTCCATTAATGTCCTGTCCTTCACAGCCTTTGCATGCTACCTTTTACATCATTTTAACTGTTGTTTGCATGTCTTTTAACTGTTTTTATTGCATTGATCAGTCATTATTGTATATATCATGCATCAATAATTAAGCTCCACTACTAATTCATAAGAGACGAACATTGAACCTACTATTTAAGATAAAACTAGGTCTAGGTTACATATATATGTACTTAACTATATTTACATGACTGGATTGATTTCTATCGTCAAAGATGTTAACCGGAACGAATTTTATCTATATCAGCTCGTATATATTGCTAATTATAACAAAGTTTCTTAATTTTGAATGTATATATACATATATATGGTTAATTATTTTAATTTGCTGATTTGGGCAAGAGAATTGGTACTGGATATTGTGACAACGGCAGAGTTATCCCAGCCCAAATAATGGGGAAATATTTGTTTAGTTAAAGCATGTTGAAAGCAAGAGTCCCGGAATTAACAGACAAGAAAAATTGACTAGATGTCTTATGCGTTAACATTATCCAACCGCTGATTAATTAGCAGTGACGCCCACAAATCTGTACGTCTTAACTTTTTGTTTTATAACCTATTTTATATATATGTGTGTGTGTGTGTGTGTGTGTGTGTGTGTGATCATTAATTACTATTTCCATAGCTCTGCAGAATGTTGATGAATTTAAAACATCACGTTTCATTGAGATCAGTTCAAATATAGGTTTGGCCTTTGGGCTGCCTAGCTGTGAAGGCTGAATATTTACCTTTTTTGAATTTCTTCCAGGTTAAAACATTATTACGAACTCTAGAATCAGAATGTGAATCTTGATCTGATAGGAAGCTTATTCGATTTTCAAACAGTCAATATTAATGCAATTAGTGGTTTTTGAGGAGAAACAGAGCAGATATTTAGTTTAGCATACTTGCTTGTACGACTGTACTTTATAATAAAAGCAGAGAACCGGACAAAATCCATCAAGTTTATTTCTCGTGCAGATACGCGATAACTACAAGCTAAGTATTAGCCCCTTTTGATGTTGGGTGATTTTGATACGATGGGTTCACGTGTTAACATATCATATATTTCGGCTTGACGGTACAAATATTAAGTTGTGAATTGTTGGTATGTCAAAATAAGGTTGGCCGAAAATTGTGGCAATGGAAGCTTGTGGGCACTTGCAGAGTGTGCTGACATGCAGGTAAGCTTCGGATGATAAGCACAATGGCATCAGCACCATCAGGGAAGACATGTGCGTGAACAATAGTTACATCGGGAAAGGTTCGACACACATTGTATACAGGAAAAAATAAAAGCCAAAGAACAAGGAAGAATATCAGATTATGCCTAAGTAGTTAATGAACGTTAATCACAATGGCACCGGCACTATTGGGGAAGACATGTGCGTGAACAATGGTTACATCGGGAAAGGTTCGATACGCATCATATGCGGGAAAAAATAAAAGCCAAAGAAAAAGGAAGAATATCAAATTGTGCCTAGGTAGTGAGCACGGTGGGCGGGAGCTAAGCGCACGCACGTCAGGCAACGGGTACTCGACGTATGTTGGATGGACGTTTGCCAATCAGCAGCAAAGTGGGCTTGCAGTTGGACTTGATCAAAGATAGATTGCGGATGATTCCTAACGGGACAAGAATTCTCTGACATGAATTAGCTTATGAGTCTTATCTTTGATAATATTTGATATTTCTTGTAATTGTGGATTTTGTCTATTATGTACTTGAATTCTAATTGAATTAAAACTTGATCCGATGTCTATAAAAAGATTAAGGACCTCGCAACTCAAAAAAACGTGTGTAGTTCCATAGAGGGAAAAATTTGAATGTTGTGTGAAGGTCTTGGCCGCTTGTACTTGAAATTAAGGAATAAAATACAAGTTTGTGAGTTTCTCCTATAATTCATTCTGCTTATTTACTATTACGCTAAGTGTATCGCGTGTGTTCAAGAATTTTTTCAAACTCTCAAAACAACTGAGTATCCATCGGGTGGATTTTGCGAAGGTTGACTAGTCGTTAAGACAATTAGGCCGCACACGGGGCAAGTTTTAGGCAAAAAATTTATCTAAGTACAAATCCTCTGCGACACTAAGCTACCTACCTAGTTGATCAGTTTGAGTTTAAATTGATATTTACCTCAACCAAAACTTTAATGGCCGGATGACAGTCAATAGTGGACAGTGAGCTTGCTTTGTAAAAGAAAGTCCTTTGGACGTGTAGAGGACCAAATTAAAGATGGGATCGAACATCGACATGCTTGCTTTGAATATATAATTAGTACAAGGAAACACAAAAAAAAATCACTATCAATATCAATGTATCATTATAAAAATATTAAATGTTTGCAATAAAAAAATTAATAGTTATGGTGGATATCATATTCAACAATTGAAAATTAAGAGTAATGGTGAATGTGGTAGCTAATGATTCAAAATGTCGAGATGAAAATATCATCTGCCGTGATTATATTGAGGTAAAAATATTTACTACGACTATATACTATGGTGAATTTTTCTCTACCCTCATAGAAACTAAGCATCATTGCTGACATAAAGACATAGTAAATGACTTTACACCCTCATTATTTCCTATTAATATTAGCTTTCAGTCGTAATAATTGGTCAAATTTCTTGTAATGTATTTTTAGTCCCTTGGTCCTAATTAAAATACTTGAATTGTAGAATATTGGGACCTAAATTTACACTAACCATTAGTGGACGCAAGCTCATTCAAACCTATATGTGTGCGTGCGGGTGGGGGGTTGTTAGCAATAATTGTTCATGGTCCCGTCCGGGTGTCTCCCTTGAATTTTGTTATAGACGGGAACTCACTCTTAGCCACCATGAAATTCGACTTTAACTGTTAGCCAGTAGCCTACACTATGAAATATAATATATATATATATATATGTGTGTGTGTGTATATGTCCCTCTCGATTCTCCTGTTGGCAACCCCAAAAGTTTGGAACGTGATACTTGATTATTGTCTTGTGTCCAACTAACCCAATACGTGGCCATTTATTTAAAATTGTATTGTGTGCTGATTTGAAAATCTGATGAGGCACCATATATCATGCTTCTTAATTATATGGATAATAATCTACAATTAATTAATTAATTAAGCATTTTAAAGAGTCCTCTAGCAAAACTCGATGTTAACGAGCAATTAGAAACGGGGTCGTTTTCTCTAGATAATTAGTCAATCATTTACCTGGTCCAGTCGCCAAAATATATATTGCCCGCCATATAAAAATGCATGAGTTTCCTTTCCTTGGCAGCACATGGATGTCGACTTTGAAGAGTAATTTTTTTATTCTTAATTAATTCCACCATAAGCTAGCAACTTAATTTTAAATAGTGATATGTTCGAACTGATCAGGAGAGGCTGCACCAATTAATCATTGCAGTGATCTACTTCTTTCCACGAATCTCTCATTGTCAAATGAACATTTCACACATTTATTTGAGTTTGTACGTAAATACATTTTTTTCTTTCTTTTCTTTTCTTTTTTTTTCCCCGACCCAAATCAATGATATCCTGTCTATGCAATGATATGACACTACTTGTCCTTGCAATAATTGGAAGAACAAAAATATCTTCACCTTGTGTTCTAAAGTAAGAAGAGTCAGCTGATTATCAATTATTATGATGTATTCAAAAGAGGTATTATATTATACATATTATAAACTGAAACTTGTATCAATTACTTTCACATCATTTACATAGTCAAATAAAATGAGAGATCCCGGCTGGCAGTAAAATGTTAAAAAACAAGAAACAAAGATTGGAAATTACAACAGAGATTCACACAAGGAAGACCAGCCACATACATTTTTAGACATATAGATGATGATGGCGATGGCAAGGTTGTTAAATTCTTGTGAACTCCTTACCTATTTTCTTGTCTTTTTGGGTTTCCATTTCTTTCCTTTTTCTCTAATAATAATAGCCGTAAGCTAACACTAGGAACCCCAAAGACAAGTACGCCTAGGATAGACCCGGACCATGAGCGGGTTAGCCATTTCACAAGAAAGCCTTAGCACCTCAGAAAAGTCCACGCTTTGAGAGCTTGCCACAAATTGAAATTCATGTAGAAGTGTAGCAACCCAAAAGTTCACCGTGCTCATGCCCAATGTTTTACCTGGGCAAGACCTCCTACCCGACCCAAATGGTGCGATTCTTAGATCTGATCCTAAAATGGAGAAGTCTGTATTTGGGTTTTTCCCTAGAAATCTGTCTGGGTTAAATTTCAAAGGGTCATCCCAAATCTCTGAATCCCTCATAATGGCCCACATATTCACCATTGCAGTGGTTCCTGCAGGCACGTGATATCCATCTACCATGGAATCCTTTATCGACAAACGAGACCACGATAGAAGAGGGCCCGGAGGATTCAACCTTAAGACTTCCTTCACTACCGCTGTTAAGTAGACCAATTCCGTTAGATCAGACTCCGTCACCGCACGTGACGTCCCAACAACCTTGTCCAGCTCCTGATGGACCTTGGATTGAACATCCGGATGCAACACTAATCTTGCCAATATCCACTCTATCAGAACTGCCACCGTGTCCGTGCCCCTAAATATCATTTCCTGCATGTTTTTTTTTTTTATAAAATTAAAATACTAAGCATATAATAAATATTAAGTCAAACATATATTAAGAGCTTAGACATGTGTGATAAAGATACTAAGACGTGACAGGAACAATGCGCATGCTTATAGGGCATATTTTTTTCTCTTTTTTTGTTAATTTCATAAAGGAATCTTTCCTATAATTTTTCTCCACGTAATTAAAATTTTGAATCAATTTTCTTTCGGTACTTATGAAAACTCTCAGCAAGGGAAGTGGTTTTAATTACTGTCCGTACACAATAAAGTCACTGTTTAATTAACTGGTAATGAATTATCAATCACAATATATATATATATATATATAAATAAACTCCTACTTGTAATCATCGGTTACGTTGAGACACTGTTTAATTCATTCACGGTGAGAAATATTTAGAAAGTACTGCAGTATTTTAGGCAGAAAAAAAAAAGAAAAGAAAAGAAAAGAAATTAATAATAATAATAATAATAATAATAATAATAAAAGGCAGGGCACGGTTGCTTTCAAGCCAAAGTGGTGATATGAAAATGCTGCTTTTACTGCTAATTTGACATGAGAAATATTCTGGTAAGCGAAAGAAAGGACAAAACCCCAAAATAGTTAAAAGTTTTGAATAAGTGAAAGGGACAGATGCTGTAATGCCAGATAGAAAATATGTGAGTAATAACTTAAACTGAACGTGACACATAATTAAATTTTTGCTTATTTATTCTTACCCAAAGAACGGCGATCATGTCTGAATCCGACAATCTATCAGTCCCCTCAAGAGACAACAAAACATCCACAAAATCACGACTCCTCCCGCCGCCGTTTCCCGCTTTGTGCTCGGCGATTATCCTGCCGACAAATCGGTTCACCCGCGGGACTATCCGGGAGCACCTGAATCGAATTTTTTGTATGTCGAAATCAGCTAAGAAGGAAAGGTGATCGGACCAGTTCACTTCCCCCAGTAAATCATAACCCTGGTCAACCAAATCCCTCAACTCCTCCGTCTCCGAGTTGGTGGAACTGACGTCGTATTTCCTTCCAAACACCGAGCACATCATATTACTGAGCGAAGCGCGTTTCAGCATATCTCTAACGCGAATATCAGTAGTATCAGTGCGTTTGTTTGAAGCAAGTAGCGCCACCATCTGGTTAGCTATTTCCAGGCGTTGCTGCTCCGATGCTTTAACTTGTTTCGGGCAGAAGAGGTGCGCGGCAGCAATTTTCCGGAGCGTCTTCCAGTAAACGCCGTACGGCGCGAAGCCGATTGACCTGTTGAACATCAAGTTGTAAGCCGATTCTTTGACCGGCCGATCGGCGAAGGTTGAGCTATTTAAAATTTGTTTAGCGACGTCAGGGTTGCACGTGACGACGGCACGTGTCTGGCCGAGGCTGAAAGCCATGAGTCGTTCGGCTCGGGACGCTTGGGCAGCGGCGGCTATTTTGTGGTGGGCTAAGCCAGCCATGAGGTCCATACTTCCAATGATTGGGATTCCCTTTGGGCCTGGAATAGGGGGAAAAGTGGGGGTGGGCTTTCTCGACCTGTGCTTGCCCCAAGCTGGGCCGCCGGGATGAGCCCAGAAAAAGAGGTTGAGGATTAGACACGAAAGTAGGAAGAGGAATGCGAGGAATATGGTGTTTAGGGTGGTGAGTGATTCGCATTTTGAAGCGAGAGCAAAAAGCCAGAGGCTTTCCACATCTGTTCTGATCATTTTGGAATATATAGCGTCGTTGGAGAGTTGGGAGTGTGTCTTGTTTTCTTTCTTTTTACTCTTTTGAAAGTTTAGAAGATAGAGAGAGCAGAGGCAAATATGGAAAGACAAGAGGAGAAAAGGTTGCTTGCTTTTGAGACTGAGCTTGAAATAATGAGGCAATTATGTGGGTTTATATAGGGAGGAACCCAGCGAAAACTAGTTAACATAGGATTTACTGTTGCCTAGAATACTTGAGACTAGGACTGTAGATCAATTTTAAATTATGGCTGCTGGTACCATAGTCCCTAACCTTGTATTGCCTTTAAATTCTACTAGCTACTATAGTCATAATATATTATTAAAACACTAGAGTTGGATCAACTGTTGAGTTCTCTGTTACTTGCTTCATAATTTACTGCTTAACTGCTAATCATATTCTAGCTTCTCAAAAACTCCAGGAACCTTCTCATTTGAGACTAGCTATCATGCCCTGCTTTGTCACCATTCATCGTTCCAAGTCACCAAAAACATTCTAGAAAATTAACTCAACTCAATAATTGAGAATTTTCCAATTTACCTAACCGCTGGTGATCATTTAAGAATTTGCCTTATGGCTACTATTGTAAGGCTAGAGGGGAATTTTATATGATAAACTTGTTAATCAACCTTCTTAGTTATCTATACATCTTAATACTACTAAGAATTATATGCAAAAGCCAATATATATGTATACACACACGCACATATGGATGGACTTCAATTATTAAAAGAAATTTGAGCAGTTAGTACGATTGAAAGTTAATATTAATAAGAAATAATAGGGGCAAAAATCATTTGATATGATTTCACCATGACAATAATACGTACTTTCTGCAAGGGTAACGGAAAATTCACCATCGCATATAGCCTTGGTGTATTTTTTTTTACCTTAGTATATTTGATCATTGGCCACTATATCCATCACGATTCTTAATTTTGAATTACTGACTACGATTTCTATCTCGGCTATAACTCTTTTTATTGTAATTATTCAATATTTTTGTAGTGGATAAGTTGGACTGCAGTAATTTTCTCGAGGAGCTGGACACCATCCTGCAAATTAAAAATAGTATTCAAAATTCGGAAAACATGTTTAATTTAATGGTAAATTATTGTACTAGCTAGCAACGTTCTGACATATACTTTTGACAGCCAGAGCGAGCCAGAGAGAGAAAGTAATTGGAAATATATAGAATGGGACTTATGTTAGCGCATATATATATATATATATATTATCTCCTATGCGGTCTTTGGGTCTACGTTTAATTACAAATGGTTAGTTAAGATAAAAATAGAAAAGAGTGATTAAAAATTACAGGAACTGTGAACAGCGCCGCCAGGAGAGCATGACGAATTTAGAAAGAAGAGGACATTAGCGAGTTTGCCCCAATGGCAATGAATTGCGTGCTGGTTCTGCTTGCGCCAATTTAAAAACATTACTAATTTTGTAATAGTGTCGGGTCCAGACTACCCACTTTGTTATTTTTAGGGTCAAAATCTATGAGGTCACTTGGTGTCGGCACTGTTTGTCATTAGGCAGCCTAATTTGGTACTAAATGAAATGGCAACCCCTTTTCCAGGCTATTCATATCTTCAACCATTCTAGTGGTTAGACAAAACAAACGGTAAATGTTCTTATGTTTTATTATTTTAAGGTTTTATACAAACTCACCATTTAATAAAATACAACTCAGAAACATGCTTAGGCTTCACAAAATACAACTTGCATGTAATAAATATTCTACAAAATTTAACAACACTAATTTATAATTTCTTTCCTACCACACAGTTTAAATTTTCTGCATGGAAATTAAATGTTCCGTCAGCACTAGTTTCCTAAGAATTAAAGAATGTGAGTGAATATAGTTCTGCAAATTGCCAAAAATAAATATATCATTAGATGTGAATTGGAGAAATTTCTCTGCAAGCACGTTGCAAGGGATTAGAACGTTAATCACATGCACTGTAATTAATTATATACATAGATCCTGGTGGATATAGATTGTATGACTATATTTATTGAAGAATTGATTATAAAATATTTTTAAACTTATAAGATGTTTGTAATACTAAAACTTTAGTTAATATATTTACAATCAAATGAATCTACTAACATTTTAAAAATAAATTACAAATTCTTGATCCTTTAAGAGAAACTCATATCATTCAATTCAAACATTTTATTTGACAGTTTACCAATTCTTCTTTTAAAATTTATTATATCAAATACTGTTTTAGTCAATGAACGTGAATTGAAGAAATTTCTTGGAAAGCATAATCCTACTAGGGAGCAGCTTGTGATTAATCTATGCACGAGTCTTAATTCAATGTTCAAAGATAGTGGAAATATTCAAAGGATCAATAACTAAAATTAATTACAAATAAAAGTGGAAGTTAGTGGGAAGTTTCTCTATATAATCTGTCCAATGTATATTAATTAGGAAGAAAGGACAATTTTTCAATTGCTTAATTTTATCTGTCCTTGTTGTTAAGTTTCTGCTATTAAAACGCAAATTCAACAAATAATTAAAAAGTAATAAATTTATTATAATCATTGAAATTCAATATATGAAAACTTTGAAATCTTGAATCAAATCTTATTAATATGTAGTACGTAGATCATAATAATATCAATATCTCAATTAAACTAAAAAATAAACTCAATATTGAACTGACACAATGAAATAGACCAACCCACAATTGTATTCATTCACCAACTACAGGAACGTACATGTTCGATGAAAAATATGAGAATTAAGCAATATCATCGATCCATATATATATATATATATATAAGCAAACATGAAGACTAACAATATGATACTAGGTACACATGTATAGACTACAGTTAAGCGTAAGGGAGAGGAGAGGAGAGGAGAGGACAGGACAGGACAGGAGGCGATGTATTAATTTGTGGTGTTACGATGTCGGGGCTCACATCACATGGACGCCCATGCCATGCACCCTAATAATCCCCCCGGCCTTAATTTGCCCTTTTTCTCAAGTTGAAGTATGGTGGTGGCCGGTGGGCGGATCAGTACAAATTTTGAAGGCCACGCGGCTATGAATTAATGTGATGGGTGGAGTTGACGATGACTATGCCTCCAGCTCAATTATCCCATGTGTTCATGCCCCTCCCGTACAGTACCACATCTATCCATCTTTTCTCCCTTTTGCCCCTCCCAGTCCCTAAAAGAAAAATGTTAAATTTATTAGAGGATGGGCAAATGAGTAATTAGTGGTAAGCGGAGAATTGACAAGGAATCAGTCTTGAATTTTGGCGTGAACTGCAAGCTGAATTCGTGGGACCCGATGATTATACGGCCAAAAATTTGTAGGTGCATGCGTTGACGGCTGCGATTATGTCGAGTAGAGAGGAATAATTCCCCGGCCGTCGATCTAGTACACAATTGATGAGATAGTGATACGGAAACAAACAAACATGAGGATCTTGAGAATATTATCCTTCGCTTTTTACAAGGTAACGACCAGAGCCGGACTAGACTGGGGTCAATCTTGTTTCTTCATGCGCCTTTTCCTTTTCTTGTCCAAAACTCTACATATATGCTTTTCCTTTTACTCGATACTATGATATATATATATATATATATATTTAAAAAATAATCATGCCCACTTTCACATGCCTTTCCAACAGAATTAAGTCCCTCTAATTTAATTTCTTTATCTCCCGCAAAAATGTTTTGCTTCTTCTCAAAATACATATTAACATATGTCATTTTTTTATTTTTCAAAACCGAAAAATTATTTTGAATTATACTTGAAAAATAGCCTCAAAAATTATAATAATCATCATGTGATTATATATAAAATATATTATTATATTAAAATCAAATTTCTCCATACTAGCTAATCAAACAAAAAAGTAATTGATTTGACATATATAGTAAAATTAAATTCTCTCCCCCAAAATACAACAAAGCATTAATGACTTCATCCAAAGAAAACAATTTCTATCCCACCCAAAACTAAACATACGTTTTCTCTCTAGGAAATAAATAAATAATTGACTAAAATATTTTTTCCCAAAAAAATACAAACATTGCCTAAAATTATAGGAAAATTACTGACTTTAATTTCCACTTGACCGAATAATTAAGGTTGCAATTTATTGGATCTGGATGCTAAAACATAATCAAAATTCAAAGTTAATGTTATCAGTATAATTTATTTAAGTTGAATTTATGCAGTTAATAATTAATAAGATCCTTGAACAGGCTGCAATTTTATTTTGTATGAAAATCTAAATACGGAACGCTGTGAGCATTGTGATGCCCAAAAAAAATTAAAAAATAAAAAATCTTCTGCATAATTAAAGTCATTAATACGCAGGTAAAGGGATGATGAATGTGATTTGTGGTAATGTGTTAATAGTGGCGTAATAGTGATTAAGGATCTAAAAAAAATGTAAATAATTGTTATAAAGTAAGCTGAAAGAATATTATTTGACCCCTATTTAGATGCGGTTGTGACATCACATAATTTCAGATAAATAGATTTAATTAAGAGGCATATCCAAAGATTAGAACAAGTGACACGTTGCACCTCTTTTTGTTAGATTTGATTCCTTTCTTAATCATGTAATCTAATGATGCAATAATGTTCTGGTGTGAGCTCACACGGCTCATGAGGAATTACTATATGTACTATATATATGTGTGTGTGTGTGTGTATAACTGAGCAATTATTAGTGTCCACCTGATTGGTACAGTCCGCCAAAATTATATTGTTAATAATCCAAAATCAATTATTAATCATCTTGCTTCTAGCTGCCTAGCTATATCTCACGTTGATTTCCATGATTTAAAGTATATGTATAAAAAATTATACATGTCCCGCAAAAATCTTTGTCAACAAATTAAATGTATTGTTATGGCCTTTCACACATATATTTTTTTTTTAAAAAAAAATTATGTTTCTTTTCTTCTTCTTTTGTTTTTCTGTCGAGTGAAATCAATTATATATTCTTCACATTTTTTTTTAATTATCAAAATATCACTAGGTTGCTATTTTTTATTTTTTTATTTTTTTCCCTTTGAGGAAAGTTGCTAATTAGGCTTGAATAATTATAAAATAATAAATATATTATACTATTAAAACGAACAAACGAGCTTTTAATCAAAAACTCTGGATTTGAAATCGTAAGCCCGTCGATTAATTCATTGCTTAGATCAAGCTACTCTCTTTGATAAGCCTAGCTCCACATGATTGAGAAGCATGGAAAATGAAAATAATTAAACTAATTATGTATACTTTTTAAATTTTAGTGTAACAAGAATTACTTCACACATTTAATTAATTATATTCTCGGAAATCTCAACTTAAATCTCATAAACTAATCAAAACAATTCCTGAACTTTCTATATGCATAGTGACAATTGTGTTAGTTGCCTAAAATAGAAAAATAAAGATACTTATATGCTGATTGTACCAGTAGATAAGTATTTTAAAGCAGATCTAATGACTTGTATACACAGACAAATTGTATTGTATATCATATATATATATATATATACACACATATAATAATCTTGTTAACTTGGCATTTAACCAATCACAACTTTTCCAATGTGTCTATCAACTGGCCAATCATCCGTACCATCAAAGACCATTTGAGCATGACAATTATGTT
>JACFYI010001280.1:2274583-2287213 GCA_014898755.1 Handroanthus guayacan
ACCAATCATAAAATTGGGAAAAAGTTGAATTAGGATAGGTTAAATTCTCAGTACATTAATACTTTAGGACGTATTGGAACTATCGTTCTATAAGTACCAAACCATTCCTTTTGGCTCCTGATTATGAATGAACTTGTTTATATTTTTATTGATTATATCATGTTAATATATACTACTTACAGATCTGGGCAGGTATATATTGATAATCACCAAAAAGATGAACTAATTGTATAAAAACTCGCCCAATCATATCTTGAGTGCGACTTCCAATTTCCGAATGATGAGCAAAGTTCTACCAAATACTAGCATACATCAAAAGTTGACTTACTAATTGGCAACATATATAAATTAAAATGTAAATCTTTCAAAAAATTCTTTTTGCGAATTAGTTTAGATTTTTTATCTTTTAGTGGTTTAGATAAGGCTCAAAATAATTAACTGTGTACGCGTGCACATTCAGTCTTATATTTTGACTAAATAATAATCATACATATCCTGCTGTGGCTTCGGGGATCAAGTGCAAGTTGAACACAGGTGTACTCCTCTACGTTTCGTACCAAGCCATGGCTAAAAGAGAAATCTCAAAAGGGGATTAGAACTGGATTACCTTAATCTCGTATAATTAAGGTCCGTTTGGACACGGAACAGCACTACATTTTAAGTGGGCAATTTGTCACCTAACCCACTTGTTCTAATTATTAAAATAACTAAAGATGAAGGGGAAAAAAATTCCAAGGATGATAGGATTCGATGCCATAATAAGAGAAAATTCTCTTTCTGACTGATTTTTTGGGTGGGGGTGGGCAGGGTCTAAAGATTCTTGACTCATGCATATAGTTTTCCTTTTTCAAAGTTTGAATCTTTCAAGAAGAATATGAATATATTCATGTTCTGTGCCGTGGTCCTCTGCAAATTGGCTTCTTTTGGACATGCAATGGTTATTGGTTGGAACCTTCATTAATTTGCCACTTATTCTTAATTTGACTTAAATAGTTGTTAACGTTAAATGATTGGTGTGGAGTATAGATTAATTATTAATATATATATATGTGTGTGTATGTATATAGTGCTAGCTATATTTTGATGAGATGCAGGCTCTAGCTAGTTGATGGGGCTTTAATCTATATCTTTCCTCTTTCGGAAATTGTTAGATTGCAAATATATATTCTCCAATTATAGTCCGTGAGAGACAACTTCTTTAGGCTGGTTGCGGGAGAAGAATATTGTCTAGGGCATAGCCGATGTGCTTTGGTTAATAAATTAAGAATTCGTTAGTGGCTAAAACACCCATATTTAAAGTCGCATTTAATATATAGGTATACCTAACTACAACATGATCAGGCTAATCATAAAAATTATCAATTATTAATTTTTATGAAGCTTGATGAAACTAGCCTTGTTTAATTTATGCTTAATTAATCTCTAATGAATCCTTAAAAGATTAAATCATCTAAAGTAATTACATCCGTCACTTCATATTCCCGTTGGCAAAAGAGATATGATTCGGGCTTATTTTATTATGTGACTGGCATCCAATTAATTTACTATTCCTAAAGCCAATTAATTAATTACACGAAAATTTTTTATTTTTTATTTTTTTTTCCTTTCACCCCTGCCAATTATTACTCCATGATTTATTTGTTTTCCCGGTATTTCTGCCTTATAATTCAACGTCAACTTGTACATGTAACATAAGTCATAATTGCGAAACTTGCATCAAAGACCAAAGGGATGGCGTAAAAAATTACTTCGTAAATTGCTATAAACAAGACCTTTAGTTGGATCCACTCGAAAGTTACCGAGATTTTGAAGGTTGCCCTGGCTACTTTCTGTATATATATCAACCATTTTAATATTTTAAATTTGTAATTTTTCATTATCTTATTTATCACCTCAATTGAATACAAGAATGTCATAGGGTTAGTGGATGAAATGCTAAGTAAATTTTACTTAATTCATTTTTATGGCCGGTACATACCTAACTATATGCCCAACGTATTACACCGTTATATACTAACATTATTATTGCACCCTTTCATATTTCTACATAACTCCTACATTATTTACCAATACTCTATGTTTTTATGGATTTATTTCCACTATTTACTTTTTATTTCTTTCATAGAGGTCTCTCTACACCTATAAGTAGGGTCCATTTTCCCCTTACAAGTCACTTGCATAAACACATACAACGTATAAAATTATATAGGAGTTTGTAGTTGAACAAGGGTGTCCTAATTAATAATGAAGCTTTGGACTCAACATCTAGTCCAGAGTTTATTTAGTTTATGACGTTTTCAAACTATGGTATCCTAAAGAGGATAATACTGTTGAACCAATGAGAAATTTTTAATGCTGTGATTTTGAATTCTCTTAATGAGAGTGAAATATTCATACCTCAACCTGAACTTATTCTTTATATTTTTTCAGCTATGGTTGTATTCCCACTAACCATGACTTTTTCTAGGAGATTCTAATTCACCAAAAAAAAAAAAAAAAAGCTTGGAAAAGTTAAATCATGATTTGTGTATAAGTTGATTTTGAAAGAAAGGTATTATAATGATGAATTTGATGAGCTTACCCGAATACATGTATTTTTTCCCTTTATTTATTGGGAAAAATAAATGGTAGCCGCAAATTAAAGATTTGAAGTTGACTGAGTTGAGGTCAACGTTGTAACCCTAGCTAGCCATAAATAAGGGGAAGTTGGTTGGATCGAACGTTTAAGTCTCAAAGGTATATAGATAATCGGCCATGGGATCTTGCTAATGAAATAAATTAATACATATGATATTATTTAAGAGTGAAAGTGAGTGAATGATGTATACATTTAATTTTAATAATTGCGGCAAGTGGATTAGTGAGCTAGCTAATAAAGTTTAATTTGATTTTCATTGTTGACCAAAGTTAAAAATGCCACTTTTTTACACTTTGGCCACACATTTTATGCCTTGTCATCCAATAAAACTTGGAACAAATCTTAAAATCAGTTACAACAGGGGTCTTGGTCGGGTATCAAATCAAAACAATACAAATCTCTATCTCCCTCCAACATCATTTAATTGATTTGATAACGATATATGAAAGTGATTTTAATTTGTTCGATCGGCCGCTATTTGACCCGTTCCTGCTGCCTCTCCGTCCTCATTTTCCTTTAACTTAATTTGATCCTTCATTTTGATCTTGACTCTCCTAAACGATATATGGAATCCCCACAAACACACACTCTCTCTCTCTCTCTCACACACACACACACACACACACAAAAGACCGGCAAAAGATAAAAATGTCCAAAATGATTATATATTCAGGTTATATTCTTCTATGATGAGTTGTAAATTCTTGTCTATGAATATTAATTTATATGCAAAATATTCACGAAGTTGAAAGAACACTGATCATCTTTTGGCTTGGAAATTAAAATTCCCATGATGGGAAAACGGAAAGGAAAATGTCGAACCTAAGTATTTGAAGAAAGAAAAGAAGGCAAACGTATGTGTGTCCTAGGACTGAATAGTAAATGAAATAATTTGATCTTGCATTCAAAATGGAATTTTAACAATTTGTTACAACTCCCAAAATAAAATAAAAAAAAAAAAAAGGTACGTAAGAATATAAACTCACTTGAGCTTGACTGTCTTCTATTTGACTAAGGGGTTGTCTAGCCTAAATTTATTTAAATCATCTTATAACCTCTTATATCGATATGTTTTTTGGAGTTTACAAGATATTGGATCTTATTTTATAAAAAAGTTGCCAATGTGTTGGGTAATTATAGAACTCTTTAACTTATAAAATGTTCGTAATGACAATTTGAAATTAATTAAAATGGTTAAAATTGAAAGTGCATGTTAAGATCTTAAAAATAATTTAAGAAGTTCTTCATTTTTTAAAAAGAGCTCATGAGATCCTAATATCTTATTTTAGGAGCTAATAAGATCTTTTTTTAAAAATTTTACCAAACACCTTATTATATCTTATAAACTCTTAAACATCTTATAAAACGTTTGGAAGAGCTTATAAGCTCACCCAAACATCCCCTGAATACCATTCAAACTCAATCCATTTATTAATCAATGATGATTAAACTCAATGCATTTTTACCTTGTATACGGAAATAGCTAGATTTCCAAAATCTTGAAATACACATGGGTTTTCTTGTTTTTCCTTTAATTTTTTCTTCTTCTTCTTTTTCTAAACTTAAAAAGCCACCACCTTGTGCCTTGTGGTGGAAGATTACGCAGGAAATTTACCAGCCTATTAACTAAATTAAGAATCAATGAAATTGCATAGAAGGGAATAGAGTATAACTTCCATATAACAAGACTAACGAAAGAATTGCTTATGGTTCAAAAGAGCTTATAGTAACAAACTAGGGTGTTTGGGTGAGCTTCTAAGCTCTTCAAGACATCTTATAAGATGTTTAGGAACTTATAACATGTAAAAATGTGTTTGGTAAAATTTTTTAAAAAAGATCTTATTAGCTCCCAAAATAAGATTTTAGGAGCTTAAAAATTTTTTTTAGAAAAATAAGAAGATCCTAACTTATTTTTAAAATCTTCACATGCACATTCATTTTTAGCTATTGTAATTACAAAATTGCCATTAATAACATCTTATGAGCTAAAAGATCTTATTTTATCCAAATATTTTAACAACTTATTTTTAAAATAAAATTTAACATCTTATAAGCTCCAAAAACATCTTATAAGATGTAAGAGCTTATAAGACGTTTTATATAAGTTTAGCCAAACACCCTTTTAAGTCTAGCTAGTTTTCCTATTGAGACCTTTGTGTCAAATGTGCACCGCCCTTGCCAGGCAAAATTGCATATTTATCATAGGAATCACCATGTAAACAGTCTTTCTTTTATTTTTTTTTAATTTTTTTTAATCGGTATCTCAATACAGTATTTTTTTTATTTTTTATTTTTTGATGGGTGGTATCTCAATACAGTCATTCTGCATATTATTTGTTTAAATTATTTTTGTGGTCATCTTTAGGAGATGGACAGGATTGGAGCCCGCAAATAATTGAAAAAAAAGAAAAAATCCAACTAAGAGGATGTTTGGCTGAGAGTGTCTTTCGGTGAGCTCATAAGCTCTTCAGTAAGCCAAAATGTCTTATTTTATTCAAAAACTTCAATAACTTAATTTAAAAATAAGATCTAACAACTTATAAAATTATAAAAATATCTTATAAAATATAGAAACTTATAAGATGTTTTAAATATGCTTAGCCAAACACCCTCTAAGTTTATTTAAAACATCTTATAAACTCCTGTATTTTATAAGATGTTAGATCTTATTGACTTATTTTACTATTAAGTTGTTAAGATGTTTGAATAAAATAAGATCTCTTAACTTATAAGATATTAATAATAATAATTTTGTATTAAAATGATTAAAAATAAAGATGCATATGAAGATCTTAAAAATAAGTTAGAAATTTCTTACTTTTCTAAAAAGAGCTTCTTAAGCTCCTAATATCTTATTTTGGGAACTAATAAAATCCTTTTTAAAAAATTTTACCAAAAACTTGATTACATCTTATAAACTCTTAAGATGTTTGAATAACTTATAAGCTCACCAAAACACCCTCTAAATCTCACCACGGAATGCATCTTTTTTTCACAACAAAAACTTGTCAATACAACCGACTGAGTAGTTAGATTGTGCTTTAGAAGGACCAGAAAGCACAGAGACGATCATAAAACAAGGCCCATTAACTTATTAGGCATATCACATGAGCAAGTTAAGCAGTAAAAGATAAATACTATTAGCTCAATTCAAAATATATTACCTCAACCAGATAATATTTTTCAAGCATATAAGGTGATTGGAATATTTCTTATATTATGAAAAATCGAAAAACAAGAAGGCAAATATTTTTTTTCTCGCCGAAAGTGGCGCCTTCTAGTTTGTTATGCCCACCAACTTGACTCACATTTCACTAGCCAAACAAAGCCCAACTACGCTCCTTTTTCCTTAACTTTCATTTGAACCAAGCCCACTCTATTGGGCCAACACTCTGCTCCTTAAAGCTCAAACAACTTTTCAACCCAAGTGAAAAACCCTAACACTATGTTTGGTACAAGAATTTGGGCACGGAAAAAAACGTGCAAGAAAAAATATTATTATCATTTATTTAGTGAAAAAAAATATTAAGAAAAACTGAAAAAGAAAACTTGAGAAAAAAGTTATTTTTATTACAAAATGGTAAGAAAAATGAAGGAAAAGCTTATTTAGGTTCCTCTCGTTCTTTAATGCATTATGTTTTATTTTCCTTGTTTGTTTCATTGATATTTTCTTTAAATAATCGAGGTTGTTATTATATATGAATTTTCCATCCACATGCTCTATCTCTTTACGTACCATGATTAATTGGGTCTCCATTATGTATATTAGCTACATAGCTAGCTTTGATAGCTTAAGTATTTCTTCTTCTTAATTAATTCACTTCTGGGTAGGCCTAATTGAACTTAATGAAGAGTTAACACCTTCTAATTAAGCATTTTCACACAATAAATAAATTAAAGACAATCTCAAACATGCAGTACGTACGTACTGCCACAACTTGATCTAGCTACCATGAGTACCATAAATCATGAGGGCCGTTGATTACTTAATTTGCACTATTTTGAAATTACTTCTACCTAGTACTGTATATATATATATATTGATTCTCGTATATATGAAATTACATAAAAATATATTTGACTAAGCAGTATATAATTGAAATTTTACATCATTTTGTGAAATAGTATTAATTTGGCATAACTATATATGTTATGCCAAATTGAAAAAAAAAAAAAGCATGAAAATTGAAAACAAATACCTACTACTCATTCACATGTTGAACTCTCTACGTACGTACAGTATATATATAAAAATAGTTTATAAGTATATCGGGCAGAGGAAGAGGATTTGACATTTACGTGTTGTAACTTTCCCTATACAGTTGCCTTTTTTCTTAATTTTTTCTTTTCTTTCCTTACATAATAGTCACGAATGCACAAATTCCTATGCTTGTTGGGCGTTGAAATCGGGAGCTAGCTAGCCAGCTGCAGTGTCTTGTCCTTTCCTTTTTGTCAATCTAGTCTTTGTACACACACACCCACATGGGTTGCTGTGTGTTTTTAAAGGGTATCGCATGCAGGGTGGAGCCGTCGTGTTGGAGTATAATGGACTATGGACGATGCTACATGGCTTAGCATCGCCCACTTATCACCGAATTGAATTGCAATAATGAATTGGAAAAATTATTAATGCACATGAGAGATCCATCACCAGAAAATCAAATAAGCCAAATAATTAAATATTTTAACTTGTATATAACATTCTTTCTGCATGCTATATATGTATGTATGCTTATTCTGTAATTGTAGAACTGGACACACCCTCACAGACTCTCAAATTAAAGTGTAAAATCATCCTGGAGTTATAATTTAATGTTGTCATTTGATAGACATCTTCTTATGTATTATTCTGTCATATGTTTAGATTTGAAATTTGTGAAGATATATATGTAGATACACACATACATATATATATATATATATGGATGAAATTGTAGTGTGATCAGTAGTATATTAGTGGTCCACAAGACATTAGACATTTGACATGTGATATGGCGTCCACCCTCGGGCATGAGACATTTTTAGCTTAAGTTCAATTAATATTCTAGTGATGGGTCGCATCTTAATTAATTGTTAAGACACAATATCATGATATTATTTCTTTTTACGAACCTTTTGCCATTTCTACTGTATGTATCACAAAAGGAGGGCCTCAATCAGAGATCCAGAGAATTCTTATAATATATAATGTCGCCTTGGTACTTTATTTACATTTTTTGTTATCATGTTCTTATTAAATTTTGAAAACTTGTTGACGCGTGCTTTTGTTGGCAAATATAATTCATACAACTTCTACTTCAAATATTTTCAAATTGATATAAACTAGATAACATCAATTTACAGTTAATATTCGTGACGATGTTTAATTCAGTTATTCATAATTAAACTTATTAAGAACAATAATGTGAATTGTGAGGTTATTGAGGTAAAATTACTTTATGAATGTTGACAAATGACAATTGATCTGAAAGATATATAATATAAAAATTTGTGAAAATTAAAGAGGAGTACAATATTGATTAATAAATAAAATAATATTCGAGAACTGAGAGAGAAAGAAAGGACTAAGGAGATAGAAATGCAATGAAATGGACGCGTGAGGGTGTGTGTCGGTCGTCCTCTCGTATTCTTCGCCATTGAAAAGGGGACGCGCCAAACGAGGGTCCCCAGTCCCCAGTCCCCAGTCCCCACCTACTTTTTAATCTGATCCTTTCATTATTCATTAATAATATTAACCATAATTGTATATTGATTAATGCTGTACCGGTGCCCATTTCCATTATCGGGCAGCTCAATAACTCAACCACTCTTCTGACGCTTTTGTATGGCCTCTTTAAAGATTTTCCTGATGCCCCCTACCTCCCTTTTTCTTTTAATAACAAATTTTTTTTCCTCACACAACTTATTATTATTATTATTATTCACTCATTGACTCATCAATCTAATTAATGTTTAACATCAGTACTGACCATCCATGTAGAGAACGCACAGTCTCATCCAACACATGTACAAATTAATACAATAGCTAGCTGGCCGCTTTTAGTTCCCCTCTCTTTCTGTGTTTGTGCCTTTTCTTGGAAAAGCACTAATATTAATTAGAATATACGTGATTTACATATATAGGGTTTAGATTAGGATGATGAGGACCCCAATCATGATTATGCAGGCAAATATCTAATTAATCAGCTTGTTATACGTCACTGATGTAATATATATATATATCTCCCTCTCTCCTTGCTCCATATATAATTTTTCTTCCAAATCTTGCTGTTACGGTACATGCTGTGGGTACGAGAGAAATGACCTTTTTATCCAACGGTTGACATGCATACATACGTTTTAAAATTAATACACATAGTAGTGGTTGTGTGGGAGTTCATGGGGTGTGGTCACCCGTGGAACTCCAGCTGGTAGGGTCAGGGGTTTTGTCTTTTTTACATTGGATTTTAACCCTTTCCACCCTTGTTATAAACGGTACCTCTCTTAAAAATCATTCTCTTGAATTCATCTCTCTCTAGATCTCTCTCTCTCTCTCTCTAATCCGCCCCGGGCGGCCCCTTCTCCCCCCTTGAAAGAAGGCGAAAGTTTTGGGGGATAAAGGGATTAGAGGCCAGAAAGCGAGCGGGATAGGGAACTGATCGAAGAGTAAAGGAGATGATCCGCATGATATTGAAATTAGCAGGGACTGGGAGCTTTTGTTTTTTGAGGGGAATGTTGTCTGGCTCGAGGACTCTTGCTTGCTTTGATCAAATTATATCATAGATCTATTATTAGTGTCGTCGGACCAGGCTTCATTCCCCCCAATTTCTGCTCCCGCTAGCTAGCTGGAAGGATATTAGTTTGGCTAATTAATCATTAATTTTTGCTAATTGATTCCAAGTTGAGATATATATAAAGCTTTTGTTTTTTCCTCGAGCTGACAGTTTACATGTTTCGATTTAACTTTCACTTAATTATTTTTTGTCATTTTTCGTGGATAAATTGGCAGTAATTGGAGACATGGATCATGGATGTCACTTTTTGGAAGTTATTCAGCATGCGCAGGCTGCAGATTGGTGTAATGATTAAGGGATCTTGACTTTGCGTTTGAAATTTTAGCTTCAGAGAAAGGTTTTCATCATTACACTCTTTTCATTTCTGTTTTCTAACAGGTTATGATGATGGTTTATATATCGTGTCAGATCCATGTTATATTCGCCTTAAAATTGAATTTTCTTTTTTCCTTTTTTTTTTCTTTTTTTTTTTGTTGGTTCATATATAATGCTCTTAATTTGTATCGACCAGATCTGGTTGTTAATTTGTGCTTTGCATATCCAGATCTGGCTGTTCTCCTTTATAACCCCAAGTAGGCTTTGGCCAGATTTGGGACTTTAATTAACATAATTATGTGAGTGCAGTGGTGAATTAGCTTGTATTATTTCACATTCTAATTAAAGTTCAGCAGTTTTTTGTGTCCCTAGCAATTTACGATTTTCTTAGACGTTCCTTTTTATTTATTCTTTTCACCGTTTTAGCACGTATATACGCATGCTGATGCTTATTATTCCAAATCCAAAAAATGATATTAATTACCCACATGAGAATTGCATTGGGTCCCTCTATTTCAAGATGGTATTGCATTTTTTATTCCATACTTTAAATACATGTCAATGTATGTAAAATATTTTTTTATAAAAATATTTAATAATAAATGCAATATACATGGTATGTATAGCGTGTAATAAGAGATAAAATATCATTTTGAAATAGAGAATCAAATTTGCACGAGAAGGGAGTTTTTAGTGCAGTACTTGTTGTATTTACGGATCCTGTAATTTTGGTTCAACCACTTTAATTCTTGTTAAAATTAGTCGACAGTATTAAGCTCCGAAGATTACTGTCTACCAGCAATTATCATGTCATTATTAGCTAATCATTAAACCTAACATTTTGGTAAAATCATCTGCTTTATCAAATAATTCAAATATATCCCACTTAAGTACTAGATTTCAGTTTTGATTACGTGGCATATTTGGCCTCATGAGATACTCTTTCCGTACTTTGTCCAAGCTAGCTGTATTTAGAATGGCTTCTGAGACAGATCATCAACAAGGAGCATTGTAGACTGCAGGAATGATACATGCGGCGCTTTATAAATTATATATGATGGTATTGGTTACGCTAATATACCCCAACTTACATGGGATTATTGATTTACGTATAGTTAGTTTGCTCGTGTGCATGTGTTCTAGCTACTGCATTACATTAGAATTAAGAATCCGATCTTAGCTAGCTTGTGATGTGTAGTGGAAATTGAAGCGGAATGAAACCTGTTGGATTTGGAAGACAATTGTAAACTGGAGAAAATTAGTCTTGTCTCTGTAGACCGCAAAATCTAGCTAGCTGCCAACGTCTGTCGTCATTTCCATTTTACTGTCGACGTTTACCTCCCTTTAATTTCTCTTTAGATTAATTGCAGCATGGATAGTGGTCTCCTTATGTGGCATTGGACAATTAATTCCGACACTAGATAAGCTAGCCTTTGGGCATCGAGTTAGGCCAAAGTGAAGTTTTCCTTCCTCGGTTTACTTCATGACTCTTTTGAAGGCCACCGTTTGTGGCTCTGCACGTCAGCTAAATTTCGTGTATTATTGATTTATTTGTATAATAACGTGATGTTGCAGGCGCAGTTGGAAACGCTCAAATTTCCCATGAAGATGGACTTGAAGCCAGCACGCATAACATTATCATTAAACTCCACAAACAGTACTCAGTGGACTTATCAAAACGTACGTACAGTCATGCATATTAATTCCCTTCCTAAGCTGGATTGGAAAATGAAACTACACACAGCATATGAGTCGGGTATCTATGCGTGTATTAATTCCCTTCCAATTCTCTGCATGGTGTAATTGATTTGAAAATTTGAGCAGCTAGCTAGCTAGCTTATTTCTGCTGTTTGACTTGGGATAAAACCCAAGGTACGTTATATACACATATAGCTATTATATTGAGGGGAGGAATATTGGGAGTTTGGTCCAAGGCATTTCCATACAGGATAGCTAGCTTGTATAGTAGTTGTCTGTTGGGCAAACGTTAATTAATTAATTTTGTTGGCATTTGCATTTTTGATACAAATCCAGGGCAGGAAACTCAACACAACCACACGCATCAGTAGTGTAGTTTTTCATTCATCCATAATTTTAGATGTATATAGAAATGCACTATATATCAACTGATATATATATATATATATAATTCACTTAACTCTAGCTACACAGAGATATTGACAGCTAGGCCTAATTATAAGTGCATATATATATATATATATATTTCTACAATTAGAGGTGCCAAATTAATTAGCTAGTTCATTTTCCTTAATTTTACAAACTGAAGATAGATATATAGCTTCATATATCGTAACTAATAATCACAAGATGGCAGAAGTTGCATGCATACAGTTTGCCAATTAATAGAGCAATTGATAGCTCTTGAATTCGTCCTTATTTATGTAATTAATTATAGGGTCAAGTACACTTATACCCCTGATCCGAAATAGTAAAATTATCAACTCCTTTTTTTTATTTAAAAAATTACCACTATGATTCCCTTCGAAAATGTTCAGTTACAAAACAAATGGAAGTAATAAATTAACCACTTTACCCTCGAATTTAATTTTTTTTTGAAAAAATAACTCAGTTATTAACATTAAATGATCATTTTGCCCCTGACATCTTATTAGTAATATTTATGTTTATGAAGAAATGTATTTGTAATGTTTCTATGGTTGAAATGATGTAGTTGCAAACAAATGGAGGTAAATGTTATATTTTTAAAAATACAAGGTGACCAGTGTTATCTAAAAAGAGTTATAGGAAAGATAATTGTCATGTGAAAAATTATTTTAATGCAATCTCGCATAATATTTTATTTACAAAAATAACATTATATTGCTACCAACTCTAAGTTAAATGTATTAATTTCAGAAAATATCACAAATATATATATATATA
>JACFYI010001280.1:2305259-2316670 GCA_014898755.1 Handroanthus guayacan
CTTTCATATAGGCCTATTAAAAATATTCGAATGTCTGTTTGACCGTATGTATCTGTATTTCTAATTAACGGATATTATTCATATTAAAAAATAGTCAAATATTTTGTATCCATATCCATTGTCAAAAATTTCGGCTATGGATATGATAGTATCCACATCAAGATATCCACATTCAAAAATTATTCTCATTTTCGTAAAATTTAGATATAATTATTTATATAAATAATATAATGTATATGTATTAAATTATATATAAAAATAAAATTTAAAAATTATACATTGTATGTTAAAACTTTCGGCTATGCTAGAATATTTGAAATGATTTTGCTCATAAACTTTAGTTTTTAGGCATTAATATAATAAATTCAGATATATGGAGTAACAAATTCAAATGTAGTATGAAGATTGAGAATAATGAATATAATATCTCAATATTATATTTGCATCTTGACTATTAAAACGGATATCGAATATTCGAATATCCGATTGATGCTTGACTGATATACGTCGATGTGGATATTTATTTTCAGTATTGATAACATTTGAATCTACATTTGAATATCCAAATTGATATGCTTACTTTTATAGACCCAATGAGTCTTGGGTACAATAGGGTAAGACCCAATGGGTATTAATACTATAAGGTAGACCCAATTAGTAGACCATGTGGGTCTTAATACCCATTGGGTAGGGTAGAGTAGAGTATAGGGTCTCATTGTATGGGTATTTTAGGGTATCTAACTTGCCTCCAACAAAAATGGGGAATGGGAAGAAAGTCGGTGATATATAGATTCTACTTGCTATGTTAAAAGGCACTTAATTAAATGGCCATGCCATGAGCTATATGCAACCTCCAACATTTATACACGTAATTATTTGATTAAGATTCTTTATTCCAAAATAATGTGTCCCTATTCCTTATCTTAAAAAAGTACTGCATGTATTAAACAATTCTTTATAATAGAAACACAGGGTCATGGATATCATAGTTAACACCTGGTATGCATTCATATATGCGATGAAATAAGATATGAAACGTTATTTGAAATAGAGAACTATGTGATTATTTGTATTAAAATAACCGTTGGGCAACAATCATCAACATATCTAGTTTGTTCCGTGGGTGAATATATAGGTTTTCCTTTGGACGATGTACATACTATCCTTTGAGTAGCTTGAAACCAACGTACGTATCAATTAGTTGGTTGCCAAAAGATGAAGCACCAATCTATATTTCAACGAAAATTCGTATGGTTGGGTTTATGTATATGGTGGTGTGAGTAGACTGATGAAGAAGGTGAAAGGAACATTACTATGTGCTCTCATGTGACCACTTTGTCAGCCGGAGATATAATATATATACATATATGTCCAATTTCATTTTCATCTCATTTTTAAACTAATTAATTATAAATAAAAGGAAAAGTTGGCTGCAAATTGCAAAGGGCGTGTACAGGTGGCAATTGCATGGGGTGCCACCCCAGGGTCAAAGCAACCCTGTTTTTGAAGTGAAGTCTAGCTAGCAGTTAGGATCAATGATTAAAAAATCGGACCGGAACGGCTAGTTCGATCGGTCCGACCGGGAGCCGGCCATGGTTTTGGTCTGGTTTGATGATAAAAATCGGTCATGCTAAAAACCGGTCTCGACCGATCAAAATCGGTTGAACCGGTTTTTTGCGATAAAAAGAAAAAAACTGAAAAATTCTAAAAAACACTAAAAAAAATTTATTACAAATTTTGTAAATTGAAAATTTTATATAACTGAACAATTTTTTTATTGAAATTTTTCATAAAGAAAGACAAATTGAAATTTTTTTATTGAAAAATTTGTAGTAAAGGAAAAAAATTTCAGCTTTTTCAATAGAAGAATTTTGTAATAAACATTTTTAGTGAAATTTTTATTGAAATTTTGTAATAAAAAATATTCCATAAATTAACATAAAAAAGTTGCTACAATGCTAGTGGCCTAACCAAAAAGAAAACTTTTTCAATATACTTTTCCGCTCAGCTTGGAAAATTATTGAAGATTTGTCTATTGTTACTTTATTGTCTATTATAATATTGGTGTTGGTATTGTAATAGATATTTAAGGATATTTTGTTTTGTAATATTTACTTTATAATTTGACATTTTAAATGAATAATAATAATTGATATATAGATATTGTTATGGAGTAGAGTTGGAGAAAATTTCATAAATAGTAGGCATATTTTTATTTTTTTCATTATATATATATTTTGCATTTTTTCATATTTTTTAATATATATATATATATTTATATAGAATTTTATATAAAAATAAATATAATTATGACGTCATACCAGTTGAACCAGAAACCAATAAGGCCACCAGTTCGATCACCGGTCCGGTTTCTTGAACATTGGTTAGGATGAATATATACTCACGAAAAATGGGAATGTACTTTTTCGTTATATTGTTTCTTCCTTGTATTGATTGACAACCTCATTAATTAACTTATACGTCAGAATGTGGCGCAAAGCAGGCTAAAGTGGGATGGGATTCTCTATTCCAAATTATGTTTTATTTTCTATTCTATACCTTTAAAAACATGCCATGTGTATTGAATATTTTCTTATAAAAATATTTTGTAATAAATACAATACACTTGGCATGTATTTAAAGACATGGAATAGGAGATGAAACACAATTTGGAATAGAGGAATTTGAGTGGACTAAAGCTTACGTACAAGTTAATTCATATTTATTATGAATTAGGAAAATACCATATTTCATCCCGGAATATGTATTATTGTATATAGTCTATAGATCGAATTATAGTACAATTAAACATGAGTCCGCCACATATATCTTGTTTATAAAAGCCCTTGAGACATTACAAATAACATGAGTAACAAAAAATTGTATGACATATTGCTCGTACTAATAATATGTACTAAGTGACAATGACTTTCATTTTGATTATTATATTTATGTGACAATAATTTTTGTATATTATTATTATATGGTTCAATGTGACAAAAATGGTGACACATGCACAGTGGCCATTTAGTGATAAAAAAATTGTTATTAGAATATGGTGACAAGATTGTTATTATCATTAGATAGCCAGTCATTATAAATGTATCACTAATTATTAATAGTATGTGACAATATTAAGACGTCACTCTTATTGCCATTAAATTTGTAAAAATCATGACAAAATATAAATTTTTTGGTTACTATTTTTATTTTATGAAATTAGTGACAATTTTTATATATTTGTTACTTACTATTTTCTTGCTCATACTGTACATGTACATATTTTTTGTAATGAGAACATACAGGTTTATATATGTGTTATATATATATATATATCCTGTGTGTTGTACGCAGTGAATAAATAGATGAAAATATGTATATATTCGACGGTAGTGTGTTGATGATAGATAAAGAATTTGGAGAAACTTAAACATGTGATGTGATAATTTATGATTCGGTTTTTAGGAAGATGCCATCTCAATCCGGAATACGTACGTATTATTATATATGTGCTGTGCGCGTGAGCACACTAGTATAGATTTCGCGGTCCTTGTATTGCAATGCGAATTTATTTAATTTTCTAATATTGCAATATTTTATCAAGTATTTGAGCATAAATGATTTTGGAGATTAATAATATCATGTAATTGATTTTAATCATCTTTAGTTACCTTAATTTGATGTATTATTCATTTTGGCATAAATAAGAAAAAAATTAGTTTGTCCAATGATCATATGGTCCACATGATAGAGATAGGACGGTATTCTTTATTCCAAATTGTGTTTCATCTCCTATTCTATACCTTTAAATATATGCCATGTGTATTAAATATTTCCTTATATATAAAAATATTTACTAATAAATGCAATACACATTGCATGTAAATATACATTGATTATTTCGAGTTAATTGGATAGTCAATGACATGCGGTCAATCTAGTCAATGGGTTTAATTAGTCAATTAATCGCAATCAATATGTCAAGTAATAGGCTTTTTCAGGGGGAAAAAAATGTAATGCGAATTTGTTAGAGCCAAGGAAAAACAAAAACGGAAAAAGAAAAGAAAAGGAAAGTACTTAAAGTTCTAAAATTGTGAAAAATTAATTTAAAATTGGGTCAAAACCGAGTAATTCGAATCAACACCTTATATACATGCACGGCGCAATCGAAATTTGCATTGGCATATTTTCGATTTCCGTGATTATCTCCTACATTTAATAAAAAAAGTTTCCTAGTTTTTATTGCATTCATATCTAATTAATAAGACGCAAAATTCAGCTACACAATATCTTATTAAATGGAATATATATTACAATCTGTTGGTGTTTAATAGTTAACTATGCCATACATTTTTTTTCTTTGGGGGATGAAATAAGAGTTTTTTTTTTTTTTTTTTATAGGAAAAAAAAGAAAGAAAAGACGTTTCATCACTATAAACAAAATTATGGTAACATGGTTAGTCGACTGAATGAAAGACATGGTGCATCATTTATACTTGTCTGGACGCTTAATAAGTGGGCTCACCCCTTTCTACCTTCCTTCACGTTCTATTCTACAGATTTATTGTTTCTGTCCCAAAATCATGCATTTGTACTTATCATGCCACCAAAATTTCTTCAAATTATTTTTTTTTCCCTATATTTTTAAAACAGTGATGGGACCATAAATGTGAATTGAGTCAATTAGTTGTGCAGGACGATGGTATAAGACTTGGGGTGGGGGAGGGGCTTTTAATTAATGAATGAATGCATCATCACCATCATCTTGGTTTTAACTTTTGAAAGACGGTGAGAAAAATGATAAATCTAGGATTGCATAGGCACAGCTGTCTTCGTATATATATAAGGGAAAAAGAAAACACAGCCTAAAAGTGTGGGAATGCTTCTGCCTTCCGGGAAAAGAAACAAACTAAAACTTCCAAATTAACAAACACCCATTCATCTCTTCTTGTTGTCTCATCTCATGCTTTTTCTTCTTCTTCTTGTGCAGTTCTTCTTCCCCGTGACACCTTTCCCCACTGCCACTCTGCAGTAGAAATACATCTAGTAAAATAATAAATATATAGTAATGCTAAATACCAACCCAAAACTACTTGTCATCATCATATACGCTCGATAATAAATATCCAAAAAAAGCCATTTTGTCTTTCCTTTTCCCATCACTCTCAATTTTTACCTGCTATCCTTCCCATATCTGCAAAAACACTCTCCCTATCATTCATTTCATCTTCCCCCATCCCCACCTCCATTTTCCCAGCAAACTTCCACTACAATTAGTCCTGCATTTATATTATATTAATTCCTCTTCTTAATAAATTCTCCGCGCATCCAAAAATTTAATCTTTCTAACTTGTATATGGGCCGCCTTTTCCGATCCAAGTCGTGCTCTCTCGGAGCCCGTACCTCAATGCCGCCCCTCGCCCCTTCCCTTTATGAAGACGAAGATGAGGAAGAAGAGGAGGGCGACGGATATTTCGCGGGCTTCCACACCGATGAAGATGACGATTCCGACGATCTGGCTACGACGACGCCGTTTATAAGCCCCGGCAGAAATGCTCGTAATACTAAAATTAGCCAGCCCCAATTCTCCGTCCTGGCAGTGGTGGCAGCGGCGCTGCGGAGGTCTCTGGTTACTTGCAGCGTGGAGGCAGATGACGTCGCCTCCGACGTGGAAGTGGACGTGGACATTGGATGGCCAACAGACGTGCGCCACGTGTCTCACGTCACCTTCGACCGCTTTAACGGATTTCTTGGTTTACCGGCCGAGCTTCAGTCGGATGTCCCCCGTAAACCCCCCAGCGCCAGGTTGGAAACTCCAAAGTCCAAAGTCCAACCTTTTCTTTTTCTGCCTGTCGATTGAATTTCTTCCACGAAATTCTTTACCATATTTATTTTTTTTTTATTTTATTTTTTTTGGATCTCCATTTTGTTATGCGTTTTTTTTTTTTCTTTTTTTCCCCCCTTTAATGAATAATGAAAAATTTGGGCTTTAGCTCAATGTTGGAGATTGGGACTATCTCATTATGGTGGGCTGGTGGGGTGGATGAGTGATAATTACAAAAATGTGCATGCATATGATGTGCTGGATATAAATTTGGTTATAGTTAGTAAGGGGGCGCTAAGCTGAAATTGTGTCCCGCAATTATCCAGTTGTGTCACTCTCCGCGATTATTTGTGTTGAAAATTTGAGCGGAATGCTGTTAGATCCTTTTTGATTAAAGAAGACTCTGGAGCAGCCTTATAATTTATAAATGATGGATTTGAGTGTTTCGAGATATATACATATATATATATAATGTTTTATTCCATAAAGGAATTACATTGATAATAATCAACATCTCTTTCATTGAGAAGATAAAAGAATTCTTTTTCTTTGGCCTGCTTCGGTCAAAACGGGATATGCAAGCATGAGAAGTTGGTTAATCAAAGTATCCACTAAATTGAAATAATTTAAGAGATTGAGAGTGTTATGTAATGGGTATTTGCAGTTTTCATTGAAATTGGAATTGCTTTGGTTGGCTATTTTCTTCCAAGGAAAATTAAGTGCTAGCTGTTTGCACACCCCATAAAGCCAAATAGCATATATGTAGACGGAGAATTCTTTTGTCCTCGTTGAAGTTGAGTTTTTGAAATAGTATTTGTCGTGGTCTTATGATGGTATTCCATGTTGGGAGCTTAACAAGCTAATTTCCTCCACAAATGATTAATGTTGACAGTGCCAGTGTCTTTGGAGTTTCTGCACAGTCAATGCAGTGTTCCTACGACCGTAGAGGAAACAGTGTGCCAATAATTCTTCTTAGGATGCAAAGCCGATTGTATTCCGAAGGCGGCCTCCAAGTATGCTTTTCTTTTCTTTTCTTTTATTTTTCTTCCAAACAAATTGGAAGATCTACTTCAAACGTTTGACTATAATTATAAGAATTTGCTGATTATGTTTTTGGGTGTTTTTTCTGAAGGCAGAAGGAATTTTTCGAATCAATGCTGAGAATAGTCAAGAAGAAAATGTTCGGAACCAGCTGAATAAAGGAGTTGTGCCACCTGGAATTGATGTCCACTGTTTATCAGGGCTGATAAAGGTATTTTGGAGAGTCTTCTTGTCTATTATTATTATTATTATCATCATCATCATCACTTTAACTATATTGACAAGTTGTTAAGGTGTTTATGTATGTGTCATAATGGCCTGACCGTGGCCTGTGGCTATTGCTTTTCTGAATCGTAACCAGGCCTGGTTTAGAGAACTCCCTTCAGGAGTTCTGGACACTTTGACGCCAGAGCAGGTGATGCATTGCAACGCAGAAGAAGAGTGCAGCCTGCTTGTAAAGATGCTTCCTCCTACTGAAGCTGCCTTACTTGACTGGGCGATCAATTTAATGGCCGATGTGGTGCAGCATGAACATCACAACAAGATGAACGCCAGGAACATTGCTATGGTCTTTGCACCTAACATGACTCAGGTGCTTTAATTAACTTCATCATTCATTCCTTAATTATTACTATTACTTTTTATTTTTCTCAATTTTCTTGCTGTTTCAACCTTTCTCCCTCAGATTCTTCTCAGTTCCTTTTAACCCTTAACACTTATCATGACGAGGATCTGAAATGAAAAAATTTTCTTTTAGTTTCAATCATGTTTCCTTCAAAAGATGCTTGGCTTTAATTACTGACTTGCTAGGCCTTTTGCATTTATTGACATCCATTTGTGAACTTTAGTGGACGATCCAATTTGTGTTCTTGTTTGCTAATTACATCAATTAATCCAGATGGCTGATCCATTGACTGCATTGATCCATGCGGTCCAAGTCATGAACTTTCTTAAGACGCTGATTATGAAAACCCTTCGTGAAAGGGAAGAAGCAGTTGCTCGGGCATCATTAATGGAATGCAATGATTCTTCTGGAAACACAGAGGACTTACTCCCATCAAATCCAACTGAAGTGGCTCTAAACGAGGAAGCTTTTGATGATTGTTCCTGTCAAAAAGCAGCTGCCTCCAATGCCCTCTTGAGGAGTTCTACTTTAGAGAGACTGGAAAGTGACAACAATGAGAACAACTCCATGAGCATTAAGAGTAAGAGCGACGTTGGAGAGAACCACGAATGCACTTTGAGTAGGACTTCACCCCTGATGCGCAAAAGGCGAACATTAGGACATAGTTTTAAGGATGAATACGACAAAATGGAAGCAGAGGGGATACTGAATGGGCTGAGTTTGCGAAACGGTGTGCAAAGGCTGCGCAAGCATCCCGTGTTTCAGTTGAGTAAGACAGTTAAGAAGAGGGGTGGCGACTTGGCGTTGTAAATGCTACGAGCTAGGTACGTACAATAAAAATTGAAATGTAGGTGCAGGATTTGTGTTTCTGTTTAGGCAGCCTGTTATATTTGAGGATGTTTGTATTTGTTTGTTAATAATCAGATACTATTAGATAAAGCGTTCTGGAGGTGCTAGAAATTGTGGTTGTAGGTCTCGGTGAACCTAACCCCGGAGTGTGTATAACCTAGAGTGATGTATGACAATGTTTTACTCCAAAATTAGTGTGGGTTCATGTGTCCTTACTTGTTACCCGATCCAACCATCCAAGAATAACAGATTTCGGTTGGATTGAGATTTGAACCAAACTAAAATGCTTCGGTTGCAGGTTTAACTTTCATTTTGGAATGTGTATTAATTAAGTCACCAGATTATGGACGTCTTCAAATTCTTATTGTCATAACGATGATACCACGATATTGAAAAGGTATAAACAAACAACAAAATTGTTTACGTAGTTAGCGCAAATAGGGATACATTTTCGAGGGGGGAGAGAACTTAACTAGATTATTAGAGATTTCAAAAGACTATTACAAAGGACCTGTTAAGTGTTCTGAAAGTGCTCCTAAAGTTTCACATAAAATCTTTCTCAAAAACATAATATAAAGAAGTTAGGAAAACAAACCATTGCTGAGCTAAGGCTTAAGATTGGCGCGGAGTAATGGATTGGGCATTCTCACAATGCAGATTGGATGATGGGCACCATATGAGACTAAAGAATCATTTTTTGATGCATTGGATACGTTGAGATTTTGAAGATCTACAACATTAGGCCCAGTAAATGTATCACTGCAAAAGGTCTACTCTCAGCCCATTTTGAGGAACTGATGAATAGAGTCTCCGGTCATCCCTCCAACTTGGATGATTAATTAAGATAGATTCGCTTTTCGGTAGCGAGTAATCCCGGCATTGTTGTTCCAGATTTCTTTTTTATCCTTTCACGTCTCACTTTATGTCTTAATCCATTTACTAGCTAGCTAATAGCTATGACAACTATGGATGTGAGACTTGTTTGGAGGGAGAGGAGACCGTGTTACTGTCATTTTGCGACTATCATTTTGCCACGCAAAACTGAGCATTATCAAATTTCGTCCACATCTACAAAAGCTTTAAATCTTTCATTATGAGATAATTTCTTAGCATAAGATAATTCTTGAGTTTACTATTCAAAACTTTAGTCAAAGCCCCCTTTATAGCTACTCTTATGGTCACTAAAGAATTCTCTGTTGTTGGTACCAGATCAATAATTATATCAATGAAATGCAAAGAAAAGAAAGTAAAAACAGACAAGAACACAGCAATTTACGTGGTTCGGCTATACCTACGTCCACAGACAGAGATAATGATATTTTCACTATATGAACTTGATGAAATACAGTAGTTTTATATCACACAATCCTCACAACACCAATCTCCCTCAATTTTATGATGTGTTTTTAAGTTCTGCACTATTCTCCCTTAATTTTGCACAAGACACTCTCCAAAACTAAGGAAGAAAACTGAAAAATACAAACCAAAATGGAGAATTCCATTGGCCTTCAAATATATCGCTGCACATACTGAGTTAGCAAGGTTCTGACACCAACTAACTCACCTAACAAATTCACATGCCCGCAATACAATTATGAATAATGTTGCCATGCGATTCCAAATCTTTCCCTATGTACCATTTGTGTATGTAGGATCCATCTCCTATCCTTCAACACCGTTGCTATGTCTTGTTGAATCAGGAGATCTTTGCTCCATTTCCCTACTATTCGACACCTCTGCCAAGCTTTGTTGTACTAGGAGATCGCCTTCTTTACGAAGAAGTGAAAGTCTGTTTGTTATGAAATTGTTGACTGTCAAGTAACTCTTACCCCTTCTCGAGCAACCCTAACTATGCTTTGATAATAATTTGTTGGGATTCACACAATAGAGGCAATTTAGTGCATGAGATTTGATCTATGGGATTCACAAGTCACTCTATCCAATTTGACAATAAAAATAGTACAAGAGAAATATAACGCAACACACACAAAGATTTACGTAGTTTGTTGAATTTTGTTTATGTCCACGAAAGTTTTAGATCTTCTATTATGAGAGAATTTTCCAATACAAGATAACTCTTGTGTTTGCTACACCAAACTCAAGCCAAAACCCCTTTTGTACACCCAAGACCCCCCGCTCAGAATTACTCTACTCATAACTTTACAACAAGTGACACAAGTGTCATAAGCATTCTAAATCCCTATGAGTATATCTCTAGTAAACAAAAGACATTAGGGGTTAACTGATCTACTAATACTAGAATTAGGAAACCTAATATAAATAGAATCTTGATTTAATATATAATACAAGTATAGAAAAATAAACTACTTAAAAATTAAGAAATCTGATCAAATTTAATTTGTATGTAAATGAGTCGAATTCCAACACAGTTCGAGGTCCGCTTTCTCCGGAGTTTTATTTAATGCGAGAGATTATGAGAATAAATTTTCAAGTGCTTTTACCTCCTTGGCACGTTTCTCAAATGAACATGTGGCCATTGTTTCATGGTTATCTAAAAGTCGTATGTATGGAATGATAAATTTGCGTTGAACTGAACCAATACCATCCATATATTTTAATAATACAATAGAAACCTCCAAAAATTAGGAGGTCGGACGGGAATTTGGGTCAACAAAAATGTTTTCCATGCCTATATTTTTATAATAATAATCTAAAATTAATAACAATATATAATATTGCTTGAAATTTGAGTCACATGACTGCAAGTGATGGTATTATTATTATATTATAAGTTGCAGTTCTGGCCCTTGCTCCTAGTAATAGGGAAAGTGGTTCAGGTAGCTCAGCAAAGTATAAATTTCCATGCTATTTTCCAACAGCGAATGCTTAATTTCCATGCTATTTTCTAACAACGAATCCTTAATTTCATTTTGGCAAAACAAAGCCTCGAGTTTATAAGTTCACTATTCTAAAAATGTAAAATGAAGTTTGGGAAAACTTATTTCGGTTATATTAAATAAACGCATATTTACCTCAACTCCCTCATAATGTTTGATCTAAGGGTTAATTACATTTGACTACCCTCTGAGATTAGAAAATTACCAATTACTA
>JACFYI010001280.1:2347719-2363682 GCA_014898755.1 Handroanthus guayacan
TTCATGTTGTTGAAATTACTGAGTTCATGTTGTTGAAATTACTGAGTTCATGTTTGCTTTCTGTGATTGTTACTGTTACTGTTAATTTAGTATGGTTGCTTTGTGTGATTGTTGCTATTAATTTAGTATCATTCCTTTGTGTCTAATTATTGATTTTGGAATAGTGTGGACACAGAAAAGGAATATGAGTAAGGAATAATTTGCAAAAATACTGCCACACTTTTTGAATTTGTAAATTACATCTGATTTTCAAAAGAACACGCAACTTTAGTCCCACGTTAGATTAGCTTGCTGCATTTATGAGATGTTTCCATTCTTGATGAATGTCTCTAGAGCTTGGATTTTGTATTAGATAATATATTTGTTTTTGTAAATGAAGTATTTGGCTTATATAATTTAGCTTTGTCATCTTTCTTTGGAATCCGTATTTGTGAATGCAACAATGTGAGCACTTTATATTTTATATGAGATAACGTCAACTAAAAGAGATAGATTCTAACTGAGCTAAAAATCAAAGCTAGCAAATTGTGGAATTTTTCTAAAAATGGAATGTAATTGACAAATATGAAAAATTGTGGGACTATTTTTGCAAACCTCCTCAGCATGTGGGAATAAAGTCGCTCCATTTTCAGTTAATTAGCAATCACATGCTTACGAACGTGCTTGTCTCCTTGAGTTTTTGCCTTTGGACAGAAAATCCAGATTGAGACTTGTTAAATGAAATAATGTGGGAGAAAAATTCATAAGAAGGGAGAATTGTTGTGTGTTAGTCCAAAGAAGACTAACAAATTTTTATAGGATCATCCCAATGTGTAAATAAGGAAAATTACAAAATTGATTCCCTAATTGACCCCATCATCATTGGCTCCCTAATTGACTTCCATGAACCTAGACATTTTCCTTCTAACAAGACTGAAGTTGCAATTTTATTTATTTATTTATTCATTTATTTTGTTTTGAAAAAATGGGATGTAATTTAAAAACTTGGAAAACGTGGGAGCCTCTGTCCTATGGGAGTAATAAACTAATAATGCAATTTTGCAGAAAGAAGGTGCTGCGAAGAGCTACTGTCAACAGCTCATCAATGCTATGGACTACTGTCACAGTAGAGGCATAGACCATGGAGATTTGAACGATGAACCAAGACCTTTTACCTATCTTGTAGACATGGATTTATTCTTTTAAACACTTACCTTTCTTTGCCTAAGTAGTTTACCAGATCGTAACTGTGTGTCAACATAAACTTTGCAGCTGGAGAATCTGTTACTGAACTCCTATGGCAGTCTTAAAGTTTCTGACTTTGGAGTGGTGCAACTCGAAGCAAGTCCGGGTAGGTTGTGTGTAACTTCTGTCAGTAGAACTATCCAATGTGGACAATTTTTGGCGCCAAATTTTATTTTGAAGATTTATCTGTGTGGACAGGCTGCTCTTGATAATCTGTTTTACAGTGTAATTCTACAATGTATTGCTGTATGTATTCCTTGATGAATCACTATTGTTTTAATCTGCCTTTTTCTTAGGACTGGTTTCTTTGCGTTGTTTCCTTAAGTACTCTTTTAAGATTTAGGAAATTGAGACATCTTTTTTCTATCAGGTCCTCCCTGATGAAGGCTATGAAGGCACATCATGAGATGTATGGTTTATGGGATTATTCTCTTTGTTATGAAGGCGAAGTCTTGATGATGATGTTGATGCGGGTTTCAATGACCGTGAGGTAAGCTACTTAAATACACAGAATTGTATTTCAGCGTTAACTAATACTGTTTATTATACAAAGCTAAATAGAACGTACATTTACTTTTGCAGGAACATTTTGTCCATGAATGCATTTGGTTCTAAAATGTGCTACTGCTGATTGTCATCTCAGTCTCTGAAAGGGGACAGTAGTGATTGATGGCAAATCGGAGTATTCGTTTGAATCTGAGATTGTTGTTACAGTAATATGGTGTGTAAAGCTAGATGAACATGCATGAGGATTTTATGTTAGTTGTTTGACATGTTATGAATACGCTGTATTTGGGATGGATGGATGTTGGGAGTTGGTCTTAAATGCCAAAACTCCAATATGATGTGAGTGAAATGTGCAACAAAAAAGTTCCAGCTAGATTACACGCGTGTAGCTAGCTCGCAGATTGAGATATAATTAACATTTAATCCACTAGATTTATCTACTCCCAGAGGCCTGAGGGGTATAGCTGATAGTTCCGTGTGTGAACAGGAACATATTTCCTTTCCTCAGGAAAAACGTTATCGGGAACATCCACGCACCCACACACACATATATACATATATATGCGCTAGCGCACACGCACGTGTGTATATAAATATATATTATATGTATCTTGGTAAACAAAATAATATCAGTAAAAGCTCAAATTAAAATAGGTAAGTTACTGGAGTTTTTATTATTAGGCGTTGGGGTTGCATTTAATTTATTTGTTGACGGACGGCCAACCCGTCTTTAATAAAACTCCTTGACAACTAGGTACTTTTTCAGTTTCTCTCTCTCCCTCTCTCCCTCTCTCTCATAGGATTCACACGCGCGTGCATTGAGAGACAGAAAAATATACACAAATGAGAAGAATTAACGATTGTTGTATATTCATGCACGTATATCAGTGGGGGCCCCGCAGATGTAGAAATAAGGTAATTGGGATTGCTGTTTTCATATGGAAATATAGTGCAACTAGAAAACGAAATGAAATGGAATGGGATTATTGTATTGTAGCTGAAGCTCTTCTCTGAAAAGTCGCACATGGCCACTTGCATGGTCAATAACCCAACTTTGATCAACAACATTACCTACAAATTTGGTTGGCACATTTAGACCACACTCCTTCTCATAGGCAGGTAGGGGATTTACTTAATTTTTTTCTTCAACCACCACCACCATCACCACCTTATTTTCCCATTCCCTGTACTGCAAGTTGGTGGGCTATACCCCCCCGCCCCCCCTCTCGGGTTGGCCTATGCCATTTCTTAAAAGGCAGTCATTAAATGTTAGGACTTAGGCCAATCCCTCCTGTTTTCTTGCAGCTTTATGTATGTACATTTTTGTAGTCATCTTCTCCGCTATTCTCTCTCCCTATATATTCAGAAAAAATAAAAAAGAACTCCATAGAAAGTACCCATCTTTCTCTTTTTTTCTCCTCAAATCCCAACTAAAGGTGCGCAAGCGTGTTGGATGGGATATCGTATGCTACTAATTAAGATAAGATCCAATATTATTAATTTTTCTCGGAGCCTTAATTAGTTCAGCTTATCCTACACTCTTCCGAACAAAAACAACCAACGCAACCCTTTTTTTCTTATTTTAAAGGAGCTATTAGTTGCAACTAGTTGTGTTCATAGAGAGAGGCGGTGAAATGAATAGCATAGAGATGAATGAGGAGAGGCTACTGGCGGAGGTTGCATTCAAGGATTCCCAGTCCATGGTCATAAAAATCCGGCGAAAGTTGCCCGACTTTTTGCAGTCCGTGAAGCTCAAATATGTCAAATTAGGCTATGGTTATTCATGCAATCCTGCCACTCTCCTTTTGTTCCTCGTAGTCCTGCCCTTGTTCGTAGCCACGGCCGCTCAACTCACTGGCCTAGCATTCAGCCTTTTCTCTGATATATGGACTACTCAAACACTTCTCCTGGACACTGCCACCCTTCTAATTGGTTCCACTGTACTCGTGTTCTTGATGGGCATATACTGGGCCAAACGGCCGAGGCCCGTCTACTTGGTAGATTTCGCGTGCTACAAGCCAGAAGATGAGAGGAAACTGTCCATAGATTCATTCCTGAAGATGACAGTAGAAAGTGGTGCGTTTGAACAAGAGTCAATCAACTTCCAAAAGAAAATCTCATATCGCTCTGGGCTCGGTGATGAGACCTATTTTGCGAGGGGCATCACCTCCACTCCGCCAAATCTCTCCATGAAAGAAGCCCGTTTGGAGGCAGAAGCCGTCATGTTCGGTGCATTGGATTCTCTCTTCAGCAAGACAGGTATTAAGGCCAAGGACATTGGGATTCTTATCGTCAACTGCAGCCTATTCAATCCAACCCCATCTCTCTCTTCCATGATTGTCAACCATTACAAGCTCAGAACTGACATCAAAAGCTTCAATCTTGCGGGGATGGGCTGCAGTGCTGGCCTCATATCCATAGACCTCGCCAAACACCTGCTCCAGGCTAACCCCAATACATATGCAGTTGTTGTGAGTACGGAAAACATAACCCTCAATTGGTATTTCGGGAATGACCGCTCCATGCTGTTGTGCAACTGCATCTTCCGCATGGGGGGCGCCGCCATTCTTTTGTCAAACAAGGCCAGAGACAGGCGGCGGTCAAAATATCAGCTCGTGCACACCGTTCGAACCCACAAAGGAGCGGACGACAATAGCTATAACTGCGTTTACCAAAGAGAAGATGACAAGGGCATTGTTGGAGTATCATTAGCCCGAGAATTGATGGCGGTAGCCGGGGATGCCTTGAAGACGAATATAACCACACTGGGGCCTCTGGTGCTGCCGTTCTCGGAACAGTTGATGTTTCTTCTGACGCTGATGAAGAGAAAGCTGGTGAGTGCCAAGGTGAGGCCTTATATACCCGACTTCAAGCTTGCGTTCGAGCACTTCTGCATACACGCGGGGGGAAGGGCAGTTCTTGATGCTGTGCAGAAGAATCTGCAGCTCACTGAGTGGCACATGGAGCCATCTAGGATGACGCTCCACCGGTTTGGGAACACATCTAGTAGTTCACTTTGGTATGAATTGGCTTACACAGAAGCAAAAGGCCGGATTTCGAGGGGTAATAGGGTGTGGCAGATTGCTTTCGGGTCGGGATTCAAGTGTAACAGTGCGGTTTGGAAAGCCTTGAGGGAAATCCCTGCCAAAGAGGGCAAGGCTAATCCATGGTTTGATTGTATTGATAAGTACCCAGTAGAGGTTAAAACTGCATAATTACATACTATTGTGAGGCGCGGTGACCTGCCTTATACTGCTTTATAAATATTATAATTGTTGCTGAAAGATTATTTACTCTTATCTGGATATCTATATCATATTAATTGGGAAGAAAATTGAGAAGTGATGCTGTTAATTTGATTGTTGCAAAATGGTGATGCAAAATAATTATGCAAACAGATCAAGCCAAAAGAAATAGCTATTTTCTACATCGACGATTGAATTTTGGACATAGAAAGCAAGTCTATAATCAGGGTATGGTTGGGAAGTCGAGCCAATTAGTTTTCTCGTTCCCTTGGTTCCAAATGTGAATTGTCCATCCACGATTAAGCAAGCAACAAGAAATTGCAAAATTGACAGTGGGAAAAGACAAGCTATCATGACATTTTTACATTGCTAATTTTTCAGGTATTTTTTTCTCCAAGGATCAAAGTCCAGATCAAAAGGGATTGTCAGGGATACTTTTTAACTGCCATAATGTAATTTATCTCATTCCCAAACTATTCTTAACAGTGGTAGTATATAAGTTTCTTTTTTTCTTTAAAAAAAAAACCCAAAAAAGAAAAAAAAGGAGGAAAAAACCATATATAGCCCCAAGGATAAAATCCGAAGGGAACGGAAGATTGGTAGGGTGCAAAATAGTTGGAGAAGCAGGTTGAAAGTTGAAACCCAACAAGACCAATCAATCCTAGTACTTGCTAAGACCACCAGCTGGAGAGAATTGCCGTCAGCCATAAAACCATGTGGGCCGCCCTCCCACTTCAACCACTAAAACCGTGGTGGCCACCCAACGCCATCTCCGTAACCAAACCGACTCCGCGATACCATTCCATGGCCGTCCACAACCGCCAAAATGCAAAAGAAATAAGTGGTTTTGGTGAGGCAGTTATCAATTCCCTCAAATCCGATGAACCACTGCACTGGAACGCGGTGAAATTGAAGATAAAGAAAAAACCAGCAGCAGCAGCAGAAGAAGAAGAAGAGAAGCAAGAATTGGAGGAGCAACAGCAGCAAAGGCAGCCAAGAGGCGCTGATGTACTGATTGCACTGCAAAGAGCCACAGCCCAGAAAGCCAAAAAAATTAAAGAGAAAAGAGAAGCTGCCGGTACCGTTCCTCGAAGGCAGAATAATGGAGGAAGAGAGAATCAAGGGTCTGCCAGTTTCAGTAACGTCAGGCCTTTGTGCATTAAACCGGAATGGAGCGGTCGATTGGAGGAATTGGAAAGGAGACTTGACCAACTTGCACCTAGGTGAAAACTTGTATTCCTTTAAACGATTCTTGCCTCTTAAGCGATGTTTGCCTTGATTTGTTTCGAACTTCTCAAAATGAAGAGAAAAGTACATTAAGCCATTCGAATTATGAGTATTTTTGCACTTGGCAATCTAATAAAAAAAGTATTATACTTTGCCATTTCAATTTTGTAAAACTTTTCATTTTGCAATCTCGGTACATTTTGCAAAAAGAAAAATTTTGTAAAATTGAGATAGCAAAGTGTGACTTTTTTTTATTAGACTGCAAAATGAAAAATGTTCATAATTTGAGTGACTTAATATAATTATCTCAAATAAAAATAGTCAAGTATTCAAGTGTAAAGTTCGTTAAAAGTACGTCACGAGAACAAAGCAATTCAATAATATAAATCAGGAGGTCTATAAGGACAATAATTATCTTATGATTTGTGCGATTAAATTTAAGAAAGAACAAAGAATTGTTAGAATCTTAAACATGTTAATAAAATATTATTATTGTTTTTTCAAAGAACATATAGCCTTACAGGCACCACAAGCCCTTCTGAATTTATAGATCTTTTTTCTTTTTCTTTTTTCCCCCAAAAGAAAATATTTTACAATACTAATAATAAACATAGTTTAAATGCAGCACTAGCCGGCAGACAACAACATAAGATAAAAACATCACAGAATCACCAATTTGCACTCCCGTCAACAGAATATGAATTACCATTGTCTCCATATATCTCCTTTTTGTCTCCCTTTCAACTTTATTGATACGAAGTAGCTGATAAATATTATAAGCATTCTACCTATGACCTATCACTTCAGGCGTGGTACGTTTAATTTCATAGCATCCAAGTTGCACCAAGAATGCACCTGCTACGGCTACACTCAAGCATGAGACAGAGAGAGCAGGAGGTCAATGCTCAACAAATCATAGAGCTACACCAGAAATCTTAAGCATCCAAATTCATATGTAAATTCATAAATCCATGCCAATAACAGATTAATCCATTCTCTCATCCCAAACAACAAAAGGAACACAGAGAGATAATGTTGCTCCCATGGTCTCTAATGCTTAAATTCACCATTTTCCATTTCCCCTGTTGTGCCAATGTTGAACAAGCCAAAAACCAAGTACCTAGGGTTATCTGCTAAAGCTAGCAATCCAAGTACAATATGCTACTGCACTCCGACTTCTAGTAGGGTCGGTAGCGTCTGTTCCGGTTATTATCCTCATTGCTACTGCTCGTTCCTCCTCGTGCTTGTGGTCCACCGGCACCATTACTCCTATCATTCCTCCGCGGTCTGATGGGCGGTGGCATCTGTACACCAGGCTGTTGACTGTAACATACGTAAGTCGATCAATGATATGAAAGCTTTCCTCATTACACACAAAAGTACCATATCCTATTATCTGAGGCAACTTACAGAACATAGCCAATTCGACCATCTGGTAAAACCATGGGCACCATCTGCATTCCAGCTGGCATGGGTCCCCTTCCATAGATCATAGGCTGCTCAAATGTTTCAGCATGTTAGACCAACCCAGTCAGAGGAAACAATACAAGGACAACAAAAAAGATTGCAGTGACTACCTGCTGAAACCCAGCGGCAGCTGCACCATATCCACCAGCTATAGGCGCATAAGCATTCACTGGTATACCAGCATACCCCGGATGAGGAATATAGTTTGGAATTGGAGAAGGATTATGGGGATTAGCTGCGTCAAACTTCTTCTCAGTCTGAGGCTTTGCGAGAACAACTTCCAACACCTGGCCTGCAATTTAAAGTACTAATATATGATTAACAACTTACTCCCAAAATTACAAGGTTGCAAATTTCCACGTCCCAAAGTGCAATTAACAGGGGAAGATTTCATAGTTGTAGGCAATAAATGGTGAAGGCCACAACTTAGCAGTGCACTATCAGAAGACTAACTTGACAGAGTTTAGAATTATGCATCCCATTCATGCATTCAAACTATGAATTTCAGATGTTTATTGCAATACTAACCAAACATACAAATTTGGAGTTGTGGAACTCATTTATCCTAGATAAGAAATACGTGGGAACGCACCATTTATCTCATACTTTTCTGTGTCCTTGACAGCCTTTAATGCACTAGACCTTTCTGCATAGTGGACAAAGCCGAAGTCTCTTTTACCACCACTTTTGGCAGGTGGCATAACAACTTTTGTGACTTCGCCATGACGCTGGAACAGTTCCTTTAACTGTTCAGTTGTTGTATTTTCAGGTATATTCTTCACATAAAGAGCCTTAACCTGGACAAACATTGAACATTGCAACAAGCATTGAACATTACGACAACCAAGTCACCAATTTTTGCTGCTATTCTACCACCTAACAGAACAGTGCAAATAACTGCACAAACATCAACAAAATGGAGAAACAAAAAGATCTCAAAAGCGCATACAAGTCAGAACAAAGAACAAGCAACTAGCAGTGGTCATGGACAGGAAGGCCGAGGGTGGAAAGCATGATGTCTCTATTTTCTTAATCAAGCGCTAAATTTATGGATAAATGTGTTCTTGCTTCAACCGCTGATTTTGTGTGGATGTTAATAAAATTTGAATGTAATGCTATTACACAGAAAATTCATAAGAACACCGTGAGATTTCATTTTTCAGTTTAACATAAGACAACTAACAGTAATAGTTCTAGCAAATTCTGGGCTAGACATTGCTCTACAAGATACGACGAAGTTCTTGGTAATTGGCAATGGGGAACAAAGATCTCCACTGATTTCACTAATGTTTGTGTTGAGGCACCAACCCCTCTCAATTTATTCGGCAAGAATTCGACATCAGATTCTTCACTTGGCCCCATCCCCATTCGTGAGTCATGACAGTATACAACTGCCACCGACCATCATCAGGATTCAGGCACAAGTGTATATGAACTTTCAGACTGCAAATTTCGCTGACCGAAATCAGTGATAATGCTACCATAAACCTGAAGTCCTTGCAGCACATATTTTTCCCCAGATAGCTGCCGAAAATTTCAGCAATAACAACTCGCAATGGAGTTATACTGTCTTCCTACTTGTCTAAGTAATTTCGAAGTCATAAACTTTTCATGTATGCTATTCCCATGTAGCGGATATGTTCCAGAATGAGAGGAATTCATTGCCATCTCAAGCATTTCTTATTGAATGTTAAGACCCAGCATTTCAATGCACAACAACATCTAAACCACCTTCAGACTATACTTCCCCAGACATCAATTCCCAAGATTTGGATATCAAAACGAGGGGCATTTCAAGTTTGAGGTGATACCTGAGCAGCAGCAGCAGAATGATCAGGGGTAATCTTTGGATCAGCCCATGTTACAGTTGGCGTGTTACCATCGAGCTTGAAGCTTGCAGCAGACATTTGTTGTCTAGAATAATCAGCACAAGCATTGTTGTAATATTCCACAAAGGCAAAACCACGATTACGACCTGGGTTCTGAGGATCCTATATAGTTAAAGGATGAATCAAGATAAGAAGAAGAAGCACCTTTGACATACCGACACATGTTTACTCTTCAAAAATAATTAAAAAACAAAGAAGAAAGACCTTTATGAGCTCAATGGTTTCAGCACCAGGACCCGTAGCTTCAATGATTTTTCTGAACTCATCATCAGTCCAACCCTTAGGTACATTGCCGATGAACAATCTGTATTTAGTTTCTGATAGTGAACATCGCAACGTTCTGCCCTGCAGTCAGAAAAAACATGGTCAATACCAAAAAAGAACCATGTTTGAACCAAACCAACTAGAACAACAGCAATGCACAAGCTCTTTATGCTGCAAAAAGTGACACTGTCTAAATCTTTTTGAGATATAAAGTGCAAATCACCTTAAATTCTTTGTTATGTAATTCTTCGATCGCCTTTTGTGCCACATCTTTTGTTCTGAAAGCTACAAAAGCAAAGCCCTTGCTTTCACCGGTATCCCGGTTTTTCATTACTCTTATCTGCCATATGATGAAGCTATAACTAATACATGGAAATACAGAAAAATAGTACAGCATAAAGAAGAAATAGAACATCATAAAGATACATCTTTGCACAATTTACAGTAACTATCCTCCTAAATTGGAACAGACCTCATAAATTTCACCGAAGGGTTCACATAGTTCCCTTAGGTCTTCCTCCGAAATATCCCGAGACAGTCCTCCAATGAAAACTTCAGAACCATGAGGAGGAAGACCAAGAAGTTCAGCATATTTTTCTTTCACATCTTCTTTAATAGATGCAGACTTTTCTTCATCTTCCACTTGCCGGATGTGAATATCATTTCTATCAGTCCCTGGAGATTGTTCCTTCCCACCATCCTCACTCCTTGCATCCTCCTGAGGTTCTTCGCCATTTTCTTCACCACCTTCTCCAGCTCCTTCATCTTCCGTAGGTTCTTCAACATCATCATCTTCTTCACTGTAATTGTCATCGTCCAGATCCACACGGTCCTCAATTTCAGTGTTCTCTGCCATGTTTCTCTTATGTTTCAAGTCTTGTCACACACTACACACAATTTGGTCCTTGAGTCCACCAATAGAATCTGCATGCTTACATTGTTATTATGGCAGCAGGCATAAGAGAAAACCATCTGCAGATTGCAGGTACGGGCTGAAAGGTATATAACTATGACGAATTTGAAAAGCATCATTCCTGGTTCATAATATGAGACATGCCAGGACAAAGGAGATTTCACTTGCAAGTTTCTGGGTGTTATATGGTAAATTTCAGGTGTTTGGGAGTCTAATCAGATATTCATGGACAAATGGGTACATGGAAGAAAGTTTTGTATTTATTTTCCTTCTGCCCATAATTAAATGTCTGCATTGGGAGAACAAATGCACTATTTGCAGCCAGCAAAGCTTTTGGTAACTGAGAAGAGCAAACTGTCATAGGATTATTCTTCAAATGAAACCAACCAACAGAAACCGAGATCAAATAGCCACCCCATCCTTCCCCAGTTCATTGGTACAATATACCTAACCCGAATGTCAGATAGGGGAATACTTGTTTGACCAATAACAGTTAGAAACTTGCCGATAACCCAAGACATAAGAAAGTAAAATATATGCATTGAAGGACTAGCCGGCAAGGAAGTGAAGAAATCAAAACTTTAAATGCAATAAGCTTGTGCAAAAAATCATGTAGGATTTGATATATACATCCCAGTAGGTAACATGTTAACAACGATAAGAAATTGGCGTGTATGTAGTATATATTTGGGAAAAGCTACATTGACAACCACACCAACTAAACTGACTCGACCAATCCAACAAGATCTCATCCCGTAAAATCCCCATTCAGAAAATGAAAAAGAACAAAAAAGAGGCAAATAAGAAGCCCTCATCCAATTGAAATATTTAACCCTCAATCAAATTTCTCCAACTAGCATTGAACTGAAACGGGTAAACCCCTCATTCTGAATAGAAATATAGTCAAATAGCAAAGAATTTCAACCCAAAAAGAAAAAATCAAAAAAATAAAATTCGGGTACCAAGAAAGGCTCTTTATCGGCCGCATGTAAAATTAGGATTACTCATAGGGGCAAAATCAAAATCGGTTAGGTGTCTGTTTATAATTTAAGAGCGCAGAGTATGAATGTGTATGTATATATGTGTATAGATTATAGATGTAACTGAGAGTAAATAGCAGAAGAAGTAGAAGAAGAGGAGATTCGAGTAAGACTTTGCATACCAAAAATTCCTTTTATTTTTTCGGTTTCCCTTTATCTTTTTCTATCTCTGTGGAGTGTGAGATCTACCCGAAACGAGAGAGTCCTCTTCTCCCCTCTTCTATTTCTTCTGCTTACAGAACCGTGGCCCTAAAATTGATGGCGTCGTACTCTGTCCAATGTGGTCATTTGACGGGCACATAGGGATATTCCAGTCATTTACCACTCTTCATGCATTGTGCACTTGTTTTTTTCTTTTTTCTTTTTTCTTTTTCTTTTTTTTTTTTGGGCCCCGACGTCAATCTGATTTGTTGCAATATTGCACATATTTTTTTAGCGAAAAGTGATTACATTTAATCATATATCAATTCATATCATGAATATAATTTAAAGATCAGATATTTGAATTAAATAACAATTCAAATATCTAAACTAACATCGATAGACAAAAAAAGCTATCATACGGTAGATAAACACCCATACGCTATCGATGGGACTCGAATCATGCATTTCCACTATGAAATGGTAGAAGCGGTGCTTGGCAATATTGCGCATTTTTGTTCAGCATAGGTACTTATACGATGTATGTTATTGCATATTATTTTTTTTTAAAGCTACATATATTACATTATTTTTAATGTGTATACAAATACAAATATGCTTAAGATTTTTAATTATTATTTCTTGCCTGACAACAATAAATCTAAAAGCATTCCAGTAAATCTAATGAGGCATTCCACAACTAACTAAAACTTTATCAAATATAACATGAAAAAGAAGTAAAGAATTAGTATATAGTACTTCTAAATGGATCATGAGAGTGTGAGATTTGTATTTATAACAGATATTGATTGTTTTCATACACTTAGTTTGAACGCATGTACATCAAACCTCGTTTGTCTAATTAATATGAAGGGCCATGAACAATCAACTGATTCAACAATGCAAAGTGTAGGCATTAGATGGGGCTCAACTATTTGAAGGGCGGAATTTTGGGCCAAATGTATTTCAAAATGAATACATGTGAGTTTGTTTAATTTATTAAGTAAGACAATCAAAAGGCATATTTATTCAATTATTTTCCATACTAGCCAAATAGTTCATGAGAAGTTGGAAATTTATTAAAAAGAAATATAATATATAAAAATATATAGGAGCGAATCCTCCTTTAAGAAAGGTGTCCTGCCCTAGAATTTTTGATATTTTTAACCTTAGCACAAACTCTTGCTTTGTCATATACTTTCCCTGGTCGACAAAAATATCCCTTGCTGGGGGCACAGTGGATATCATGAGAACAAATGCACAACCCTTCAAGGGCGCATCCCTCATTTTCTGTGCTTAATCCATCTTTCAATCCAAGAATTTGATCGGTCCAAGGACTTGAAAACAAGCCCAAAGGATCATACATTTCTTTAATCTTGAGAAATTCAGGAGCATTTTTGTATTTGTTAATTGCCCCTTGAAAAGCCACATTCCTATTCTTCCCCCAGTGCGGCAAAGCATTGTACTTGAACACCGCAATTTGTTCCATTTCTTCTAAGATGTCTTGAAAAAGCCTTGGAGTTGGAGGATCTTTGCTTCTATAGTAAGTTATATCAAAGTCGAGAGCATCTTCTTGTTTTCCCAAATATGCACTTGAAGCTGTCACGTATCTCATTAGAATTCCATTGTACAAATCCAAGCCACACATTGACTTAGGCTCCAAGGCCACAAGCTTTTGTATGTCCTCAACGAAATTCTTTACTTTGGACAAGCCAATACTAAATGTAGTTTGATGAAAGAATAGGCCCTTAACACGATAATCCCATGGGCATGCTGTAATTCTTGCATCCTCTTGACTGTCAAGGCACGTACCAGATGCTTTAATGCGATTGTGATATCCAATTATAGGATATCCGGTAAATAAAATACCTATAACAAGTGATTAAATTTATATTAAACAATAAATTATCCAGATATATACTAGCATAACATATGCGAATTAACACACTATTTTTTACTAGTGGATTAATTGAAAAATATGTACCATCGTTTGTTAGTCCATAAGCCATGGTTCTCAAGGTAGATGTTGTCAGTCTACCATCTATACATTTTCCATTTACGTCACCAAGTGATTCTTGTGTCTCCTCTGCCAGGAAGAAATTATTGTTAAATAGGGATAATCGACTTAAGTTGGCAAGGTGGACTAACAACGACTAAAATTTTATTAGAGTACCAAATAGTAATAATACGTACGTACCGGTAGCTCTTAAAGTTGATAGAACAAGTGAGGCGGTGGAGCGAAATCCTGGAAAATCATTGAGGCCATTTCCAGAAGTATTGGTAGAAACCCGATTATCAATTCGGTATACAGCCCGTTTTTGACTGGGATACCACATAAAGTCTGCAAATTCATGGACCCTACCAAAGCTAACAGCTTCCTCTCCTAAATTAGAATCATTCTTTGTTATATACGTTACGGATCGTTTGAACAGTGGTTGTAATTTCAAAGTCACCTGCCACAATATTAATAGTTACATTATATCCTCTACTCCAATACAAGTTTTGTCTTTTATTGCATTGGATAGATATATATCAATTGCATTAATATTTTCGCTATGAAAAATATAAGGTTGTATTCATACAATTATAGAATATGGGAGAAAATATGAATTGCATTTAATAGAGGATCCAAAGTGCATGGGCATAAATTGTTAAAAGGTCCAGATTTATAAACCAAATAGTGACCTTGACAAAAGTTTTATAACTTTTTCCCTTCTTTTTTTTCTTTCTTTTTGTGAAAGGCTAAAAGAAGGGTGATAACCGGGTGAGCTTGTAAGCTCTCTAAAACATCATATAAGATCTTATAATTAAGCTGCTAAAATGAGATATTAGGATTTTATAAGTTTTTTTGAAAAAAGAAAAAATAAATAAATAAGGGGCTCCTACCTTATTTTGAAGATCTTAACTCACTTCTTCAATTTTAATCACTTTAATTACAAAATTGCTATTACTAATCAATTAAGATCTTATAAGCTTAAACATCTTATTTTATTCAAATACCTTAACAACTTATTTTTCAAATAAGATTTTTTTTTTTTTGATAAATTTTTTTCAAATAAGATTATATCTTATAAGATGTTTTAAATAAACTTAGACAAACACCTCTTATTGGCTTTAGACACATGCCATTAGTTGTTACTTCCCAAATTAATTTCATAAACACTCGAAATTATCAACACTATAAGAAATTTAAGTAATTACTACAGTTAAAAATTAATATTAATAAAAAATAATAGTTGTAAAAAGGCCTTTGTTACAGCTTTACCATAGTAATGATATGTAATTTTTGCGTGGATAGTGAAAAATCTATTATGATATATAGTTGTAGTGGATATTTTTATTTTATTATAGCTATGACAAATTATATTTTCACCTTAATATTTTGGATCATTAGCTACTACATCCACAATGGCTCTGAATTTTGAGTTATTGGTGGCTATATATTGATTTATTTTGTTGCAAATATTCAATATTTTTGTAGTGCAATATCCTGCTTTTCTCATCATCGATCAATATTGTTGGTACTACTATCCTTTAGATAAAGGTTCTTGCCCAAATTAGACGTATTTGAAACAATGATAAGCATATTATCATGTAAACAGTTACTTTGGCTACATTCAAAATTGAAAAATTTAGAAAAATTCAATGACATCTATTTCAATTCATATTTCATTTCCTATTCCATTATATAAATACATGCCAATTAATGCATGACATCTATAGCCCGAAGTTTTGATAAGGAAAAATTAGGCATGATTCATATTAATTAATGTCACTTCCTTCTAATTTATTTTTGTCATTAATCTATATGGTAAAATGATTAATATTCTCTTCCACAAGCTCAACATGCGATAGGTCGATGTCGTTTTACGGAGAGTACTCTATTAAACTTATGAAGAACAAGCCAGTTTACCCAATAGGGCCGGGGGAAAATTCATCCCAATTCCAATAAATGGAGGTGAGAAAACAAATTAAAAGCAGATCAAATATTATTTGATATGGGCGAAATCTGGCACTGCTGAGTTGTACTCGACCTCTGCAAGCCG
>JACFYI010001280.1:2366589-2382340 GCA_014898755.1 Handroanthus guayacan
GTGATTGTCACGTGAAAATGAATCCTGGGGTAATTACCCTAATCACGCCCAAATTTGGCCACTGTAAAAAATCATTTGCCGCTGTAAGAAACCCTAGCTCATATTCATATTCAAATCATCTTCTCAGAAATTTTTTTGATATTTGTCCAAGAAATCAGGACTACATTTGAAAGCACGAAGTAATTTGTTTTTATTTTGGAAATGTTGCCACACGAGCGCCATCGCAACGAAGATCCCATCCCAAAATATGGTATGTTCTTTTACTTTTTAGCTTTACACTTTTTGCTGATGTTTTTTGAATTCCTAGATGTTCTGGGTCTATTATTTGCAAAGCATTTGGATTTTGTGTTGCTTTTTGTGTCTGTGAGTTTTGGAGCTTTGTGCTTTTATTATTATGCATTTGTTTCTTTTGGTTTTTGTGATGGGATAGTATTTTTATATTTCACTTTGTCATGTGTTTGCTGCTGTTGGGTGTTGGGTCACATGGTAGGGCAGATGGGTTGGGTAATGGGTGGTCCCTTGTGGTTTTGATAAGTGTGGAAAAAAATAGATTCTCTAAAGAATTTTTGTGTTTTTCCTTATTTACTTTGCTGCTTTATTGACTTTGACTATGTTGACTTGAAATGTGGTGTTGTCATATGCATATTTATTACATATCTGTATTTGTAGTTGACATTTATGTGTTTTTTTTCCTTTTATTTTTTTAATTCTGCAGATGACATTGCTCCACTTGTCACTTTAAAGCTATATCATGGTGAAAAATTCTTTGACAGGCAATATGTAGGGGGAACAATTAGTGTATATGACTATGTTGACTTGAATAATATATCTATTGCATATATTGATAAGTTATGTGAGGAATTGGGATATAATGGGATGAAGATGTACTATTTGTTAGGTGAGCATGGGTTTAAGTTTCTACGTACTGGGGATGAAATACTGCAGTTGTGTCTAGATCATTATTATGACAGGGTAGTAGATATATACCTAGATAACACCATGGTAGAGAATGTGGGGGAGAGAAGCACAATTTGGGTCTTCTAACTTAGATGATAATGGTGAGAATGACATTGACAGTAACTCCTCTAAATGTGAAGAGTTTAAGGATAGTGATTATGATATGAATAGTGAAGAAGATAATGTGAGGGTAGATAATGACTTGTATCATGAAAATGTTGATGAGGCTGTAGAGTGGGCTGGGGGCAATGATGGGGATGGTGCAGTGGGCACAGATCATTCTACTGAGGGAGATGGTGATGAAAAGATAGGATCCAGTGGTGATGACTTTATTAGTGACATAGGTTTTGATGGTGAGAATGGTAAACAATACCTTGTTTTTAGTAGTATTGATACCTATAACCCCAAATTTGAACTCGGCATGATATTTTCAAACAAATAAGAATTTAGGATAGCAGTTCATTCCCATGATATTAAGACAAAGAGGAGCATTAAGATGGCAAAAAATGATAAAAGGAGAATCTATGCAAAATGTGCAACTGAAGGTTGTGAGTGGAGAATTCATGCTCTTAAGCTTGGCAATAAGTCCACCTATCAAATAAGAGAGTATTACTCCAAGCATAAATGTGAAACATTATTTAATGTTAAAAATTTGAAGTCCTCTTGGCTGTCATCTAAATATATCAGTTCATTTAGGTCAGACCCTAAGAGAGGTATTAAGGGATTTAGACATGATGTAATAACATACATTAAGGTCAATGTTTCTAAATATCAAGCTTACAGGGCTAGAAATTTGGCACTTGATTCCATTGATGGTAAGGCTGAAGAGCAATATGCACTCCTATGGGATTATGCTGAGGAGTTAAGAAGATCTAATCCTGGCTCAATTGTTATACTTTCTTTGGTTGATAGTGATGGTACTACTGGTAGAAGGTTTGGGAAGTTTTATGTGTGTTTAGAAGCTCTAAAAAGGAGATTCTTATTTGGGTATAGACCATTGATAGGAATAGATGGTTGTCATCTTAAGGGACCACATTGGGGAGGGGGGTACTATTAGCAGAGTGGGCATTGATCCAAATAATAATTCTTTCCCCATGGCCTATGCAGTTGTAAGTGTGGAGAATAAGGAGACTTGGGAATGGTTCTTGATGTTGCTGAGGGTAGATCTGGGCATTGTTAGGGAACATGAGTTCACTTTTATGTCAGACAACACAAAAAGGGATTGCTTCTAGCATTTGAACATGTCTTTCCAGCTTGTGACAATAGGTTTGGTGTTAGACACCTACACGGAAACATGAAAAGGGCAGGTTTTAGGGGTTTAGCATAAAAAAAGTTCTCTGGAAAGCAGCCATGGCTAGCACTGTCCCTTAGTTTGATATTGTGATGAAGGAGTTGGGGAAGCTTGACAAAAATGCACTCGAATGGTTTTCTGATAAACATGCTTCTCAGTGGAGTAGATCACACTCTAATACATTCCATAAGCGTGATATACTCCTCCATAACTTGTGTGAATATTTCAATTCAACAATTCTAAGTGCAAGGGAGAAACCAATTCTTAGTGTGCTTGAGGAAATCAGAGAGTTGTTAATGACAAAACTCCAAGAGAATAGGGATAGGGCAAGGAGAAAATGGCATGGCAAGTTATGTCCTAAGATTAAAAAAATTGTGGAAAAAAATGTAGGGAAAGCTGCTAATTGCATACCAATAAAATCCACTGATGTATACTTTGAGATATCATGCTATGATGGGTCCAGATATGTAGTTGATTTTGGAAAGCATACAGGTTCATGTAGAAATAGGATTTGATTGGGATTCCTTGCAAGCATGCCATGTCTGCTATATGTAGTCAGGTTCAAAATCCTGAAGACTTTGTGGATAAGTGTTATTGGGTTGACACTTTTGTGAAAGTGTATGAGCATGCCATCTTCCTTGTTAATGGATCACAACTTTGGAAAAAGACCAATTTACCTCCTCCATTGCCTCCAAATCTTGAAAGAAGTGCTGGCAGACCAAAAAGAGCAATGAGATTAGAAGTTGATGAGCCTATAAGAAAGGATAGAAAAAGTAGCAAAAGCCAAGCCAAAATAGAGACTGTCAAGATGAAAAGGCAACAGTTAACCATAAGGTGCAGAATATGTGGAGAAGCCGGCCATAACAAAAAAGGATGCAAGAAAAAGAAGTCAGAAGAATCTGTTGTAGTAAGTTAGGAGAACATTTGTTTGCAATATTGTTTGCAAGATAACATTATATGATTTTAATACTTTTGATTGAATAGGTCCATGGTAGTGTATCTAAAACAATACAAGAGGATGTTCACCATGAAACACAAGTAAATGCATCACAAGTAGCTCCACAAGGAAGTCCAGATCACTTGTACTATCATTTTGTAAACAAATAACCCTTATTGTTCTATCATTTTTCATGTACATGAAGAGACAAGCCTTTCTCATGGTGACATTTGGACCATACCTCCTTCACAAGCATCTGCTGAGTCTTCACTGTTAGAAAGTCAAGAATCTCAACAAGGGTCAAAGCTCACAGTAATTTTAGTGTCTTTATCTACTATCAAGTTACATCAATAACCTTGTTTTATTATTCATGCTTTAATTCTTTTTTCCTCTAATTTATGAGTTAGGCCAGGAAAAGAACTTTAAAACATGCTGTCCCATTCCCAAATCCTTCACTGTACCGTATTAGGACAAGGTCCAAAGCTGTAGAGAATCCTTCATAGAGGCAGATATCAATCAAGGAATCTGGCAGGGCCTCTTCTTGTCAAAGGACTAATCCCAATCTTAAGAGAAGGGGGACATAGATTTGCTTCTATGGCTAATCTGAGCACTGTGTTAAAGAAAAGAAAATAAGATGTTTGATTATTGGTGTTTGTAGTTTGAATGTTATATTTTGGTTGTAATTGCTCTTTTGATTGCTTAAGACAATCTGGATTGTGGATGCTACAATTGATGGTAATTTTTTGTCATTTTATAACTGCTTAAGCAGGAAACTCTTAATGTACTTATGTTGTTGCCTTCAAATATATTGATGGAGTTCCTTCCATTTGCCTTTTAAATCTGTCTCTATCTCTGGATTACTTTCTTTAGTGTTTTATGATCAATTTTGTTATGGCATTTGAATTTTGGTGTTGCAATTGAATAATGCCATCAACCAAGAAACAACCAGTGAATATAGTAGCAATTTTTTCCTCCTCCTTGCTTTTGCCAATTCATCCTCCATTGCATTCAATCTTCTAAGCAACCCAAGTATTACTTGTCTTGCTCTTGCACACATTGGAGGGTCTACCCAAACAAAGAATCCACAACCATTACTCTACATCCATGAAATCTCCTACCTGGATTTTCATTTGTCTATGAGGTCTTCAATTGAGCTCTTCTTCCACAGAAACAATTTACAGCTTTATAGTGAGCCATTTTTTCACTTTATGTGCTAGTTTTCAGATGAAATCTTTTTTTTTCACCTTCTTTCAGCTTCTTTCCTCTTCTTTTACCTTCTTTCAGCTTCTTCACTTGTGGGTTTGACCAACAAATGATAATTTTCCCTCCAAAGTTAATAAATATGATAATTTTCCCTCCTTCGCCCAATTAACGGCAATTAAGTTCCTCTCCGTTAATTTCCTGATAGCAGCCTCTTTGGGGGTTGAAATTAAAGAAAAAATTGAGATATGGGACTCAATTCTAGAAAGCCAAAAAGATTGGGACCAAAATCCAAAAAAACATGAGTTATGGGACTAAAATTGCAATATTCCCTTTGAAGCTACGGTTGTGGGTTTAGCCATTTAGGGAGAAGAAAATCGCGATTGTTGAAACTTTAAATGGTTTGTCTAACAACTTTTCTTGATTGACAGTCTTTTTTTTTTTTTTTTAATTTCCTTTCGAATATCTAGGTTAACAATTTTTTTTTCTTTGATTAATTAATGTTTCAATGCCACTGTTGACGTAATATGCGGTGCTTTTCCTCTTCTTCAGATTTTGCTAAAGAAAGCGTTTTAGTTTTTTTTTTAATTATTATTATTATTTTATTTTTTAAGTGTTTTAGTTTTAATGTTTCTGGTGTTTTTATTTTTTTTTATTAACAATTTTTCATATTCAGCAATCTTTAAAAGTGATCATGTGGCAAAAGATTGACACATGGCGCGAAATCCCCAATTTTCAGTCCAAATTGGATTGATTTTGGTTCAAATTAGCGAAATTGAGCTTGAAGGAACCAAATTGCTAGAGCTACTTTAAGGCTTGGAGTAAAATTAAATCTCAAAATTCAAAAGGACCAAAAGGAGGAAGGATATAGTTGAGGACTAAAATTACAATTTTCCCGTATTTATTCTCCTCAAGTATATACTTAAGCAAATAGATTAAGGAATTAATTTCTTTTACACACACACACAAATATATATATATATATATATATGGTGTTCACTAGTAATGTTCGTGTAGTCCATTATCAAATGTCAAGTTGGAAATATGAACTTTGTTTTCTATCATCTCTTCCTTTGAACTTCACTGGCTCATAAATTTGTTTAAGTAATGACTAAGATTTTATGTTAATAAACTATTTGCTAGCAGGTGGAGTGCATAATAAATGTTACAAGTAGGAATGCACAAAATCAGGCCACGAATATTGAAAAACATTTTTCTTTAAAGCTTATGGCTTGAGCAATCAAGGTTTTGAATTGAAACGCTTGAGAGAATGGCGGGCTTGCATCCAAGTTATATATAACCAATCATTTCCTGGATTCTTGATACAAAAATTTATCACACAAATAATCTTCAATCTCCCTACTACATGCACATTTTTCCTCTCTAGGTTTGCATTCGGCATACAATCTCAAACACAAAATTTCACCGAATTAGTCTAATTATACAATTATCCAAAGTAAGCCACAAATTCAAGCTAGAGCTCTAAAAAGAGAATGATTAGTAACAAGGGCCATGCTGAATAATATCATTGTAGCGTGGCAATCACCTCAACCATCTCATATGGTTACTGGTTGATGATGGAGAGACCTCCCCACCTAGGCTCTTAGTACAACATGAATAGTTGGATTGTTCATATCCCTTCATGCTATGATATGCACTCACTAAATTGTGAGGGTCAGGCACCAGGTAAGATAAGTGCTTTTTGGCTCCAATTCTTTCACTCTTCGGAGTCGATAACCTCTGCCTAGGTGTACTGCATGAGCGAATTCTAGCCTTGGCGGACTCTATTGCGGACATGTAATTAGGCATAGGACCGCCGCTATATACATTTGCCGTTCCCTTATTTTCTCGATGCAAGGTACCATTGTAATAGCAACTTGGCCTCATCCTTGGTGTTTGGGCTGTGTGGCCTCATCCTTGGTGTTTGGGCTGTGTGGCCGTAGTAATGACATGCTTATGCTTTTGGGATGCTGCAGTAGCAACCGTTTGTTGCGCAACTTTTTCATGGTTGGTTGACTTCCAGAAAAGCCACTTGAGCTTATCCCTCTTCTCCATCAAACACAAATAGGAAAGCAATTAATTCAACGGGTTCATGGATAAATTGGGTGATTAAAACTCAAAAATGAAGTAGACAAAAGTGTAGGTAGGTATGTAGGTAACTAGCTAGCATATATGCAAGAAAAATTCACCTTTACTAGTTGCTCTTGTTCATGTTCTTCTTCATGCTCATTAAGGAGGATGTCATCCTGTCTCTTCCTCCTCTAGCTTTTTTACTCACCGTCTTTAATGGGAGATCTGAATGCTCTCTTAATAGCAATTAGCTATGAGGAACCTCCTAACTTGTTTGCCATAGAAACACGTGCGGTGTGGTGGGGCATTTACGGCGCTTAAAATTAATGAGCAGAGAAATTGTTGGACGTGGCCCTGAAGGATGTAAAGGTTGAAGCGTGTGAAAAAAATGGGATTAGTGAATCAGAGGACAGCTAAAAACGAAGGGGAATAGAAAAGAAAGAATCTGAGAGGGTGGTGGTGGTGGTGGACTACTAGTGATGAATCTTTTCTTGTGTTAAAAGAATAGAGGATAGCGATGGTAATGGGGGTGTCAATGTCAAGTTACACAATGCATGGTTAGTAGCCTCGAACACTGCACCAAACATTGAGAGTTAATATTAGTTGTCATAATTCTTTTATGGACAGAATGACATACTTAGAGATGACGAGGGTTAGGTGCAGATGATCTTGGAATGTATATTCATAAAATTGATGATATAGACAACTGTAACTGTAAGAGGGGAGTACGAACCAGCACGTACATGCATTGGAAGCCGCGTCAATAGTTTCACTTTCTCTTTTCTTTTTCCGAAAACTATGTATAATCTGTGAGGTTTTTTTTTTTTAAATTTCCTAACTGCTTTCATCACATGATACCACTGCCCCATATACATGTTCTCTCTCTCTCTCTCTTCCCCCAGCCATATTTTGAAAAACTTGGTAACTTCTCGTGCCATCACGTGTCCGACCAACCCCATTAAATCAAAAGTATTTTGTTTGTGAACTGACAAGGCACGTGATGTGGAGGCAACACGGAGACTAGTCAAACTTAGTACGTATTCCTACTCCCATATTTTTTTTTTCTTTCCAATAATAGGTTCATATTCTCTTCTGATAATGTGTGATAGTGAAAGTTAGCGTCCTCTACCCACGTTGTCAACCAATCTTCCAAAAGTTTAGAAAAATATATTCAAAACTCCTAAGTAATTGCTGATTTAATAGCATCCGGAGCACGTCTCAGCCAGCTTAGGCTTTCCAAATTTTACAATAATGATGAAGAAAAGCTAGTGATTAGATATTCTGATGAACAGAGCATCACATGGGCATGTAACAATAAATAAATTGCACTCATTTTTTTAACGATGACGTTGGTCATGGTGGTATATTGTCCTTGACAGAAGCATATACAAGCCGTGAAATTGAAGCTGTATGTCCAATAACCACTGTGAATAATAATAATAATAATGGTAATGCTTTTTGACATGTATAATTAGGGACAGGATCTCCTATTCCAAATAATATTTTATCTCTTATTCTTTAAATACATGCTATGTGTATTATATTTATAATTAAATATTTTTACAAATAAATATTTAATACGTGTGGTATATATTTAAAGCATGAAATAGGAAATGAAACACCATTTTTGGATAGAGGATTTCATCCCGTGTAATTACAAATATTTGATGGACTTCACTAAAGTGAAACATTAATTAATAGTGCGGATACGTTTCTTCTTTTGTTAAATATGTGGTTACGGTTCATAAACAACACGCATGAATTTACATATGTATTTCGCCCTTCAAGGGGGTGCTATTAACTTCTAGTAATTATGCACCAAAAAAAAAAAGAGAGAAAAGAAAATTCTAGTAATGTACGTTAATCACATGGAGTCTTTATATATAATAAATAATTAGTTAGTGTGACACAATTAATGAGTGTGCTTAAATTTTCTATTAGATGAAATTGAAAATAATTATCTATGTCAAATAGTATTAATTTTTCTTAATCTTTTAGATATTTTTACTTAAATTTATTATATAGAATAACACAATCAAAAAATAAATATAGAGAGAAAAAAGTTAGAAAGCAAAAATTATAATTGGAGAAAAAATAAAAGAGAAAAATAAATATTAAAAAGCCTAAGTATAGAAAAATTATTTTACATTATCTTGGAAACTCTTTTATATTTCCTTTTAATAGGGTTAATTTTGTCAACTCATCTAAGAACACACCAAAACAATTTCCTAAGAATCTTATGCTCTATATACAGTATAAATATTGAAAGGTCTAGTGCGTGTAATGTTGACTTTTAGGGGAGTGGTGAAACACTTGTAATAGCATCATCATAATCTCCTAGCCAGATGGGAACATTGGACAAGTGGCAAAGCTCTAGATATCGTCGTCGGTGGCGACGCCACTCACAAGGCAGTGGGGTCCTAGGACCCCACTGGATTTTTATAATTTATATATATAATATTTAAATATTAGATTAAAGTGTATATATATACATGAGTGAAACTCCATTATCAAATTGGCAACAAATTAATAAACAAAAGTCTAAGGCTCTAAAATATAAAATATTTCGAATGTGCATAGTCAATTAGCACTAAAATATGATATTTGAAGTGGCCATCAATTTGACTATATTTGTTTTCTTTGATTAATATCAAATCATATTACTCCTTGAAATTTCATATTTTTCACATTTCTCCTTCAAGTTTTGTTTTTCTCTCCACCATGACTAGTTCCTATTAGCTATTTCCAACCAATTTGTCAAACTCAATGCTATTTTGGTGATTTAGAATTTTATGTTTAATTAATTTAGTAGTGTTTTAGTGAATTTTTCTATTAATCTTTTACATAGTATTTTGTATTATTGAATATGTAAATTTTCTCAATTATATCAATACAATATATGTTTTGATATGTTAATTTACCATTTCTTTTTAGTTTAGATAACCTTTTCATATTTTATATCATTTAAACTAAAAATTTTTCTATAGAGTTTTAGTAACTATATCACCTAGGAATAAAAATATTCGGACTTATTATAGGAGTTGAAGGGACCCACCGAATCACAATTCTGGAGTCGCCACTTATTGTCGTCATCATTCTGCTAATCCTGACTAGCACCAGAGTCTCCTCTCCTTTCCCAGAAGATGAAGATGAAGATGATCATGATCTCTGCTGCTGTACTTGAAGCACTTGATCACTGATCTTACGATCATCATCATCGTCAACAGACTAAGGTGGCAAAAAGTAGTAGTCGTCATGGTAGAAACCTGCAGATGGATTAGATGTTTGGAAGTCTGGTTTTGGCCATTGAGGTGATATGCCACTAATCTATCGAGAGTTGCCCAACCTTGAGCTCTGCTGCTGGTTTCAGAGAATCAGGCTGACAATGAGGGTCCCAGATCATCTCCTAGCATTTGCACTTGATGGTTTGTAAAAGCTTGGCTGCACCAGTACAGTACAACGGTGAGTTTGGACTCTCATCCGATGATGATGATGATCTCTCGTAAATTGATTACCCATGTACTGCGGCATTTGCTCTGGATAACTCCAAGTTTCATCACATCAACTTATGGCATTCACTGATGAGCTTGTCCTATCACAATTTAGATAAGCAAATGCGTAATCCACAATGATAAGATCATTCTCTTATTGCAGTTGATTAAAGGAAGCCATATATGTCTTAAGTGGATCGTCCCCAATGTTCACGATGTGGACCCCCAATGTCCACGATGTGGACTATGGAAGACTTCATGTATTTGGGATACCTATAAGATCATTTTTTTTTTAAAATGGATTATTTGAGTTAAATTAAATGTCAGTGGATTAATGCACCAATTATTTGGATTAGTTATGCTTATTAAACTTATGATTATATTTCATTAGGGGAATAGTAAAAAACTATCAAATGAGAAACATTTGTAGGCACTTATTAAATAATTGTCATTAAAAATAAGATATGGAGACTATAACAATAGCCTCTAAAGGGTAGAAAACAGCCCCCATTAGCTCTATATGGAGGCTATTTATATAAGTATTTAAGTGCCTCCATATTTTTCGCAACCGCGGCTATAGAGGCTGTTTTATATATTTGCCTCTACATGAATTGGACCACATTATGCATATTTCAAGGCGAAAAAAAAAAAAAAGGCCTTTAGAACCCTAAACCGAGTGCTTTCCTCCTCAAATACTCGAAAAACCACCCAGCCCTCTTCTTGCGTTGCCTCTCCCATCAAATTGCACAGCTCCATTAATTTGATATATATATATATATATATAAGTCAGCTAGGATAAAGGCATATTTATGTGTGTGTAGCATATATATATACACATACATATATGTGTACTAGTACAGAGCGATCAGTACTTACATTATTTTTATCGGCAGCAAGAGTAGCGTCATCATCAAGCCCGTACTCATGCATGATCTAGTAGGAGTTTTGGCCGTGATTCTGCCTTATCCCGATTGTACGAAAAGGAATATTAATAATTGTATCTTGTGCGGACGTTGAATTATTGTACGGAAAGGAATATTACTCATTATACCATGTACGATTGCTGCAAAAAATGAGGTTATTTTAGCAATAAATGGATCCTCAATTTTTGAAAATGAGATAAAAATGTGGTAATTTTAGCAGTAAAAGCAATTATTCCATCAATTTTGATATATAATTAAAGAAATTAAAAAAATAATTAAAGAAAAAAAAAGTAATATTATGTTCGGCCTTACTGGCTAGACATTTGAAAGATGTCCGGCAACATGGCCGGACATCATGTAGAGTTCCGCCAATTATTGGCAGACCTAAGTGAAATAATAATAATAATGATAATAATAATGATAATAATAATGATAATCATTATTATTATCATTATTATTATTATTATTACTATTATTATTATTATTTTGCTGAGTGCGTGGGTAGTGGGGCGGGGTCTCGTACGATCAGGGGTAAAATTGTCCAGGTGTTCGATATTTAGTAAAAGTTGTTCGGCATTTAGCTGTCCAGTAGTTTTAATATTAATTGTTAATTACCACCCTCGTCCCTCGCTCCTGAGGACACGGGGTATATATATTTTTCCAAATCTAACTAAGCAATTATTGAATTTTATAATGTGCTTATTTTCATGTGGAGTGTACTATTTTTGCCATGATCCATAAACTAGCTCAACATTAATTAATATCCTTCCATCTAGTCATTAATTAATGTTTTATTTTGTCATTGACACTGCAACCACTTCACACGTTTAACGAGTAACTTGCTTTTTGCTAATTTTTCTTGTAGATATTCTAATTTATTTGTCTTTGCTATGTTAATTGCAAAATTTAATTGATTAATTGCCCAACTGAATTACAAAATCTAGTACACCATCTCTTCTACTTGTTATTGGTCGCTGGATTTCCAAATAGTACTACATATATAGGCATTTTGGACACCGCTGGCTCAATAATTGCCTTCTTTTTAAAATACACACCTATACGGATAAGCATTATATTCGATTTGGAAGTCTAATTCTATATGTCACTACATCATTGCAAATTGAAACATGTACATATTACCCTTAATTCTATTTGTGTGTTCGTTCCGTAAAGTTGAGTGATAATATAGATGTGAAATATACAAAATAATTTTAATATTATTAAAAATTCAATATAAGCATGATATTTACTAAAATTATATAAAAATATCATGTTTTTTGCCCTTGAATAAATTTCACTATGATATTTTATTAGTACAACTACGAATGTTTATGCCGTTTCCTCTTCTTCTTCTTTGAAGTAGACGGATCAGAACTAAGTAACTAGCTACACATATAAATTAAGCTCCTTGATTTCGACTAGATACTTTTGCTGTTTATAATAATTGTGATCGAGAAAGATGGTGCCAATACTTTTGGCAGATAATGGATGGTGCAAAGCTTAAATTAGCTTTGTCGGCCACAACAATTAGACGGATCGAATAAACGGCTATTTTAATCCCACCATGCACGAGATAGACTATAATTATTACTATCATTGGAGGGAAAAAAAAAAGAAAAGAAAAGTTAAAAAGAAAAGGTGGCTTCACATGCATTCAACTATGTACATAGAGAAATTGAGATCAACACCAAATTTTCTTCCAACTCAATCAACTAGAAAAATTTATTCTGTTATGTACCATGGAAATCATGATGGATCAAAGATTGAACGGGAACATATATACATATATATATGATTAGTTTTGTACCAACAGAAATTGAAAGGGCGGTTAACTAGCTATAACTAAATGGACTAATATGATTAACAACTCGCTAGCTAGCAGACTAGTCATGGTTCGGTGGCTGTGTTCCAACTCCAGTGATCGGAATTAACCGCAGATGTGGCGCACTTAGCCACCGTTCTGACGCTCTCAATCAGTGCCTCAGTGCAAGCCTCTTGGGACAAAATCTGCGACAATTGATCAGAGCTGATAACTAGCCTCACTTTCCACACCCCTGCGTTGCTGATCTGATCAACAGCTTCTGAATATGTTCTCTTCAACATTCCTTTATTGTCTGCAGACATCCGATATGGCGTACTTTCAGCGCTAGTTCTAGTATTTTTGTCAGCGTAGTGGCGTGGGAGGAGATGATAATACTGACCGGGGCGAAGCTCTTCGTTGTGGAGAAGAGGGGTATCGGAGATATGGCTGGGGTGGGGACTGCGGAAGATGGCGTGACCAGGGAATTCGTTTGTTATGCACTGGGCTGTGATGGGTCCATACAGCTCCATTATGCCCCCACTGGAGGTTACCACCTTCACCATCTCCATCTCCATCTCCTCCACTACTCCTCCTAACCTTTTGAACATGCAGTTTCCCATTAATCAAATATATATATATATATGTATCTCTATGTGATCGTGCAACAAATTAAAGCCACTACCCAGTATAGTCTAGCATTTATAGTGGCTTAAAACCCGACGAAATTGGAGTCGTCGGTGGCTGTTGTTTCTTGAGGGGTTCCCCTTCAGATACAGCCGACATACAATTGACCACTAGATCCTTTTTGTTTGTTCATGAATATAATGATGATAGGTTCCCCCCCTGCTCCAAATATAATGATGATAGGTTACTCTAGGGATCTTTTTATGTGAACTTCCGCCTTTTTAAATCCATTTTTAACAATATTTGCTAGAGATCATCATTGTTATTTTGACTTCTAGACTAAATGGGAATAAATTGCCGACTTCAGATCGAAATGAATTAGTATGTATATACATAAGGACTCATACGCACATACGCCCTATCCAAGACAAACGCCATCCCAAACAAACACAAGTAGAACGGAATAGACAACCTGTGGTAGAAATATACAAAGGTTCCACTCAAGAACTGCAATTATACAGTATTACTGAACAACCGAGCAACTGCAACTCTATTATTAAATTTATACAATCGAGAAACCACAACTCCATTATTAGATTTATTCAAGTGCTTGTGTGAAAACTAAACAGATACCAAATATTGACCCTAAACGACCACGTCTCCACACCAAGATAGTGAGACCACCAAGTATCTCCAAATTACATAGCATAAAAACTAACAAAAGCTCAGTTGGTGTTATACTCTAGAGTACAGATAAGCACGTTAGATTTTCAATACCACAAAATCAAACACATCATGAATGGAATAATACCGAAAAAGGGCAAAAAACAAATTAAATGCAACAGTACCTAAAGACCACAGCCGGGGTTCTGACAAAGTATCACTTGGGGGTTTCACAAAGTTTCACCTTAAATTGAAGCTCCATTATTTCATCAGTTACGTTAACAAGATCAGGAATGCGAGCAATAACAGCAGATTCAAAAGCATTAGATTCTTCATTACTAAGTAGCCTTAACATAGCATGGATAAAACAGAATGCATATATTGGCTCGCAGGCCACTGTCATGTAACCACCCATAGCATCAAGTATTAACACCTGACGGCGTGCATGTAGCCACAAACCCTCCCATTCCCCAGTACATGGTTGAAATGTTGAATATATGGGAATGTCACTTGTAAAGAACTGACCTGAATAATGTTGTGTGTTTTCTATTCGTCCATGAAGCCTCCAATATATATACATACTACAATGTTATAAGAAACGAAACAAAGCAAGATCCCTATGATCTTGCCCTGTAAATCAACTCCATAAACAAAGTATATCAACTATACCATATATATATATATATATATATCAATAACACTCCCCCTCAAATTGGAGCATAGATATTAATCATGCATAACTTGTTACAAAGATATTTAACCTGAGCCCCGGATAGAGCTTTTGTGAAGATATCCCCTAATTGATCTCCTGTCTTCACATATCCAGTAGAGATCAAATTTTCATGAACCTTCTTACGAACAAAGTAACAATCAACCTTCCAAGTATTTAGTTTTTTCATGGAACATTGGGTTTGAGGCAATGTGAAGAGCAGCTTGATTATCGCAGCAAAATTTTGCGAGTAAGGAGGATTTCATACCAATTTCAGTTAGGAGATGATGTATCCATATGATCTCACATGTAGATTGTGTTAAGGCCCTGTATTCCGATTTTGCACTAGATCGAGATACAACATTCTGCTTCTTACTTTTCCAAGCCACCATATTTCCTCCAACAAAAATACAGTAACCCGTGGTGAATCTTCTATCAACTTTGGATCTTGCCCAATCTACATTGGCACAGCACTCAATGCTAGTGTGCCCATGATTCTTATATAGTATGCCACGTCCAGGAGCTCCTTTCAAGTAACACAAAATTTGTTCTCAAGTAAGTGTCTATTCTTCCTCTCCGCAACTCCATTTTGTGATGGTGTATCAACACCAGAAGTCTGGTGGAGAATTCCATATTGAGTCATGTAATTTTGAAACGAATCTGACATGTATTCTTTTGTATTATCACTTCTCAATATGTGCACAGAAACATTAAATTGATTTTTCACTTCAACAAAAAAGGCACAAAAATGAGAAAATACTTCGGAACAATTTTTCATAAAATATATCCAAGTCATGCGAGAATAATCATTCACAAAAGTAACAAAATATCGAAACCTAGACTTAGACATAACAGGGTAAGGTCCCCAAACATCATAATGAACCAACTCAAAGGCAATTTCAACCTTTTTATTTATTCTAGGACCTAATGAGCTACGATGCTACTTAGCAAAATGACATGACTCACAATCCATTGAAGATATATTATAAAACTGAGGACATAGATTCTTTAATGCTGGCAGAGAAGGATGTCCCAATCGACAATGTGCTTCGAATGGAGACATAACATTGAAACAGGCAACAAAC
>JACFYI010001282.1:15466-26533 GCA_014898755.1 Handroanthus guayacan
CCGCTTTTCTACTAATTTTTTGCACATTTTTGTCCTGTTGTGGCTACATTGTTGTGTTCTGAATTCTCCTGATTCTGTCAGAGATACTTTTGAGGAATTGGTCCTGTAAGGGTGATGCTCCACATTTTAGGAGTATGTGTGTCTGTGTGTGTTTGTATGTACTTATTATATTTCTGAAAGAAATAATTATTAATCGTTTTGGATAGCAAAAGAGCATTTATGATGATGGATAGTCTGGAAAGGGTAGAAAGAGTCAGAAAAGCCGTTTCGACTTTATTAGGAAAAAAGAAATTGTTTTAGCAATTAGCAGTTGGGGGGATGCATATATGTCACAATCTATTGTCTATTTATAACTACTTAATCACATCATTAATGCATAATGACTCTCACTCACTTCTAGAAGCTTTAAAAGGCTTCACGAGCAACAGCTATCATTTTGGTGTGCCCTTGAAGATTTATCCAAATCATGGATCCTTTTGTTATTGGATCACCTAAGGTTTTGCCAATGTTTTAAAAATCGGATCGGAGACAGAATCGGCAGTCTTACTGGTTACAGGTTCGACCGGTTCAACCGGTTTAACCACTGGTTCAACCGGTATGACGTTATAAATATATTTTATATAAAAATAATATATATTATATTATAAATAATAGAAAAATTATAGAAAAATACAAAAAATTAGGGAAAAAAAATAGTTATGTTCATTTCTAAACTTTATAAAATTCTATCTATGGTAACCCTTAACAATATTAACCATTTAGGACTTTAGCAACTCTTGAGGAAATTTAAAAACAAAATATTTACCAAAGCTGAAACAAAAAACTAACATTTTTTGGAGCATTTCATCAAACAGTTTGTAGAAAATATGAAATAACTATATCTTATCATATTTTTTAGGCACTCTATCAAATACTATTCAAATAAAAGCAAATACAAACATTAAACAACAAAATTATCATTTACATATAAACAAAAAAGTGTGTACAAATCAAAATCTAACATTCTTTTGTTCTTGGTTCCTACTTCAATTCACCCCTTCATTTCTTCTTTTTCCATTATCTTCTTATTTCTATAACAAGAAAATTAAAGATTAAAACTTAAAAACTATTTTGAATAGGAATTTTAGGGTGAAAATTTAAAATGATACAAATGGGATTGGATTTGGGGGTGGTTTTTTTTTTTCAAAAAAGTTGCCGAAAATGGTTTTGAAGACTGCTGCCTTCCTGCCTCTCCCTCTCTATCTCTTTTTGCTGCTTGACAAAATCAGGCGCCTTTAATCTTAAGAAAAAAACAAAAAAAAAAGGGAAAAAAGCAAAAACCGGTTATTTCAAGAACCGGTTTTCCCGGTTCAACCCGGTTTTTGACCGGTTTCCACCGGTTCCCACCGGTTAGAAGTACCACCGGTTTTTAGTAGCTAACCGGCCTGGAGAAGCGGCCGGTTCCCGGTCGAACCGGTCGAACCGGCCAGTCCGGGCCGGTTTTCAAAACACTGGGTTTTGCATTATCAAATCAAAGTACAAAGAATCACCGAAAGCGACGTGGTTATCTAAGGAACTTTTTAATTAGGGGTAATAACCTCAACACCCCCTAGGTTTAGTATAACTATTAAATACTACTGAGGCTTTGATAATTATCATTACGCAGCTTCTTACCATCAATTTAGTTGGCAAATAATTATCATTATATCTTCTAAAAATTTTGAAATTTACAAATATACCTCCTCTAAATAAGGAGGTATAATTGCAATTATGTGTAATCTTTAGGGTGTAATTGACATTATAGTAATAGTAGGGTGTAATGGTAATTATCCAATTCTCAAGAACTATTTTGGTGATTATGCCAAAGTGAGGGGTCTAGAGGTAATTATCCCTTTTAACTAATATAATGATAATAAACAAATGGACCATTTCTTGGGATGAGTGGATATTTTGGTGATAAGTCACACACCAACTTTGAATATTGAGGCAATTTTGAATTTTCGGTAATGCTTGTATATGTTTCTAGGGTACATTTTCTTCTTAGAAAACATAATCAAATATTACAGAAATTTTGGAGGGGGAAAAGAGGGTTTTTTTTTTTTTTTTGTTTTTTATCACAAAAATTGGTAGAATAACCATTTTACCAACATTAATTCATTTTTGTTCTTACAATTGCATTCAAAATATTACAGTAATATATAACATAATATTATCATTAACTTTTCAGAAACACATACACATGTCCATCATATAAATTTTATAATTCTAATCATATGAAATATATTTGTAAAATAAATTTCTTTTCTGTAACCAAATAAAAGCCATTGTTCGACATTTATGACAAAGTTTGATTCCTCGAAAGTATGGCGGACATCTGTCATACTCTTCAATCTCATCATCACTTTTCCCAAACAATATTCCTAAAGACCATTTTTCAAATGGTTCTTCCAAAATATATACGAATATTACGTTAATTTTAGTGGGTTAAATGGACTTTTTTTTTTCAAAACCAAAAGATATATTTATTATTTTTGGAAGGATAGAATTGTAAATTTCTATAAAAATGTTTTGAATATTTAGATCCCATACAAACATAAGTGGGACGTACGGCTGTATTAGCTTCCTTGACCTAGAGATGTCAAAATGTTAGCGTGGCCCGTTTACAAAATGTAAGCGGGCTAGTTAGAAACGGCTTGGCAGTGGGTTTATGCTAGGCCCAAAATTTTGGACCTGAAATCGGAGGGGCCCGCTAGCCCATTTGAACTAGAACTTGACTAGTCCAGGCCCGTATGTGATCCAAGTTTGAATAGGACTGCATAAGCCCGGTTTAGCTCAATTAAATTTAAAAAAAAAAAATTTAAATGAAAAAAAATAAAAAAGGCAAATTTGTAGTGCATATATTAAAATATAATTAAATAAACGGTTCAACTTGACTTGAACCATTTAAGGCCCGCCTGGCCTAGCCTATTTAATTTAGGTTCGGACTTGTTATTAGCAGGGCCAGGTCTCCCAAAATACATTTTCATCCTTGCCCAATGTTTTAAAAACCGGATCGGAGCCAGAACCGGCGGCCTTACTGGTTACAGGTTCGACCGGTTCGACCGGTTTAACCACTGGTTCAACCGGTATGACATTATAAATATATTTAATATAAAAATAATATATATTATATTATAAATAATAGATAATATATATTATATTATAAATAATAGAAAAATTATAGAAAAATACAAAAAAATAGGAAAAAAAAATAGTTTTGTTCCTTTCTAAACTTTATAAAATTCTATCAATGGTGGCCCTTAACAATATTAGCCATTTAGGACTTTAGCAACTCTTGAGAGAATTTAAAGACAAAATATTTATCAAAGCCAAAATCAAAAATCAACATTCTATGGAGCATTTTATCAAACAGTTTGTAGACAATATAAAACAACTATATTTTATCATATTTTTGAGGCACTCTATCAAATACTATTCAAACAAAAGCAAATACAAACATTAAACACAAAATTTTCATTTACATATAAAAAAAAAAAAAAAGGAGTGTAAAAATCAAAATCTGACATTCTTTTGTTCTTAGTTCCCACTTCAATTCACCCCTTCATTTTCTTCTTTCTCCATTATCTTCTTATTTCTATAACAAGAAAATTAAAGATTAAAACTTAAAAATTATTTTGAGTTGGAATTTTAGGGTGAAAAATTGAAATGATACAAATGGAATTGAATTTGGGGTAGGCTTTTTCTTTTAAAAGTGTTGCTGAAAATGGTTTTGAAGAAGGCTGCCTTCTCGCCTCTCTCTTTCTCTTTGCTTCTTAATTAATTTGGCCCCTTTAATAATTCAAGAAAAAAAGGGGAAAAATATAGAAAATCGGTTCTTTCAAGAACCAGTTTTACCGGTTCAACCCGGTTTCAGACCGGTTTCCACCAGTTCCGACCGGTTAGAAGTGCTACCGGTTTTAGGTGGCTAACCGGCTCGGGGAGGCGGCCGGTTCCCGGTTGAACCGGCCGGTCCGGGCTGGTTTTCAAAGCATGGTCCTTGCCCGATTCGGCACGCGTAAGCTTTGAACCGTTTAAACCTGAAATCACTTAAATCTAGGCTAAATGGTTTGCGGGCTGGGCCAGGCCGAATCGGCCTGTTTGGCCTGTCCTTGACCCCCTCCATGGTTGATCTCTCAATGCTTAGCTATTTACTCATTTTTTCGCTTTTTTATTTATGAAAGAACTTATTCAATCAAGTTACATAGTTTCAGGCCTTGATTGAAGATTTATTTCTGATGATCGAAAAATACCTTTGTTTTGTACGATATACCTCCACTATACCATGACAAAAGGAAAGACATTCTATGCTGGTACCAAATTTTTAATGTTGAGATTTTTCCTTTCATTTATGTAACAAATTCAATATAATTAGAATAATATTGTAACATTGCAACTAAAAAAAAAAAAAAAAAAAAAAAAAACCACTCCCCACTTTATCAAAAACTTCTCAACTTAATTTCGTAAAAATTCTAAAGATTATTCTTTGTATAATTAATCTTTAGTTCAAGAGAATGGAGAAAAAAATTTGATAGAGAAGAACTCGCTTCATGTGAGGAGCTTACAAATATTAGTTGGGTGCCTTCTGAGCATGCCTTGAAGTTTATGAAAGAAATTTGAAGATTTTACTTTGGTACTAATTTAGAAATATTTCACCACAGGAAAATATCTCCTTTATTAAAGGACAAATTCAAAACAAATCAAAAAATTTATCCCGAATTATTTAGTCACAAATTCATTAGTATATGCTTTGTCAATAACTAATTTTATGATGGAAATAAAGTCCATTACAGAACTAATTTTTGTAATAGAATTTTCTATCACAAACTAAAAGTTATTACAGAAACTAATTACAAATTTGTCACAAGTATCGTTATTATATATATTTTGCTTATTTTTTAAACTTGTTAGAGATTCATCATATATCCATTACAGATATCATCTGTTTTCTTGTGGTGTTTATTTTAGGAAAAATTACACTTTTGGTCCCATAGGATATGTGCATTTTCACTGTTAATCCCAAATTATTTGAGACCAACACTTTCAGTCTCAGTTTTTAATTTTTTTTAGCACTGTTGACTCTCCATTTCCTTTTTCTGTCTAAATTCTAACTGTAAATGCACTGCCATGGGGTGACACTAGGAAAAATTGCAGATTTGATCCCGTGGGATAGGCTCATTGCCATTATTAGTCCCAGACTATTCAGGCTCAACCCTTATAGTCTCCTGTTACATTTTAACGGAAAGTGTAGACAGAGAACCGAAACTCTAAAAAAATAAAAAGTTTGAGACTAAAAGTGTCGACCTCAAATAATTTGGAATTAATAGTAAAAACGCACATATCTTGGGGACAAAAAATGCAATTTTCTCTTTATTTTATTATGCATTTATTTATTATTTTGACATTATAAATCATTGATAATTTATCACTAGAACATTCAAAGTGAATTTATGTCCTTGGGGACTAAAAGTGCAATTTTCTCTTTATTTTATGATGCATTTATTTATTATTTTGACATTATAAATCATTGATAACTAGAACATTCAAAGTGAATTTATGTGCACCCGACTAGAAATTTAACGTTGTCGCAAAATGAAAATTATTTGGGGCCACCAATTTGGGGAGAGTTCTATTTAGAGGGTCTTTGAGCGAGTAGAATAAGGTGCTTAAGGGAGTATAAGATGCATAAAGCGTGCGGTAAAGTTTATTTATTTATTTATTTTTAAAAAGAGCTTATTAGTTTCAAAAATAAAATATTACGATCTTATAAGCTTTTTAAAAAAGGTGTAAGGAGATTTTAACTTACTTTTCAGATATTAACATACACCTTTAATTTGCACTATATTTATTTCAAAATTGTCCATGTCTAATTTTCATTACTAACATCTTATAAACTCAAAGATCTTATTTTATTCAAATATTTAAACAACTTATTAAAATAAAATTTAATATCCTATAAGGTCTAAACTCCAAAAACATCTTCTAAGATGTACATTAGAGCCTACAAGATATTTTAAAGGGATAATTACCTCTATATCCCTTGAGGTTTGGCATAATTACCAAAATATCTCCTAAGGTTTGAATAGTTACTATTACGTTCCGCACCTATTAGTTCAACTCATATACAATTACAATCGCATCGTCTAAGGTTATGTATAATTACAGTTACACATCCTTATTCAGGAGGTCTACTTGTGTTTTAGAATTTTCAAGGGGTATAAACAATATTACACAAATCTCAGGAGATGTAATGATAATTATACGAATCTTAGGAGGTATTTTTGGTAATTATGCCAAAGAGTTTTTTGCAAAAATATCCCATTTGAAATGTCTAATTGACAACTTCTCCCTCTGTTATTTTAATTTGCAAATTACCCCCGATGTTGTTTGGTCAATAACAAATAGCACCCCCCAACAAGAGTTTTAGTGGATATTTAATGTCCCATTTTCCCCTTATAAATCAACTATCAAATCTTTTATTTTGAGATCAAGGATCAAAATATAAAGAAGGTACAAAATTATTTTTTTTAAAACAAATTTCATATATATATATATATCTATATCTATATTAGAACAATAGAATATATATATATATATATGTTTTTATAGAAAAAATATCTCTTGTGTATTATATCATATATTATTTTTCTATAAACATATATCCATACATAATATATGAATCGAAGAAGATGAAGGTAAGAAGTTAAAGAAGGGAAAAATAAAAGAAAACGGAAAGAAACAAAAAAAAAACATAAAATATGGGATAAAAGAATAAGAAGATGAATATTAAAATAGGAAGGGTATATTTATTATCATAGTGTTGGTCAATATAGTTAAGATAACCTTTGAATGTATTGAGTAATAATTATTTAAAATAATAGCGTAGGGAGGTCCCTATTTTAAATGAGCTTGCCAAACAAATGAGCTAGGTTAAGAGTGTATTTGGGTGAGCTTATAAGTTCTTCAAATTATCTTATAAGAAATAAAAGATGTTTACGAGCTTATAAGATATTATGTGACCTTATTAGTTCCCAAAATTAGATACTGCAATCTTATAAGCTCTTTTTAGAAAAGTAAGGGGTCTTAACTTATTTTTAAGATTTTTACATACACTTTTAATTTTAACCATTTTATTGTGAAACAAGTTGGCCAAAGCCAACATAACGAGCGCATATACAAAACATAATGAGAAACATGATACACAAAGTGGATGAAAGAAATTTACATGATTCATCCAAAAGAGGGCTACATCCACGGGCGAAAATGAGACAATTTACTAACACCAATGATAGAGGTCTAAAAGGACATATTTATAGTATGTGCATAACCTCAAATTAACTAGAAAATATAGAAATCTAGACCAACAAGAAAATTTCCAAAATTTCTAGAAATCCTAAACAAAAGAGGATTATGTTCTCAAACAAATTTTCTTTGTTCCTTAATAAAGAATTTCACCATATCAAAATAGGATTATGTTCTCAATCAAATTTTCTTTGTTCCTTAATAAAGAATTTCAAAGCACCATATCCCAATACATTTTAATTACAAAATTGCCATTACTAATATGTTATAAATGAAAGTTTAATTTTATTTTATCTAAACACTTTAATAACTTATTTCTAATTTAAGATCTAAAATCTTGTAAGTTCCAAAAATATCTTAAAAGATGTAGAAATTTATCAGATGTTTTAAATAAGCTTTGCGAAACGCCTTCTAAGCTTCACTATCATTGTTCAACTAAATCAATTTTCACATATGGAATCATTTTTTCCTCAAAAAATCGCCAAACTCAGCCTTACTTTATATTTGAAAGCTCTCACTAAGAAATTAAACACTCTTTTTTTCCTTTTTAGCTTCAAATAATAATAATAATAATGCAACTTTGTAAATCTTAAACAGGTTGTCCTCGGTTATCCCCAAAAAAAGGGAAAAAGAAAAGAAAAAAAATGTTGTCCTCAAAATTGTGATGCCCACATTTTTTATTTTGGAGTAGAAAAATTGGTCCTAACATCAGAGGGACAGACTGAGAAATTGACAATGTTGTGCATGAGCCTGTTCTATTACGGTTGGCCATGCTAATAGATAAGACTAGACTGTGTGTGTCTCTGTGTGTGTGTGTGTTAGAAAAAGGTTCAATGATATATTGACTTGTATACTTTCCTTATAAAATTGGGATGGACCAAGTTTGAAATGAGGCTGCAGCAGCTGGATTATTTCCAGTTCAATTAAATGTGTCGGTCCGTCAAGGACAAAAACGTGTCATTTTTCTTAGTTATGCTTGACTTTAAGTCCTTTAGAATAGTTAAATTATAAATTTTGTTCTTCTAATTTTTATAGCGACCAAAACCTTATCTCAATAAATCATCCGTTAGAAAAGTCAAAAAAAGAAAAAAAAAAAGGAAAAAAAGTTGTGTATTGACCATTTCGTTTCTCACTTGAAAACTAAAAAAATAAAAAAATTCATAATTTATTGAACAATAATTTTATCGTTGATATATTGATATTAATTATTATTTGTAATATTGGTTGTGTTCATTTTGCATCTTCTATTCCACTATATGTTTTATCCTCTATTTCATTGACCTGATATATGTAAACTGTATTTTATCCACAAATATTATTATAAGAAAATATTTAATACACTTAGCATATGTTCATGAAATGAAATGAGAGATAAAATAAATATTAGAATAGAGGATTAGAATTGGGTTTGTTTTTATAAATAGATGAGGTAAATAAGGTTTCTACAAATATGAGATAAATGTTATCTAGTGTATGTATAAAATGTGAGGGTCACAAATAGTTATTTGGGATTAATTGCATAAAACCCCCCTGTGAAATCGCCTTATTGCACGCAACTCCATCAAAAGTAAAAATATGTCGTAGAACATCCTCGTATGGTTTAAAATACAACTCACTCGCCCCAACTTCCACTATACTGAAAATCTAATCCTAAAGTGCCCAAATGCCATTCCCATATTTGCATCCTCTTCGATAAAAATATCACATCTTTCTAAATTAAAGACAGCAAAGGAAGACTCCATCTCTTGAATCTTTAGTAAGAAATAGGGTTTTGAAAAAATTTGAAGATCAAATTCAGAGAAATCGATGAATTTATAACGATTGAGGGTGTCAGAAGGTGTTTTGAAGTGATTCAAGAGAAATCTCTCTCTCTCCCTACAAGATGCAGCCTTTCCTCGACCCTGCTCCGCCAATGTCTCCGCTGTGAGAATTTTGGGTTGTGAAACCTATACATATCAGCCAACTTTAGCTCAATAAATGTAGAGTGCGATAAAAGAATATTTAATAACCAAAATTCATCGCAATGTGAATGCGAAAATTGTAGCTAAAGTGAATGAGTTGATAAAGACACCGAGGCATATTTTAGTGTAACTCTTTTACTTAAAGAGTTGTGTGTTTTCTTGAAGTGTGACTTTGAGTTAAATCGCATTGAGTGGTGTCTTATGGAGTAAATGTTATAACTCGTCGTCAGTGTTGCACCTCTGCATATAGTCACATCACTACCTATATATAGGAAGAGCTTAGACTCGTTTTAATATAGAAAAAGCATCCTAAAGCATTTATTTTGAGCACTACACAAATCACACAAATTCACTATTAATAAAAAGAGTTCCAAGTCAATTTAAGTTCACCGGTTTGATCAATTGGAGTGCTGCCTTTGGTTGGAGAGAGTCGTTGTATCTTGGGAGGCCTTTTGCCGTTAACCTTCGAGCACCGTAGAGGGGCAAATAAAGCCTTAAAGAGACTGTTGCAACAACATGCCTCGACTCGCTTTATTTTAATTTTGAGTTTGCCGATTTCATATGATTTTCTTCTTCTTTGCATGCTTAATTGATTGAATTATTTTGTGATTGTGTGATTTATTTTAAAATACACAAGTATTATTGCGGTCCGTAATTAATTTTCCTAACAATTTAAGGCTTTATTTTAGTTCCCGTAATACTTGTGTTGATTCTCTTTAAGAATTACTTCTATCCTTTACATGCCATATATTTGCTAAATTCTCTCGGTACGAATTGATTCAAATATTTAGTCACAAATTTTGAATGGTTCAAGCTTTCTTGCTTTAAAGTTGCTGACTAGTGTGACATTTTGATTGAGTGTTCTGTCCGAAGTTACTTTCCTTGCATTTATTTCCTTTCTTAAGTCATAATTGCTATTTATAGTTGATTCACAAACAGAATTTTAATTATATCTTATGCTCGAGAGTCCAGTATATGTCTATTCACATTGGCTGTTGTTTATTTTGTTTAAAGTAATTTTATATGTATAAATTCTGATCTGTACAACCTGCGGTGATAATATATTTGTATGTAATCCTTGTAATTAGAAGTTAAAGTCACTTTAGAGTTCCAATTTTACAGACTGATTTTGTTGTAAGTAAAATAGACTACTTCGATTTCTTAAGAAATAAATTTTTGGCTCTTGAGATTTGCTACTGTTACTTGTTAAAAGTCGAAATCTGTTTAATTGGAAGTGCTTGTAATTTGTTTTGATTTGAAACCAACAGTACTTCATTTTATTTTAATCTTCCGTACTATATTGATTCCTTTACAAGTAAAATTATTTTCGAGGAACATCAATTGTATTTTAAACTCTTTTTGATATAATTTCAATTCTATCCTGGTTGTATTACATGTAAATTGTTGTTTCAGAAAAATTAGTAATGGCAACAAATATCGAGACAATGACTGCTACAAACATTGAGACCAATGCTAGAGGTATTGGTAGTGGAGCGTCTCCTCCTAATTTATCACCATCAGTTGTGTTTATTACAATCCCTGTCGCTGTAGGACAAGCAGAAAAACCCAAAAAATTTAACGGGAAAGATTCCAAACAATGGCAGCAAAAGATGTTATTTTATTTGACCACCTTGAATCTTGTTAGATTTTTGCATGAGGAACGTCCGGTATCAGGAGAAAATCCAGATATGCAGACCGTGGCTGCAGTAGATGCATGGAATCAAGGAAATTTTCTATGCAAAAATTACATTCTCAATGGACTTGAAAATGCGCTTTATGGTGTATATAG
>JACFYI010001282.1:29579-83317 GCA_014898755.1 Handroanthus guayacan
TTTGCATGTGTTTGCGTTCATGTGCATAGCTGACGAGACAATTTTCCATTCATGCGGGGGATTGTGAGAATTTTGGGTTGTGAAACCCCTATATATCAGCTAACTTTTAACTCAATAAATATAGAGTGCGATAAAAGAATATTTAATTACCAAAATTCATCGCAATGTGAATGCGAAAATTGTAGCTAAAATGAATGAGTTGATAAAGACATCGAGGCATATTTTAGCGTAACTCTTTTACTTAAAGAGTTGTGTGTTTTCTTGAAGTGTGAATTTGAGTTAAATCGCATTGAGTGGTGTCTTATGGAGTAAATGTTATAACTCGTCGTCAGTGTTGCACCTCTGCATATAGTCACATCACTACCTATATATAGGAAGAGCCTAGACCCGTTTTAATATAGAAAAAGCATCCTAAAGCATTTATTTTGAGCACTATACAAATCACACAAATTCACTATTCATGAAAAGAGTTCCAAGTCAATTTAAGTTCGCCGGTTCGATCAATTGGAGTGCTGCCTTTGGTCGGAGAGAGTCGTTGTATCTTGGGAGGCCTTTTGCCGTTAACCTTTGAGCATCGTAAAGGGGCAAACAAAGCCTTAAAGAGACTATTGCAACAACAGGCCTCGACTCGCTTTATTTTAATTTTGAGTTTGCCGATTTCATATGATTTTCTTCTTCTTTGCATGCTTAATTGATCGAATTATTTTGTGATTGTGTGATTTATTTTAAAATACAGAAGTATTACTACGGTCCGTAATTAATTTTCCTAACATCCGCTGCCGTGCTCCCATTGGCTATAATAGCTTGGGAGGATGATGCCGTTGATCATCTAGCTTCCCTTATCATTTTCTATGTATCCCTTGTCTAAAAGGAACAATGTGTTATTGTTTTTGAGGGGAAAAGTATGAGTGTGGAACAACAGGGGGCTGTGTGTGTGAAAAGTTCCATTAAACTCCTTGAACTACAGATGTTTTTGCACTTTGTCATCAAAAGTGAAAAAAGTTTCAAATCATCTTTTGAACTAGATAAACATTTGCAGTTTGCATTCTTATCTAATCTTCTGATGAAATATTCCACCAGAATTCATTCACAGTTTGCAGTTTGCATTTTTATTCCTATTGTGTTACTTTGTTAGCACGTGCATTTATTTAGTGTTGGAAATTGGAATGTAGATCTGATCTATTCAAAGGGGCTCACCCGATACAATTTAGATTTAGAACTACCAATAACTACTCCACCACTAATAATGGGGTTAGTAGATAATGTAATGGATATATAAGAGAGAGGTTGCATATTCTTTTTTGTGCAAAATAGAAAAATATATGGTAGAAAAGAGTCTCTCTCTCTCTCTCTCTCTCTCTCTCTCCAAGGCAAAATTATATTCTTTCTTCAAATAGAACTTATTCTTTCTTTGGAATAAAAGCCTCTATGATACGTTATATTTCTCTCTACACATGTTGTAAGAAGAGGCTTCATAACAAAATTAGAAATTAATTGCTATTTGTATTTGAGCTGGAGAAATTCGGATTATTTTTCATAATTGACAATGTAATCCAAACCAAAGGGGCAATCAAAGAGTAATTCAAGTCAATTAAGATTCGAGAAAGGTAATTTCGTGAATAAATTTGAAAGACTAATTATTTTGTTGAAGGCATGTTTTATGCTACATCCTTCATTGGTATCAGAGTTATTTTGACTTGACTTTTGACATGATCTATGCACACTATGATATTTTTGTGATTACATCATGTTTTATTTGCACAGAATCGAATCATATGCTAGATAATCATGTTGTATTTACATATATTAAATTATATGCATTTTTTTTCTAGCATCCAAGTATGGCTGAAATGATTTTGGAATTTTCTAAATTTTTTGATCAAAAATCATGATATGAAATTTATATGGTTACATAGATCTTTCGCAAATGAGTTTAACCATATATCATGCGTAATTTTGGTGAATTATGCTGTTTTGTATGATATTTCGAAAATAAAATTATCTGGAAGAATATTGTGATATTATGGAAGTTAAGAAGAATGGGTTCTAATCCTTTTAGACTATTCCCGCTCTTGGTACAAAATTTTTCTTTTTCAGACACGTACTTAGAAGCCTCAAAATAGAGATCTAACCATACCACAGAGCCCAGGACAACAAAAAATGGGGGTAGCCAGAATCCAGTAATCGAAAAATGTTGAGGCGGTACTATAGCACATGTGCCATCTGAGTGCGTGAAATAGGGTAGAACGATGGTGACACAATCACGGTGACATGCATGACATGGGCCAAATTGGTTTGCCATGTAGTGCAGCTGCCAAACCTGGTGTCTGCATGTGATAGTTGACTGTTCAATAGTGGAACCACGTTTGCAAAGGTCAACTAGTGAACAACTGGCACATGGCAGTAGGTAACACGTTAGTATGCCATGTGGCTTGACATGTCGTCATGACACATTGGCACAAAGTCAGTCGAGGTGCCTCGTCAACTACCAAATAACCGTGCCACGTCAGCATGAACATATCAGTGCCACCATGGCTGACATGGCTTGCCACGTCAGAGTTAAAAAAATGAATAACTTGGAAAAGGCACCATGCTACCCCAATCGCGGCAACAGTGCATGTGGTTTGTTTCAGCAGTGGTTTTCTACTAAAAAAATTTTGGCATGCTGAGATTTTAATTTCTGATTTTTTGGTAAAGAAATTCATAATAGAGAAAATATTTTTCTTAATTTTGATCTTTTAGAGAATGAGAAATTGAGAAAAAATTATTTTGGTTGGAGGAAAATTTTGGAATTTTTTATGAGTAATAAGAAAATTAAAATCTAGGGGATTGGCTATCTAGTTTGGAATTGTGAGCACTTTCTTGAATACTTTGCTATTTAATTTTGCTTGAAAGATGTGTCTTTTCATGTAATTCTTAATGAGTTTGAGGATGATTTTTAGTTTTTAAGTGTTCTCAATTCTAAAATATCAACCCTAATAATTGTTACTGGAATAATTGCTATTTTATTCTTGTAACTATATTGCTTTCCACTTTTGCTCCTATAAATTAAGGGTCGACAAACCTAATCCTATATCATTTTAAAAACTTGCAATTTTGGTCATCTTGTTACCAAAAACTTAATTTTTTTGCTAGAATGTTGATGTGGCATCCCTGATGTGTGCTATGACTATTGAGACAGCCTATGTGGCAAATTTAACTGCCATATCATTAACATGTCATGACAACAATTTAAAACACAAAATTAAAATCATAATAAAAAAAATCCTACAACATCTTTTAAAATTATTAAACAGAATCTAAACAAATTAAAAAAAAAATTGAAAAAGAACCCTTCATTTACCTTTACCCAAAAATCCAAAAAACACTTGGCCATTTCACTTGAAAAAGAATCGATTGAAAGAGAAAAACCTTAGTTCATCTTTTCCTAAATCTAGACCCAGAAACAATCCAATTTTTTTGTAGTGTCTTCTGGAGGATACTAGGAGCTAAAGAATCGTGTCATTGCATGACCCAGAGCTCAATGATGAGCCTCCACCAGATTATGGTAAGTCTGTAGAACACTGTCACTCGTACTTATATTTTATACCCGTATGCCTTCAATTTATGGGTTTGTCATATTCTTCTTTTCCTAATGATGAAGTTGGGTTCTTTTTGAGTTTATGACTTAAATGTGAGCAGTTAGGGTGTATTTGTCAGGCAGAGGGTCCCCTTAGTACACTAAAACAAAATTCTCTTTTCCAGACACTGAAAAACATCTCAATACATACCATTTCGAGGCATTTATATTTTTTAGGGCACATAAAACATGTGTTGCATAGTTGTGTGTTGCATTAAGTCATGAAGCACTTTTCTTAGTGTCCTTATAAATTTGTTTGTTAGGACACTTATATATGTCCAGATAGTGTGTTTTAAAGATATAAGTATGTATCCTATATATTCACATGATTTTTGCACATGACCATTGGGGGACACTTTTTTACGCCTCTATACTTACATGGGACATTTATATTTGCCCTAAAATGTATTTTTAGGATAATTGTAAATGTCAAAACACATATTGGGAACGTTATTAATTATCCTATAAAAGACATTCCGAGACATTTATTTCTATCTTTATATGAACATGAAACATTTAATTTTTTGTCTTAATAATTTTTAACAACACTTAAAAGCATCTTATATAAGTCTCGAAACAAATAAGGCCATTTCAAATCTTGCTGTATTTATATAGTACACTTGCATCTTGGTGCATATCATACACAATAGTACTTTAAACAGCACATCTTAACAGCATAACTCATATTGAATTTTCACTCTTAAGTTTCTTTCATCAAAACATCAAAAGCCAATATAAGATCTCGTCTACACAAAGTGTTGAATTTCAAGTATTTGCATATGTTTTGTACCAAAACAGGATAACGGAATATGTTAAGTAAATTCTATTAGCATAAGTTTTCTAGTTAAAAATAAAAAATAAAAATGAAAGAGTATCATAGTAGCTAATCTTTGTAATTTCCTAACATAACAAACTTGAACACTATATATCGCCGAGCTCCCATCGCATTCTACTTTACGTCAACAATGAAATTCATCATCCAAAGTCACCTGCATACAAGAATATATGCTAGATAATTAGACAAACTCACAAGAGTAAAAAAGTCAACATTTTCCTAGGATAATAAATATCTACAAAGTTAAAGTTGCTTAATTACAAGGCATTGCACCTCGATCTTGCAAACACAATCTCATAATTGTTTTTGAAGGTCATATGGTAAACTAGCATATACAAGAACCAAAAATTTTTCAAAATCAAACATCCATCTACGAAGTCTACATGCAAACTGTGACTCTATAAAAAGCATGATACTTTTACATAGAAATTAAATGATTTGATCTCCACTAAGTCTTTTTTATTTATCATGAAAAAGCGTTTCATCATGTATCAAGTCAACTAATGATACGTCACTTCCAAATTCACTTCAAAATTTACCATACTAAAAAGTAGTGATATTTACAGCTTTACAAACATTACATAGTGGTAAAATTTACAAGGTCAATAGAAAGATGTATTTACCACTTGACATAGCAAATAAAAAAGCAAAAAACTGATATTTACTTACATTCATATACATAGAAGATTGTAACGCCATCATAATTTGTTCAATTATGGAAATACAAGCAAAAAGGCAAATATGACACTAGTAAACATCATAGCAAATTAAATATATAAAACAAGCTTTAAATTCAAGAGGAAAATGACATACCAATGATAAAGGCTAAGCAACAAGAACTCCAATAGCACTCCCAATTGTTTGGACACAATTATAAGGGAAAATCAACTTTGCATCTTTTTTCACCGGGTATTGAATTACAACTTGACAGAAATCGGACCCCCAGTCTATACCATTTACTTTAACATTGTTTATCTTATCCACGATGCTAGTTGCAACAATTTCATTAATATTTGAAAGACTTTGCAGAACAACATAGGAGCCAACCTGTAAATAATTTTTATATTAATTATTATATCAAATAGTGTTTAACAAATTTGTGTACATAACGCATTATGTGGTGTAATTTTTGTTACCTTGATACGCATAGAGAAGTAGAGTCTAGTGAATGATTGTAAGCTGATAAAAAAGGACTTTGAGGATCGATTTGCCCATGTGGAGATGCAACTAGAATATAAGCAGAACCAGCTTGTCCACTTGGAGTTGTGAATGAAGCTCTTTGAGCATTATCAGATTGTTCCGTAGATTGTGTTCTATGAACATATGCTGTCAGATCTTCTAGTTTTACATTCATTGTGTCATATTTTTCCATAACTTCCATAAACTTTAGTTTATACTCCATGGCCTGTCGATGAAGTATAGCATGGCTTGGCTTTGCTCCATATATATCAACTATTGTGACTCCCAATCCATACATACGCAATTGTCCATTCTTATCTTTGCCCATTATCTTTGGAAATGAATCGTCAGGATTATGAATAGCTTGATTGCCATTTGAGTTTTGAGAATCATGGGCAGCTAGTTCTTTCATTTTCTCCTAAACATGAAGTCAATTATGCAAGTGTTTTTTCAGTAAAAAGTATTATGGCAACTAAAAGATGTAAGCAATGTTTGAAGTTAAGGTATACTTACAATTGCTTCTTTCAATGTCTCACTTGTAGGCAAACCATATTCTCTATAATAACACTCTTTAAACAATTAAACTCTTGTGCGATACCTTCCATATCGCTTTCTCACACAAATAGTGATTATAATCATTACGGTAAACTTAAATATTAGCAATAAATAACAAAATAACTATTACTTAGATATAGAAAACATTACCAATATTTCTTTCACCAATCCAAAATTTTTCTTGCCCATACGATGAAATAACTCTAGTTGAGCACGAGATTGTCTATTTTTCTCACTTTTTTTTTGAATTAGTTACAATTTTGTATAATTGTGAGTACAAAAATAAAGATAGTAATGAGAAAAATAATATAATAAGAAAACTTAAAGTTCACCTAAAAGGGAAAAGTTAGTTGTTCTTAGTTATATTAATTAAAAGGGAATTAAAAAACCATTTGTGGATATTATACTCATACCTTTGACTTATCAGTCATCCAATGCGAAACTAGTTTTATATTGATCTTCATTCACTCGTTCAGGTATTTCAAACATTTTTTACTCAACAGGAATATTTGGATCAAAATTTAAACTTTTCACAAAACTCTTCCAATTCCTCCACTTCTTATTAATGGATATTAGAACATAAGTTTCATGTCCTTGTGGCAATTGAAACCTTGCGTATAAAAGCAATACATAAATGTCAAGAAAATAGACATTAACCTTATTCGTAAAAATAAAATATATTACCTTTACAATCCTTAGCATTTCTTCCTCATAAGAATTGGGCATCAATCTCCAATCAGTATAATTAAGTAGACAATATCTCCTATTTCTTGCTATTGTACCCAAAAAATGTGGCAAGATACTTGCCTTATCTTTATCATTTGGCTGTTTAAGGTTATTAAATGAAACAATTATAAGATCATCTGGTTGTTGGCCCCAAATCTTAGGCATACAAGTAGCTTCTCCCACCCTCCTTTTTTTATTGCCCACTATAGTAAATATTAACATATGTGTTTTGCATAATAAAAAATAATAGAACAATATTAGTAATTTTCAATAATATTATATATTATGTCTCACCAGCTTGAGATGCAACATTATTAGGATCACCTTGATGTGTAGTCATATGATTAGTTGCTCGGACGATAACTTCATTGACATCTATATTAGGCTCCAAACTAGCTTCGTTAGGTTGCTCGGGTTGCTCAGACACTTCATGCCTTGCACGCTTAGTATGAGATCTAACTTTTGGAGGCATGACCTGTACATGTCATAGAAAAATATCAAAATCATTGAAAAGATTTTATATATTACTAAATAAAAGGATTGATATCATCAAAATATAAACAAAAATGTATATCTAAATAAATGAGTTCACAAAAAAGTTAGCTTTTAAATTACAGTTCCTCTACATCTTCTCTAACCCAAGTGAGTTCATTTTCATTATTTGATTGGGCATCATGAGCATTATTGTCAAGAGGTGTATGCCTATCTAAACTCGAAATTTCATTCATATCAAATGAATCCCTAGCTTTTGTCTTCACAACCACATGACATCTTTTTTCAACCGGATCTTCTACATAGAAAACTTGTTGTGCATGGCTTGCAATGATGAAAGGCTCACTATGTTGTCTTGCTTGAGAAAAGTTGACCAATGTAAAGCCATACTTATCTTGCTTTTGTGCCCTCCCTGTCAAAACCCAATCGCAATTGAACACCACAATTTTTCTACTATCAGCATAGTTAAGTTCAATTATATCCTTTAATATCCCATAATAAGTGACAACTCCAACAACAGGATTATTGTCACTTCTACTTGCGAAACTACTAGTTTGTGCAGTAATAACTATCCCATTATTTTGTGTTTTCCTTCTAATTTCAAAATTTTTCACATGAAATCGAAAGCCATTGAGAATAAACCCTCGATAACGCTTTCCAATTGGATTAGGACTTCGAGATAAGGCCCTGAGTCTATCTAAAACTACATTTCCAGCAAGATGCAATCCTTCAACCTGTACAATAAAATTTTAACATTAAATAAAACTCATGACATACTAATATTATAATAACTTACACATAATATGATTAAAAAACTAAACCACGCAGTAACTTACATAATTGTAGAACCACAGCACAAAAGTCTCACTATGAATTCTTTTGACATCTTTTTTATTAGAATGAGGATTTTGAGCTTTAACTACAGCTTTGTGTTGTCTACATACAATTTAAATATTAATTATAAGAATATCAGAAGATATAAAATAAAATAAGCCAATAAAATTGTTAACGAGAAACTTCTTACTCAGTGAATGACTCTATCGAACTGCAATTGAACAACACATATTGATGTGCCTTCGCGATTGTTTCAAGTACAATACAATTTTCTTTCCCAATATGACTCCCAAGATTAGAGAAGATAGGAAACTCTACCGTATCATCACCACAAATATCATCATTTCTCCAAACTTTATCAAATTTAGTTTTGACATCCTCTGAATTTCTAGAACAAAAAGTTAAGCATTGTTCCATTAGGTATGCCTCTGCGATAAATCCTTCTGGACAACTCCGTTTGCACACATATGACTTCAATGCTGATAATATCTACATAACAATGATATTAATGCATTAAAAGATTGTTAAAAATGAAAAGAAAAACATAAAAAACAAAAATAAAAAATTACCTGTCGATAGGATACTTCCAATGATATTGCACAGGTCCTCTAAGCTGAGCCTTATATGCCAAATGAATGGTTAGATGAACCACTATATCAAAAAAAAGATGGAGGAAATATTTTCTCCAACTTACAAAGAGTTTTGGCAATTTCTTTTTCCAAACAAATTAAATCTCAAAGACTAAGAACTTTAGAACAAAGTTCTCGAAAGAAAGTACACAAATTAATCAGAGGTGTTCAGACTTGTTTTGGTAAAACTTTGCATAAAGCGATTGGAAGTAATTGTTGCATCAAGATATGGTTATCATGACTTTTAAGAACTGAAATTCTATGTGGTTTAACTTGTACATGCCTTGAAATATTAAAAGTATAGCCATCTAGAACTTTGACATTCTGTATGATGTCAAAAAATATATCTTTCTCCTTTTAGCTCATTGAAAAACATGCAACAGGCAAGAATTTCTTTCCAGAGGCAAGTATAGTAAGATGAAGTGCATGTCTTATGCCCATATCTTCCAAATCTAAAGGAGAGTTTTCAAGATTTTTTATTTTACCCTCCAAATTTAGTAAAGTCTCAAGCACACTATTACAAACTTTTTTCAATGTACATTACATCCAAATTGTGATGTAACATAATACCTTTCCAGTATGGCAAGTTAAAGAATATACTTCTCTTTTGCTAATTGTAAGGAAGTGATGGATTGTCATTCACTTTCTTTCCAAATTTGACATTTAATCCTCCTATGTCCTCTAATATCCTATACCCAGTAAGAGGAACAGGTGGCATATCATGCTCTTCTCTGCCATCAAAAGATTTAGTGTTTTTTCAGTAAGGGTGATTTTTATCCAAAAATTTTCGATGTTCCATATAGCAATGTTTTTTACTATTGTATAAGTATTGAAACCACGTGTCTTTATGGTATAATAGGCAAGCTAATTCCCCTTTTGTGCTCTAACCAGACAAATTTGCATATGCAGAAAAATCATCAATAGTCCATAACAAAGCTACACGCATATTAAAGTTCTCCTTTGTTGATGCATAATATGTTTCTACCCTATCCCATAGTTCCTTCAATTCTTCTATTAAAGGCTGTAAGCAAACATTTATGTTATTTCCAGGAGCTAAAAGACCAGGAATAAGCAAAGTTAAAAAGAAAAAAGACTCTTTCATATACATCCATAGGGGCATATCGTATGGCGTCACTATGGCTAGCCATGTACTATGAGTAACACTTAATGTTCTAAATGAACTAAATCTATCAATAGCTAGTCCAAGCCTTACATTTCTTGGATCCTTTGGAAATTCACAATGTTGACGATCAAAAGCATGCCAAACAGGAGAATCACTAAGATGTCTCATGCATCCATCCTTAGCGCATTCTTCCTTCTGCCATTTCATGAAAGATGCAATTTTAGATGACATAAAAATTCTTTGAAGCTTGGGTTTAAGAGGAAAATATCTCAACATCTTTGCTGGAACTTTTTTATACTTTGTAAGCACATCTTCATCAACGTCATTTTCACTTTGTTTATATCTTAATGTATCACAAACATGGCACATTGTGTCATTCTCATGCTTTTTCCATATAGCATGCAATCATTAGGGCAAGCATCAATTTTCACACAAGTAAGTCCTAATGCTCCAATAATCTGTTGTACTTCATAGTAAGACTTAGACAATAACTGAGTCATATTAGGAAAAGCTTTTTTTAACAACCCAAGAAGTATAATAAATGTCTTATTAGACCATTTACTCATACATTTCAAGTGGAATAGCCGTACAACAAATGCAAGCTTTAAAAATTTCTTACACCCTGAATATAGTTCTTGTTGAGCATCATCTAATAATTTGCAGAAATCCTTAGCATGTTCATTAGGTTCCTCCCCTATGTTAATATTTGAATCTTTAGCCCCAAAAGCATCATGTACCAAACCATACATATCATCTAACATATTGACACGATTATGTTCTCCACTATTAACTTGACTAGATATGCGATCTTCTCCATGTACAGCCCAATGTGTATAACTTTTTATAAATCCATCAACAAGAAGATGGTCTCTTGCTATCTCTCTATTTACCCACTTGGCATTCTTACAATATTTGCATGGACATATGATCTGGCCATTGATACGTACATTAGCAAAGGCCATGTCAAGAAATTGGTTTAGCCCATTTTTTTCACTCTCTTATTGATCTTGTATGCATACAACTCTTATCCATTGTGAGCCTACTAAAATAAAATGTTACTTATCAAAATAGTCATAAAAGTAATTTAATGACTTCGGTTTTCTTAAAAATCATGCATTTGAATGAAAAAGAATAGAGAATTTGCTTTGAAAAACATATTTCCACCTTATATAAATCAAACATTAACTCCATGTATAGGAAAACTGTTGAACAAAAGCCCACATATATGTAACAAAAGAGAGTAGAAAAAAAAAAAGAAATTAGTAAATGAAATCTCAATTACCTTGAAACTAATGGTACAACCAACAATTTGAGGTGGGCGAATAATGGAAGAAACTTTCAAAATTGGATAAACAAAGAAGTTTACTCTACGCCTCAAGAAAGATTGTGATTTATTAGCAATTGAAAAAAAAATACAAATTTGAACTTCCTACCGCATGAGACTAGTATGTAAAACAAACAACGGATTTAACAAGAAATACTAAATATATGTACTTTGCACTTGAACAAAGGAATAAGAGCTAATAAGTGAAGTTGGTGAAATCAATTTACTCGCACTTAGGTAGAGCATGTAGCATAGACAATAACAAGAATCAAATCAATCAATCAAATAAGAACATTAATTTAAACAACATTATGCCATTATCCATATCAATTTGAAAAATTATAGCAAAAGCAAGTGATCAATTCTTCTTAAATATACGAATCAAGACAAGTCCACATAATCAATCATATTGTAATTGAATCTCAAGATCAAAATGCACTCATATATGAAAGCACATTGCAATTAAATCTCAAAATTAATTTTATACACACAGTGAGACCAAGAATAGGCACACACAGAGACTTTGAACCGATTCACACACAAACACACCACACAAACACACATAAGACATACCCACATGCCTGCCACATACCACACCCACCCCACACACACACATACACAACATAAACACACACAAACACCTCTTTGTAACATACCCACGCGTGCATGCACACACACATGCACAAAACACACATCAATACATTTGCAAAACACCCACACATGCACATGCACACATACACACACACACACACACACAAAACATTCAAATCCATACACTAAAACACACCCGTGCACACACGCACACACTAATATAGCGCCACACACTAAAACACAACCACGCATGCAAACTAAATCAATTTGATTAAGGTTTTTCAACACACCCACACACGCACAATAAACCCACACAAAATCCAATTTATCTTGAATTTTATAAGATATTGACAAAGGAATTGAAATAAGAAATAGGGAGATGAAGAAATTTCATTTTACAATTTTTCCAATAAACCCTAGGTTTCAAGTATCAAATAGTTTGGAATGAAAGAAAGAGAGGAAATAGAATATAGAAGAAGAAAATTGAACCTTGATAAGGTATTGAAATTCTCTCTTGGTTTCTTGATGTCTCCTTGAGTTTGAAAGGAAAGAAGAATAAAAGTTTTGTGTGTGTTAGGGTAGTTTTTAGTATATTTTTGTAATTTGAAAGAATGTTGTGAAAATGGTGCCAAAAGTAAGAATTATGATATTTTATCATTTTTTAATTTTCTGCCAATTTATTTTCAATTAATTTGGGATGTATTTAAATTTAAGTTTCCTAATAAGTTTAATTATGGAGGTATAATTTAAAAATTGTCATAATATCTTATTTTTGGGACACTTATACAAATGTATCCCAAAATAAGTATCCTAATATATATATATATATGTATATATTGTTTGCTGTGGCAGATAACTGCTACGGAAAAAGAGATAAACTATATGACTAAGAATCATTTGTGGGAGCTAGTTGATCTTCCACCTGGATGCAAGACTATTGGGAACAAATGGGTTTTAAAGGTCAACCGCAAAGCTGATGGATTGATCGACAAGTATAAAACTCGACTTGTGGCGAAAGCCTATACCCAAAAAAAGGTATAGACTATGAAGAGACATTCTCCCTAGTGGTGAGGTTTGCCTTATTCTAGCCATCGTCGCCTACTTAGATCTAGAATTGTTTCAGATGGATGTGAAACCAGCATTTTTCAATAGAGAACTAGATGAGAAATCTATATAGATCAACCCAGAGGATTTAAGCAAATAGGACAAGAGCGCAAACTTTGCTACTTAAAATGTTCCACCTATGGCCTAAAACAATCATCTAGGCAGTGATACCATCAATTTCATCGAGTTATTACATCGATAGGCTTCACGATGATCGAGAAAGACCATTATGTATATGTTAAGAGAAGTGGGAAGAGTTTTTTAATACTCTCGCTATATGTAGATGATATTTTGTTGGCTAGAAATGACATGGAGTTTATCATTACCACTTAGAATTAGCTTTATTCCTCATTTGAGATGAGAGATATGGGAAAAGATGAATAAAACTTTGTGTTAAGTATTTCGAGATCATTCTAAAAGACTTTTAAGCTTATCTCAACAAACATACATCAAAAGGATTATAGAACCATTTCTATGCAAAATGCTTATCCCATAAACACACCCATGGACAAAAATTGCATTCTTAGTAAAGACATATGCTCTAAAATAGAAAAAGAGAGGAAGTGCATGGCTAAAGTTTCATATGCGAGGTTGTAAGTAGTTTGATGTATACTATGATGTGTACTCGACTAGACTCGCGCTTTGCAGTTAGAATAGTGAGTAGATATTAAAGTAATCCTAGACTAGACTATTAGGCAGTGGTTAAGAGGATACTTAGATATCTAAAAGGAACGAGTGATCTGGCTTTGTATTACCATTGAGGAAGCCTGAAGTTGATGGGAAATAGTGATGCTAATGGTGCAGCAGACAAAGTTGAGCGCAAATCCACATCGGGATATGCATTCTTATTGGAGGCACTACTATCATATAGTGTAGCAAAAAGTAGCCTTGTATCTCGTTGTCCACCATTAAAGTAGAGTACATTGCTTTCACATTAGCAATACAAGAAGCTATCTGGATAAGGAGATTTCTTTGGAGTTTGCGCATTTCTACACACGTTGACATTGTTATTATCATCTATACTGATAACACAGTTGTCTTGGTGTATGCTAAAGATCACAAGTATCATGAGAGGACCAAACATATAGATATCAAAGATCACTTTATTCAAGAAAGTTTGCTCAAAGGCATGTAGTTCTCAGGCATGTTCCTGCTAGCAAAAGGATTGCTGATCCTTACGAAACCTTTGCATAGAGACTTTTCCCAAAAGCATGTTAGTAGCATGAGACTTTGTCGAATTTGATTTTCTTTTGGCCTATGTGAACATTTTGATTTTTTTAATAAAAAAGGATTTCCACTATTCATTATCCTATGTTGGTGTACTGGGTTTATTTACATATGTGAATGTCACCAGACTTTGATTAGCCTACTCATACAAGCAATCGCCCTAGCACTTTGACAATGAGCAAGATGAGACTTAAGATCATGTGTGCATCATCGAGAAGGATATGAATGATCACCTTCGAGCTTGGGAACAACAAGGAAGGTTAAAATATATTTTTTAAAGTCACCTTAACTTAGGGGCTAAGATAAGATCATCTTTGATCGACTATGAAGTATGTCGAAACTTCATAATAGCCTGTAGAAGCCAGGCGTGTGAATCCTTAGAAGGCTTCTTCACATGTCTGGCTTCTTGAAAAATGATTGTTCAGTGGTGCGCAGGTCAGGCGCTTAAGCAGCGATTGGACCAAGGTGCCCAAAATTGAATGGGAGTTCCATCATAGCATGTGTGCATACTACATATGCTTTGAAATGACCTTTAAGAAGAGTGACTAAATAGATTCCTACTTTGTTACTGTGTAAGCCCTTACTTTGTTACTCTGGACCATGTCATGTAGTGTGAGCTCAATGATGCCACTTTAGCATGTTTCCAATGGCCACAAAAATTTTGGTCAATCGGTGCATGTCTAGGAAAGCTGTTAAGACCAAGCGAATTGACATGAGAGGCCGTGGAAGAACTAAGATGGCAATGTACTTTTGTTCTATGGCTCATAAGCCAGCCGGCTAAGTCAAAATAGTGTTTTGACATAGTCATGAGCATATAAACATATGAGAGAGAGTCAAGCATGGTCTATTTATCATTGAGGAATTAGAGATGCTTGATCCAATGCGACCATATACTTTGTGGTATATAGTGAACTTTTCTAAAGTTTAAGGGTTATTTTGGTTCGGTAATAACTTAATATAACTCTCCTCACCCTTTCCCTTCTCGCTTGGTTGCATGCCTTATTCCCTATATGAAAGAGATGACATAAGATTGAGAATTTTTTGAAGATTAAGTTTCATGAGTCAAATATGAATAAGTGAGAGATGTAATTAATTAGGTTGGGCATAAGGCGCATGACCCAATAAACATCCATATTAATAAGTCCTAGCCCATTAATTGGGCTTAGGGTTTTAGGTATCTTGGGATTCTATATATATGGGAATCCTATTTGTGCCTAAATACACAGAACTGATAATCCAAAAATAAATTTTCTCAAAAATGGCCGCGCTTGGAGTATCATAAAAAATAAAAGCTCTGAGAGTTTAAGGTGTGGATTTTTATGGCAGCTTTGGAAACTGTCCACAAAGCGTGAAAAGTTAGTTCATAAAAATTGTGATGTGGTTCATAGATAAGTTGAGGTCTGGGTAACAACAATTCATTGCAAATGTATAATCTAATTATTCATTCCTTATAGATCTATATTTCCTATACAAAAATATATTAGTAGCTTTTGCATATGGTTTTACTCTATTTTTTGGGCCGATGATTCAATTGTACTGACAAGTCATATAAATCTATATGTTCTCCGATATATTTTTTTGAGTAAATTGCATTAAATCCCCTAACCTTTGGAGTCAAGTGCACTTCACCCTCCAAGCTTTTCAAATGTGCGATTAACCCCCCAACATTTGAAAAACGTGCATTTTGTCCCCTTTCACGAACTCCGTTAGAATATTCCGAGAATATTCTGTTAAATTGTTTGGGGTTTAGTTGAAGAAAAATGGAATATTCTTGGAATATTCTAACGGAGTTCGTGAAAGGGGGCAAAACACACGTTTTTCAAACGTTGGGGGGTTAATCGCACATTTGAAAAGCTTGGAGGGTGAAGTGCACTTGACCCCAAAGGTTGGGGGGTGTAATGCAATTTACTCTATTTTTTTTATCCCCAAGAGCATAAAAAAGCAACAAGTAACACATGGGAATTGGAAGCTCACACTTCATTAAATTATCTTTATTAAACAAACAATTGAGATAAAGCAACAGCTTCAGAGCAGATGCAAAAGCATAAAATATGCAAGATTAACTAACCCACTTAATTATAACATATCCTAAACACAAAGGCTATAGCTTAGCTCGGAGATATTTATTTTTTCTTCTCAAACTGACAGCTGCAGCTTGCATTGACCACAGGTGAATAATGTTGGCCTCTATTTTTGAGCTCCTCGATCTCAACTTTATTGCACGAGCATTCTGCTAGCAAACTAGGAATCAGTGCATGCACCATAACACACATTGGTGGATTTTCCTAAACAAAGAATCCACAACATCATCTTTACTAAAATCAAGAAAAAATAAGAGAAATTTGAGAAAACGGGGTGTGAAGAAATTTGTCAAAAATTTCAGAAAATAGGGAGTGGAGATACCCATAAAAAATTGAGAAAATCCTAGGGATGCCACATCAGCATTTCAGCAAAAAATTTAGGGTTTCAACAACAAGAGAATCAAAACTGCAAACTTATAAAATGATATAGGAGTATGTTTGTCGACCCTAGATGTATAGGACCAAGACTGGAAAGTGGTATAGTTATAAGACTAAAGTAGTAGTTTTTTGCCATTTTAGATGGGGTAATAATGAGAAATACTTGATGTGCTCTCCGACAATAAAGTATAGGGTTTATAGCTCCTAAACAACGTGTAAAAACTATGAAGTTTCTCATGTATCAAATGAGATAGTCAGATTCACTTTCTCAACATTTTGAAATTATAGAGAGGAAGTATAACAAAATTCTTGCTTTGGAAGAAATTTCGTTTGTGGGCAATGACGCAAAACTCATGTGAGTTTGGCAATGGTCTTTGATAGAGGATTTACAGGAAAAGTTTCATAAAATTGGTGTGTTATTGAGATATGACACTAATTAAGGTTAATAAGGCCATGCTTAACTAGTGGGTTGAGAATATTAAAGAGAAAGTGAAAGTCAGCATGTTCAGCAATTTGCACACTAACTTGCAAGATATGAGGATCATCATGAGAAAAACATCTTTGATATTTTATGTGTGTGACGGATGTTTAACTAGCATTAGTGACATGACTTCAAGTGACAGAGTACTTTGAAATACAATGGTGGATAGAAACTTTGAAGGAGAATAGTGATTATATACTAGTAGTAGTTTACACTTTTATTTTAATTGTTTTTATTTTTCTTATGAGACATGTAATAACTTTCAAGATATTAGATGATCTTGTATTTCCATTAATCTTTGAGTACATGTCGTCTATTTCCTTCTTTGTAAGATATGTTCTTGTAAATTATGCAATTTATACTTAATTACAGTGGGCAGGAGGGGTTTAGGTTGGTAGAATTGAAGTAATTCTCACCTAAAACTAATTTTGTTGCTTAAGAATTAGGTTTGTAATAATATATAATTAGGTTTACGTATGATAATTGGGAACTCAATGAGCTTATAAATCAATGCCTTGTGTCCATTTCCATCAAACTTAATTTTTGAAGTTTAAAATTGAAGTATATAAGATAAGGGTTCAATATAAGTAGTTACTCCTTAGTACATAGATCATGACTGAGAAATCAACCATAGCTAATTTGAACTTAGAGACAAATTGATTGGTGGAGATATGATACATAATGGCACAATCATAGATACACTTGAAGAGCAAGAGGTTTTAGTTTGTAGCACTACTTATGAAGGGTGGGATTATAAGACCTACTAAGTGTGGAAAAGGACAAATTTGATAGCTCAAGCAACTGTGGCCGATAATCTTAATCACTTGCTCATGACACATAGGTTTACCATATTAAGAAGTATAAAAATACAAATGTTACTCACTTGAGCCAGTTGACAATCAAGTTTGATATTTGCGGACTAATTTCGTTCATTTTTAGTTTAGGTTTATTATGTAAAATCCAATTTTTTGAATATGATGTGTTAGAAAAAGATCAGCTAGCCATATTTTCTCTTATGAGTAGTAAGTGTAAACTTTAATCTGATCCCTCATTGATTGTTGACGCATCTAAAAGTAATTGACACTTACTATCAATGTGAGTTTTTTCCCATGTGATGCTAAGCTGAGGATAATCAACTTAGTGTTGTTAAGTCCATTTAGTGCCTTGTGGTTGAACTTAGTTTCCAAAAGGCTTCTAGCTTTAATTATGAAAGGAATTGACAGAAAGTAAAGAAAGCAATGGGAACTAATAGAATATCCAAGAAGAACATTCTAATCTGTACGCCTTATTGACTAAAACCTCCTACATGAATATAAATTCAGGAAACAACAAACATAAGATTAGACCTGATGAAGCATGTATAGTCTTGTTAAATTCCTCTGTGTGTTGGAAATTTGATATCATCTGATGTTCGTCTTAGACTAAAATCTTTGTTTATCATTCAAAGGCAGCATGGTTGATATTTTCCGAGATAGCATTTATCATGGTAGTGGACATCTTATGATTGTTTCCCAACTGTGCCACGTAAATATTATGCTAAATATTATTTTTCATCAAATATTTGTTCATCTAGTCACACAAGTACATATGAATGTATTTGGTATATAGGATAGGCTTACATTAGGTAAGGAAAATGAATCAACTAATAAAAGTTGAACTATCGGGTTCATTTTTTTTAAGAGTTGATTTGATTGCTTGTGGGCTTTATTTAGCTAGAAGATGATGGGAGAACCACTTAAAAAAGCCATCAGAGCTAAATTTTCATTGCAATCAATCCATTCAAATATATGTGTTCATTTTAATAGGTTAATTTGCATGTTATAATTATGTCCATTAGACCACTCATAATTCCTAAACACTAGAGTTTTTTAGATATTACATAAATAAAGTAGAGGATTAAATAGACTAGAGTATAAGAAACCTTGAGAATTACTCTAGATCGAGAATATCTACCTACATGAATAATTTAAGGATCTATGTAATGAAAAGAGAACAATGTGACAACTGATCAATCCTCAAACATCTCAAATGGTGTTCTTGAGAGAATGATAGGATGTTGTTAAACAAGATAAGTTCATGATGGTGTAGGCTAACTTATCAATTTCTTTTTTGGGGGATAAATTTGTTAATTGTGGCCCACTATTTGAATTATATGTCTCCAAATTTAGTACCATCTATATTGTATGAACTCTAAGCTAACACGTAGCCCGACTAGAGTATCCTCAGACTTTGGAAGTCAACTGTTGTATCTTCATGAGATACTAAGAGCAGTTAATACGTTACTTGTTAATAAGTGAAAAAAAGGATGGAATTATTGCTGAAATCGAAACACAGAATACATTCTTGGTGAATGAATTTCCTAGCAGCAGTGACATAAAGGAAAACAAAAACTTTTTTTTTAAGTTAACTGATTTCAAATATGACTTTGTACTAGATACGTAAATGGAATTTTGATGGATGCGCTACCACTGAATTCTAGTAGGAGCTATTCCCGAGAAAACGATCCATCAAAAACCTAAATTTGAAAAAAGTACTAGGAACAAAATGCTCAAAAGTTATTTAGATATTAAAGGGCATTCTTACATTGAATTACCAGAGGAGAAAGAAAAGCCTAAAGCATGTGCGTGAGCTTTGTCTTATTCCACAAAAAATGAATAAATGAAAGCAATGAAAAAGAAAATAGAGTTAACTTGATCATAACAAAGCTAGGAACTGTTTGATTTATCTTTGGGTTTGAGGTTCTTAAGAACAAATGAGTTTTCAAACATTGAGTAAAAAATTGAAAGAACCATTTGTGAGATGTAGCACTGGATTGGTGGTAAGAGATTACACTTAACAATAAAGTTGGTAATATGTGAATCCTTTTTCACCATTAGTAAGATTTACTTCCACTCAATTGATATTAACTATATTAGCTAACTTAATTAGATGTAGAATTACATCAGATTGATGCTTAGATTGCTTTGCTTAACGGCAAACTTGAGGATGAAGTCTACTGGGACAACTAGTAGATTTTATCTTTTAAAGTGAAGAAGGGAAAAGTTTGAAATTAAATAGATCAATCTATGGCTTGAAACAGCCTACTCGACTAATGATTTCATGATGAGTTGTGAGACCATTATGTTTATGTTTAAGGTCCAGTGGGAGTATATAATTCTATCTCTTTATGTCAAGAACATATTATTAGCTAAGAACAATGAGAAGTACGTTAATCCATAAAGATTGTTTTCAAAGACCTTTTGTGGGGTCTCAAGAACCGTAAATCAAAAGATAGTAGAATGATTTAATATGAAAAATTATAAACTCAATGATACTCTTGCATGAAAGTGTAAGCCATGAAATATACCCAAAGACTCCTAAAGCGAATTGTAGATGTCCAAAATAGTATAAAGAAATACTGTTGGGAACTTGACATATTCTATGGGATGTACATGCTCCAGTATGTCATTTCAAGAGTCTAATCTACAAGTTTCAATCCAAACTAAGAAAAAAAAAAGAATTATTTGAAATGGGATTTAGAGATATCTGGTAAGTACTACAAATCATTTCCTGTGTTAACTAAGGAAAGATCCAAATTTAAAAGGATACACAATATGTTGATTAGGGTGGTGATTTGAGTAATCATATTCATCTTTAGGTTATGCATTCTTGATCAATAAGAGTGCCAACTCATAGACTAGCAAGAAACTAAATAGAGTAGCAAGAAATTAACTTGTGTATCATTATCCACAATCGATGTTAAATTTGTGGAATGTGCTTTTGTAGTACAGGCTGTTTGGGTTAAAAAAGTTCTTATGATATTTGGATATAGCAAGTATAGTGGGAAGAATCATAATTTCTTAGGATGATTAATCAGCTATTACTTGTGCAATGATCCTAGTATCATACCTAGATGTCATGATAAGACCAAACAAAGAAATGAAACTCAACTTTGTGAGAGATGTAGTTGAGAAGGAGGAAATACTCAAATACATTTCTATCGAATATAATCATGGCTCGTTAAGCCTACTCTGAGGTCGCATGGAGTACGGATATATTTTTGAGCTTGTTCATGTGTTTTAACAATATGCTTATCTTATGACAATTGAATATTTTGATACAGTTGATTGATATGATAAGTCTCATATCTTAAAAGGTATGTCAGACAAGTAAAGATTGCCTCCCTCACATGAGCAATGGCTTATGACGTTAAATAACAAGTAGAAAGCGGCATTATTAATTTACTTCATATAAATGCTGCCTTAGTCTAAGTATGATTAAGAAGAGATTTCTATTGGGAGTTTAGTAATCAAAATGGATCACCCACAATCCATTGACTTGTCGATTAGCCAAATGTGAGTTGTTCTCAAGATTGTTGCATAGAGGACTAATAAAGGATAAAACTCAAGTTTAGTGTTGCTAAACACTTTAACCAAGATCTTTATGATGTTTTATTGAGGACGTGACATGCGCTTTCGGTAGGGAATAAGCTGCATCACAAGACATGTTTCTTACCATGTGTGCTTGAAGTGACATTTGCGTAATGAGCAAATGAGTTCCTAGTTTCCTATTGTACGAGACCTAGAGGTATATATGACCTCATTTAATACACTTAATACTTTCATATGTGTCTCGAATCCTTGTTCCAATATTGCTACTTTAGCATGCTACTAATAACCATGAATAATCTGGCAATGCAGTGCATGCGTAGGCAAGCAACTTAAATGAGAAGGAGAGATTCTAATAGGGAATGAAGACTATTCTTTGACTAAACTTGTATTCAAGCAGGCCAGCCAATTATGTTTGAGACATATTTGTGAAAACATGGGATTAGTAATAGTCAAATATGCTCTTGCATTAGATGTTTAACGGATGAGAGATATGTTGACTTGTGTAATAAGAAAAATTCTGGCGTATAGCAAGATGACAGTTCTCGTGACATTTTTGGAGATGAGCTGCTATATATATATATAACCTTAATCGATGTATAGCTTATAGCTATTTTTCATTATGTTTGTCGATCACATGGCCCATTTACTTGTATAAATAATATTGAGTTTCTAATTACACTGAGATTCAAGTTCAGCTTGTTTTGTTCAAGTGGGAGATGTTGGAAATTAGGCCTTAAATCAAATTTAGAGGGAGTGGTTGAGATTTGAATTAGATATAACTCTCATTAACCACTCCACCACTAATAATAGGGTTAGTGGATAATGTAGGGATAAAATAGAGAGAGGTTAGATACTCTATTATTTGCGTGATAAAAAACACATAGTAGAAAAGAGTTTCTCTCTTTGCAAAATTCTCCCTCTCTATACTCAAAATTATGTACGTTTCTCTCCAAATAGAACTCATTCTCTTCCAAAATAAAAGTCTCTCTCATGTGTTGTATTTCTCTCTCGATAGGTATTGTAAGAAGAGGTTTTATAATAAATTTAGAAATCAACTACTATTGATATTTGGGCTACAGAATTCATATTACTTCCCATAATTGGTGATTTAATCTAATTGAATGGCCAATCATAGTTAGTAATTCAAGTCAATCAAGATTCGAAAAAGGTAAGTCTTTATGATTAAATTTGAAGACTAATGATTTTTGTTGAAGGCATTTTGTATGCTATTTCCTTCATTTAGCATCATATGCATATGATGTATGTTATTACAAAATTTTTGTTTACATAATTATTTATTTCTTTTGTTGTTACAAAAGAGTTGTCTGTCTTTCCTTTGGAGCTACTTCGTTTTAATGGGGATCAAATATCATTAATTGTAAGTCAAAATTTTTCATAATGAGGTCTTCATTTTTTTCAATGCTCGATGTACACTCTTATGGGATGCTTGTAACTGATTCTTGATTTACCAGCTAGCTCTTCAAATGCCTTAATTTAAGGAACATTTCTTCTTAAGTTATTCTCTTATCAAGTCACCCAAACATTAGATTCTGGGCTTGAATCTTCAATATTATTATGGACTCAACATATTGGTCTTGATTCTTCAATATTAATATGGACTTAACATATTTGGCTTTGACTAGTTGGATGTTGACTTATGATAACAATATGCATCAAGCAAAAATTACACTTGAGGCAACAATTATAAAAGATATATCCGGATATATGTTGTTTTCTCAACAATATCACAATTGAATTTTTCTCATGATTAATGCCATTGAACATATCTCTATTTTCATTCATTAAAAAAAAGGAACATATGTCTCTTTTCTATGTGTCAAACTTTACCTTGTTAAAAAGAGTAATTGAATAATTAAATCATTTTCATATGAAAAATGCAATATTGTTGATCCACTCGGTGTATAAAGGATGAAGATAAAGCTTTCATGAATAGCTATTTGTTTGCTCTGATGACTTTCTTTCTTTTCTTTTCTTTTTTTTTTTCCAATTAAATGGCTAATATCATGGGATTGTACTTTTTTTTTTATTTAGAGTGTCTCTATTTTAACTATAAATACTTTATTTTATCCAAGTTTCAAAATTTTACAAGGTTATTTTAGTTGATAAATCATAAAGATTATTGGGTTAGGGGGAAACAGGAACTTAAAATTTTGATTAAATTCTCATTGTATGTCCAAAATATTAACAATGCGAACAATTTGGTAAATATTGCATCTTTAGACGGGATGTTTTGAAAATTATAAAGGTTAGAGATAAGAAGCTAGTAATTTAATTATTCAAAGAGGCAGAATTAATGTAATTAATCTTTATTTTTTATACACAATTAATTCTTTTAAGTGCACATGATTGTAAAAATTCTAAGAAAATCAAATTCAATTCAAATAACGAGACTAATATGATAACTCTGTCATAGTATTAATAAAATTATTATTTATTAAAGTCCTCGATTCATGAAATATAACAACAAACAAATTCAAGACACATATTTAGTATTAATTCATTGTATAATTATTAATGTTTGACAGCTTAGCATGCATGCACATGACTAATTAATTGACACGATTTCCACCAAAGAAAATTGCATATTATCCCTTATGTTATTTAGAAATAAGGTAAATACCCCTGTGAAATTTTAAACAGTAACTTAGCCCTGTCTATTTTTTAAAACATTATATTGAAAAGGCAAAGTCTACGCATAAATTTAACTTGCAAGAACTGAGTGTTGGACTCAAAATACGCCTTGAAAATGGCCAAAATGCTCTAGGGTCTTTTTCTAAAAAGCCCAGACACCTTTGAGAACCCCATTCATACCAGTTTTATCTTCTCAAGCCATCAATCCACCGTTGATTGAGAAAATTGTGATCATCTCGAGTTCAAGCGTGAACACCACAAAGAAGAGAATGGAGCAGATGCCCGTGGTCGACCTCAGGTTCGGACCCACTCTATACTAAAATTGCAAGAAAAAAGTTGCAATTAAGTTGTGGTATTGGATATGAAAATGTCAAAAGGTAAGCTTTATTACTCATGTCCATTGTGGAAATGCAATTTATTTGTCTGGCTTAAACCAAATTAAGTTAATTTTAAAAGCAAGCAATTTTTGGGGGAAGGCACTAGGGTATAGTACAATGAAGGAGATGATGAAGTTGGGGAAGAGGTCACCAATGTTTCTAAAGATAGTTTAAAACCAGAAATCGGCAGGAATTATGTACATATTTCTTAGGTGATTGTTGTGACATTGTGTTTCTTCATCTCTTTGTTGGTTGTGAAAATTTAGATGTTTTGATGTAAATGCAAGATGTTATGTTTTGGAACAATATTTGTATTCGGAAAAATTTGTGTAAACATTGTCTTATTATCCCATGATTGTGATGTCTTATATAATGTAAGTTTATTTGAAGTAATTTTATGAAGAAATATGCTTGATGAAGTAATTTTGTGAAATAATTTTCTAGAGACAATTTTTTTCTTTCTTTTGTTCATTCTATACTTGTGGTGAAGTTTATATCAACTGAAGTACATACTTTGCATCTTTTATTATAATTTGATCATAATCTATCTTTTCATTTATGTCATTCCCATTCACATGCACCTCTAGGATCCTAATTGCCACACAATGAACAAAGTATAGCTTTGGCAAAATACCGCAACTTAGTGGTACAAATTTCAAATTTTAAGATAAACATAGACACGAAAATCTTATATAAAGTTGGGCAACACATGCATGACCTAAGCTACATAAACTAATTCCAATTGAAATATACCGAATTTGAGCAATTCTCCCCATAAACTTGGGCAGCAAACACAAGCTACATAAACCCATTCTAATTAAAATAGAAGCAACTCAAACTATATAAACAAAAACACTATAAACTCAAAGAATCAACCATCAATCATTGTATCCAACAACAATGAACTATTAACTAACAATAAACTCAAGCCATCAATTATCAACCATCAATCATCGTATCCAACAATAATGAATCATAAACTAACAATAAACTCAAAGTATCAGGCATCAACCATTATATCCAACTAACATGAGCCATAGTCTAACTATAAACTCAAAGACAAATTGTAATAAGCTAAAACACAATAGAATTCAAGCAAAAACACTAAAAGCACGTTCATAAATTATAATTCAATATCTAGAATGTTCATAATCAGAATTTCACAAAAAAAAAAAAAAAACAAAATAAGTCAGATACCATAAGTCCGACACCATAATCCAACAACCATTGTAGCAGAAAATACATAAAATACAAGTGACTTTTTTCCACCACTCTAAACACTAGCAATCAGTTCATTTTTCCCCTTTCCTTTGGCCTTTTCCTTAATATTTCTAAGTACTTCAGTGATGACTGGCTTCTTCATTCTTGGAGTCTTGTTACGTTCTCCACCATTTGGTCTACTTAGAGAACTTAATTTGAGAGTTCTCTCCACCACTTGAAACTTTGGACCCCTTAATTCCTAATAAGACATTTTTTCTTGTATCTTGATAGTCTTTGCCCCTTCTGGCACCATCAATTGCATGTTCTGAATATATACAAATGAAACAAAACTTATCAAGCCATGAAGCTTTAAAATTTAAAACTAAATTGATTTGAATCACCTAACTTGTGAATTTGTTGGATTCTTTGGTGGCCTAGTAGAACCGTAGTTGACTTATGTTTCAGATGTTGATCTTGTAACTCCCTCACTACTTTGTGCTGTTATAGCAAAAGTGACACTTATTTTGATATTTTCAACTTTTGCATAACTTTCAGCTTTAGCACTAAAGGCTTTAGTTCTTTCAAAAGCCTCACTTGTTTACTCTTCGGCATCTATTTTCTTTCTTCTTTGTGTAGATTGAGCACCATGGCCAAATGTGGATGCTACAGTTCTTTGGCTTGAATCAGATCTATGGGGGCCTTTATCGGTGCATCTCTGAAATACATGAAAATTATACTACATTAGGATATAATTAAAGTGATAATAATTAAAGCATGGAATTCCATACATGTGGACAACCTATCAGATTGAAATGGGGATGGAGCACTTAAGCCTTGATCACGCTCAGCTGTTCATCTTTGCATTGACTCCCTCTAGGGTTTCCTTGAATTTGCAGAAAATGGAAACTGTCATATATGTGCACATTTGCCTCAAAAGTATAAATAGCATATTATCCCTTTTGTATAATATAAGTATTGTATTACTCTCTATATTTCATACAAATATTGCATTACCCCCTCTCCCCTCCCAATTTTGTTTTATTTAAATAGCATATTGCCTCCCCTGTCACATATAAATGGAAGAACACTCATTGCACACTTTAAACAATTTTGATCTTGGATTAGTGGGGTTCTTGCATGTTGATTTGTTATACTTAGCTTGCAAGAAGTTATTGCATACATTAGTTAACCCTTTCCTAGTTGAGGTAAGTAGATCCTCAACTTAGCTCTTCTTGCTGAGTTTCTTCAATCTTTGTTTTTGTCTTAAAATTTGGTAGTAGAAATGGTTGATATTCAATTTTTATGAAATCACTTTGACCCTCACGCCATGAATCATATGGCCATGTACTTTCGAGTACACATCTTTTTGGTAGAATAGGTCCACATAGTCCTAAATTTTCTTTCTAATGTGTAAAATTATAGCATATGCTTGTAGACACGGGTACCCTGTCAATTGGAACATCTCACAACCACAAGACCTGAACAAATCAACAACATACTTTCCACTTAGATGTTCAACTTCGAATTCTTCCTCTCCATACCACTTGGGAAATAATTTCTGGACAGTTCGTAGCATTTGTCCAACCTCTTCAATATGTTCGGACAAACAATCCTAGTGTACTTCTCAATGCCCTGCTTCTTTAATTGAACTCTTGTCATCAACTTCTCTCTTATCCATTCAAACATGAAAATAATTGGTATGTCCCTTGCTTCCAAGATGTAGTTGTTGAATGACTCACACAAGTTGTTAACCAGGATATCTGATTTGCAATATGTAGAGAAGTATGCCTTGGACTAATGAACCGGAGGAATCTTTCTCAACCACTCATTTGTAGCCTTATGATTTGGTGAAAGCTTTGGGTCAACGTATTTTCTTCATCTAGCACTCATGCTCATTCTTGTTTGTAGCACAAACAGCTTTTCAGAAAAAGTCTTTCAACCTTGGGGCACTATATTTTTGCTTGAAGTTTTGATACATATGCCATACACGAAACCGATGTTCATTATGTGGCAATAGTTGTTGTACCACATCTAATAACCCCTTTTGTTTATCTAAAATTATTCTATAATTCCCATCACCAATATCAAGTAATAACTCCTCAATACACTATATCCATGTCTCTTTATTCTCTACCTGAACAACAGGCATTGCAATTGGTAGCATCTTATCATTTCCATCTCTCCCCACAATCCCCAATAGTCGACCACCGTATGTAGTCTTTGGAATGCATCCATAAACGCCAATGACAGGTCTACAACTAACAAGAAAGCCTTTTCATTACATCAAGGCTGAAGTACATTCTCGATTACTTTCTCTTATTGTCTAATGATATTCCCAAAAAAACTCATATTCGTAGCTATCAATTCCTCTAATTGTGGATAATGTTATCTTCTTAGCTCCCATTGCCTTGTAGGTGTTAACCTCGAAACCACATTTTCTCCTAATAATTTATTTCAATCTTTGCAAGCCAATATCTAGATCATCCTTAATATGTTTCTCAATCCTTAACACCAGGCACTTATAGGTGGCAAGATAATTCTCATTACTCCTATTGCATATGTGCTTTCCTTAACTATTTTTACTTGAAAAAGAGTACTGTTTTGGATTGGAGAAGCATGTATTCTGCAATGACAACTATGTTTGCACTTTAAAGTTATCCTTTTGCTGTCATTATTTACAAACTGTATTTCATAACCTTTTTTGACATACTAATCTCTCAATACTTCTCTATACTTCTATGCAAAAGAAAACCTCAATCCCACTATCATCTCAAAGTCATCTATCTTTTCACTTGTTTTCAACATTGGGAATTTGTTTCTTTCATCTTCAGAACTAGATAAACTCTTTAACTCATCAGCATTATCTCCATCACCATACCAATTTTCTTAATTGTGTTTTTTTTTTTTTTTTGTTAGTTTCATAGTTTTTGAATTTTTTTTTCCCCTTCATTTTCCTCAATTTTCTCATTTAGTCTATCTTGCTCACATTCTTGTTAAGAAAGATATCATCATCTTCAAAACCCTCAACATCTTCATAAGCATCACTTGGTGTATCTGTTTGTTCTTCCTTGGATTCAATGGGGCTGTAGTTAAAGTCTTTGGAGAATGAGCTAAATCCTCCTCACTTTGCACTTCTTCATTTGCCTCATGTGCCACTCCTCATTTATCTCAGTTGTCATTACTTCTCTTGCCTTATCCAACTCCATGTTGTCTTGCTATCAAAAATATTAATAATAATCTGAAACTTAGTCACTGTTTATGAAAAAGAGAAGAAGCAATGTGACCACTGAATTGTGTAAAGATTCTTTGTTAAAAGACAAAGAAAATGGACCACTTGTCTTAAAAAATTTCAAAATCCTTTTTTCAGTTGAACAGTTAAGATTCTCAGAAAAAATATACAACAGTTCAAATATTCTCAAATAATGGAACAAAAATGGACCACTTATCTTTTAAAAAATTGAAAACCCCTTTCCAGCCAAGACATACCTGATACATCAGTTTAAAGAATTGACAAATAGATACAAATCAACTCAACAAGTAATTAGTGCACAGTAGAGCACAATAACGCTACACCTACCAATATGAAAGAAATAAAGGCTACTAAATACTACTAACAAAATAAATCATGGGATTGAGGTTATCTAAAGAATTAATCAGTGTACAAGAGCGAAACTCCTCCACTTGACTGAAAAAACTTCAAAAAATCATATTTACGAAACTTCAATTTCAATTTTTAGGTATTAAGTTTTTCCCCAATTTCAAAACTGCCAAGAATAAAAGTAATCAGTAAAATTGGGCGAAAAACTTCAACAAAGGTAAACTTGATCTCAATTTTGCTCACAAATCTTCATAGAAACTAATTTTTGGTTGGCTATTTTGGACTTGTTATGCTTAGGGTTCATTGTGTTTTGAATGGGGATTAAGAAACAAGAAGATGAGTTTTCTATGTGGGAGAAATTTTAGCTCTTCAGTATAATAAATAAGAAAGTAAAGGTTAGGCAAAATTAAAACTAAAACGCAGCAGAATAAAACATTCATCACATGAATCAAAGCCTAAAACTTTCATAGGATCCTCATATAAGCATAGAAATTAGATTAAAGATGAGAAAACTAACCTTGATCCTTGATTGCTAAACTTGATCGAAACAATCTCAAGAAATCAAAACTTATTCTCTCACTTTTATCAACTTCTTCATCCACTCCAAGCTTCAAAGATCTTCTCCAAATCTTAATTAAATCTTAAATTTCATCTTGAAGCCTTGATCAGCGAAACTTGCTAGCCTTGGATTGAAAAATTTGATGCTCTAATCCTCAAATTGCTGTGAGCTTCTCCAATGAATGATCAACTCTTGATCTCAAGTGGATTCACATCTCTAATGTTAATTTGCTCTTCCTCTTTTTTCTGTCACTTTAGATCTTGGCTTAGAGAGAAGATCTAAATATGAATTTATGAAGAATGAGAGAGATGAAGAGAGAATTTTGGGAGAAAAAATTTCAACTACAATTTTGATCTCGAAAATTGTGATGGTCGAATACTTAGGTGGTTATGGGAGGGGGGAGATATTTAAAGTGTGATCCTTGCCAATTTGGATACTTAGTTGGCAAAATATTTTGGGGAAAAAATCTAGATTTTTTTCTTCAAATATCATTGACTCACTTAGCATCCAAGTTAGACATTTTCATGTGGCATTTTAATTAACATGTAATTAAAGTGCTACATGGTTTTTAATTAACTTTAAATACCAATTATATTTTCTCTCCTAATTTAAATTGTCTTCTTGAATCAATTAATTCAACTATTGAAATTAATTGAATTAAATTAACCATTACTTTAATTAAAATAATTTGATTTTTCAAATTAATCTATTTAAGAAGATCAATTTTGACTTTTAGTCAAAATCTCTCTTCTTTTACCTAAATCTAATTTAGGCGATTTTCTCTCATCTAATTAGAAAGTCTCCACTTTAAATTCATATCGTGACTTAATCGAGAAAGGCTTGTGATCCATTAGGTTCATCAATTAATTAGACATAGGTACGTAAATTTTACGATTTACGATTAATCAAACAATTCAATCAATTGCTCATAGGATTAATCTCTATTAATTCTAGAGTACCCAATCTCTATAGTCAATGTCTAACCACAAGTCTATAGAATCAAATTTATTGGTGAATTAATTGTGGTGCGAACCTTAACTACTTACGTGTGTTGTGCAATTATGGTCCCTCTGTTTTCAATCTCCCGATTGTGGCCTAAGATTAAGATATTTTTGGCGTCCCTAATAGCTCAATAACTATGTATCTATTCCTAATTATCGATTAGTTTGTGTTCTCAACTTTGGAAATTCCTTTCCAAATCAATACACCACCTTGCACAAGGATTTTCTTAAATCGATCATCATAAAAAACATAAGAGATATTCTCGTTTGTCATGACGAGAAAGCGGATCCTTTTTTGAAACTCACAAATCTCTATGCGTAGATAACTTGCACCCAACATGTACGTCATATGGCTCATTCGAAAGTAGTCGAGACACATATCAAAGAGCAATGACCTAATATATAGTTACCATGGTCCCTCAAGTCGAAGGACTAATTCTATGAACTATCATAAGATAGAGAATATTCCATTATCGAATGCTACTATGGCTACCTTATAAAATTCTCTATGTCGGGTCTCTCAGTGAACTTGTCCTTCTAACAAATACCTACTAATATGCATTAGTGTCAACTGCACCTATTAACCATGAAACGTGGTAATAATTCAACTCCTTGAATTATATATCGTTAGTGCAAGTTTGTCCAAATCTAAGATGTTCTCGTGTTAAAGATTTTATGACTTAGAGGATCTTAAGATCAGGACATCTAGAGACTAATTTCATGATCACTATCATATGTGTGACCTAATTTCATAGCCTCATTGATCCAGAGGACTTCTTCCATATTCATTATTGATGAGATAATATTAAATAATATGAAGAAGGTGGCTATTTTATATACATTGGAAAAATAAGATTACTTGTACAAGAGGCATTTTTAAAAGCAAATCTAATTGGTTGCGGGGCAATACTCTAACAAAATATAGGGGCATCTTTGACATTACACAAGCCCGTAAACTATGTGGATCTATTTGCAGCACGTATGCAATATTTGGAAAAATATAGGGGGTTAAGTTGCTATTTAAAATTTCACATATATCTTCATATTATTTTTAGAAAAGACAGGTGGGTAATATGTAATTCACTCTTCACCATCACTAAGAAAAATAAATTAAATATAAATAAATAAACAGGGAGAGAATACAAATAGCCAATATTGCACTTTGCCTTTGATAAAAATCGGTTTTCCCACTCAACCCCTAATAATTTGTGTAATATAATCTTGCCACCAGAACTAAATTAACTGCAGCATTTCACCCCCAAAATCAACATTTCAGTCACTTTTTTACTAAAATTTGATCACGTTGTTTTAATCTTTTTTCTTTTCTTTGTTTTTTTTTTTTTTATTTTTTGGTAATTTGCCTCTTAGAAAATTTCAAATAGAACACTTTACCCATTAAAATTTTTGTAATTAAGTTATGGACCCCAATACCAAGATAAGTAGTTCATGTCACTCCATAATCAACTTTTCGAGTGTTTTTCATTGGAAATCTAAAATGTCATTTTTTCAAATCAACTTCCGACTAATTCTTCCCACTAATGCCCTTTTGTGCATAAAATCAATCGAAGCATGTGAAGAACACAAAATATTAATGAAAAATTCGGCTGAGGCGGCATTACTTGTACTCCTCTTAAAACAAATGTTCCAGAATCGAATCGGTGATCGAACCGGTGGCCTTACTAATTATTGGTTCAACCAGTTAAATCACTGGTTCAACCGGTATGACATCAAAAATATATTTATTTTTATATAAAATTATACATAAATATATATATATAATGCAAATATATATAATATGAAAAAAAATAAAAAAAATGCTTACTATTTATTAAATTTTTTCCAACTCTACTCAATAACAATATTCATACATCAATTAATATTATTAATTTAAAACGTCAAATCATAAAGTAAATCTTGCAAAACAAAATTTTGAAGACAATTTGAAATTTTTATTGAAGAATAGAAGAAGCAGCTGTTGTCTTGTGAAAGCGAGAAGAAAATCTAAAAAAAGAGGCATTTTTTTTTTGCTAAAGTTGGATTTTAGCTTTTTTTCAGTTTTTTTTTTTTTTTTTAATTGAAACCAGTCAAAGCATTGGTCCAACTGACCGGTTGAACCGGTTTTATATCGGTTTTGACCGGTTGAGACCGATTTTTATTACAACCGGTTTCTATCATTGAATTAGATCGGAACCATGGCTGGTTCCCAGTCAGACTAGTCGAACCGGCCTGTCCGATTTCTTGAACACTGCTTAAAACTCACTGGAAACTTATTCCCCTTGGCCTCGTCTATGTCAAGGAACTTTTGTATCTTCACTCCTTTCCTTCAGAATCAGCTTTTTTAATTCCATGAATCTAATTTTATTTCCAACCTGTCCAAGTGCAAGTCCAGCCTCTAGCTTGGCAAAATTCATGGATTTCACTATAAATGGTCTAGACATTAGAAATAGGCAGTAAATTATTGCAGTAGTTGATCAGCAATGACCAATTATGGATGTTCTGATAGAGAAAGAGAAAGGAAGCAAGAGGGTATTTGAAGTTCTGGGATTGACGGGATTGGAGTGGAAATTGGTGGAAATTGACATTTTAATTTATAAACGGGGCATGACCTATTTTCAATGAAAAAACACTTAGAAAATTGACCATGGAGCGACATGAACTATTTATTAAGATGTTAGGGACCACAACTTAATTAGCAAAATTTTTAGGGTGGAAGGGGTAAAATGCTCTTTTCAAAAAATTTTAGGGGGTAAAATGTAACAAACAAGGAAAGAAACGCACATGCGATGCCTGTGATAAAACTCAGGTGAGAAAGTATCCGAAAAGTTGACTTTGGGAGGGGAAAGTGCATTACTTAACCTGGTTTCAAGGGTTACGATTACATTACACAAATTATGAGAGAAAATGTGCTAAAACTAACCTTTTTAAGGGGGCAAATGACAAATAGTCCTTATTTTAAACTTATGCCCCTCCACGTAGTCCCAAATTTAAGGCCATTATGTGATATGTGTTGGTAATTCGGAGTAGTGGCATTGCATTGTTTAATGTATACTGCGTATTCTCAGGGATGGAGACACAGACTAATAGGGATAGTAAGATCAGTTGCCCCATTAAAATTTCAAAATATCCGTTTTATATATAGCAATATTTACAATAATGTCCTTATTAAAATTATACGTATTGCCCCCTCTTTTATAAATAAATAAATAAAATTTGAGCTTTAACTTATCAAAGAATACCTAATTTACAATTTTGCTTACATAGGTAATTTTTATATTTATGCTTTTTTTTTTTTGAGGTGGTTATATTTATTTTTTCCAAGGTAATTTATTTTATTTTACTTTTTTTTTTTGGTAGGGTTGGAGGGAAGGGGGCCTCCATTCCTAGGTACAGATCCTCCGAAAAAAGTGTAGTACCATGTCCACAAGGCAAGAACTGTATTGGGTTATTAGGACAAGACGGAAATCTTAACAACACCCAAGTTATGGTTCATAACTCATATGTGCCAATTAAACTAATTATGCGTGGCCCCTGAAACCTGACATAATGTATCTAATTATTGAACCATAGTATATTAATTAGTTCACGGCCTAGTAATGATATATGTGGTCCATGGACTTGGTTGATGTATTCTATTATCAGACCATGTAAACCATCACAAAGTGTAAGTACCCGTGTGTAATTTTCTCATCATTTATGGACTCATGATGATAAGAACCTTTCTTTTTAACTAATTCGTAAGGGCTTTAATTATTTTCTTGATTTGATTAGGTTGGATATAATGGTTATTCAATCTTGGTTTAATTTACTTTCTAGTAGGTTTATCATTTATATATATATATATATATAGATAGATATATGCATACATCTAATTATGATATATATATATATGAGGGATGGGATTGATGAGTTTGCCTCTCACCAATATCTGGGCAAATAAATATTTTCGTCTCTTTCTAGGGGTCTCTTGACCTCCACGAGGTGGCCTTTATCGTGCATCATCATAAAATAAGCCATACAAGACTTTGGTTAAATATTATTTTTCGCCTTATTAATGAAAAATAAATAATTCTATTTTGTGGTTATAGTGTAGATTATTTTCTTAAAAAAACATTTTAGAGATTAAAAAAAAATCTAAATGAGTTTATTCTTTATTATTTTTGTTATTTGATGAATAAAAAAATTAGTTATTTATTTCTTATTTCTTATATATATATATATGTATATGATAATTCTTGAACTTTTATATATAAAAAAGATTGAAAAATCATTACAAACCTCCTTTATTTTATTTGTTTGTTTTCTATTGGAATTTCTTGTTATATATATATAACAATTCTTGAACTTTTCATATATTAAAAAGAAATAGAAACGACATCTGTATGCTATGTCAATGACACCAAAGGGGTATTAAATTAATTAATGGAACGGGATACGGATGGTGTATAAATGAAATAGAGCCACTTTGAGGTTCCCTCTGAAATGGGACACGGAAGAGAGACACTACAAAGAAATTTCGGGAGTTATGAAGGAGGGTTTGAGCTCATATTGGTCAAGAGTTGAGAACAGGAATTGAACTCTATGAGATCTTATCTCTCATTGTTCATAAGTAGTTTAGTGGTAGCGCGGTCAGCTGTTAAACAATTGGTCATAGAGCTAACTCCTAGAACCTGTCCTCAGTTCAGATTCCATAATTAAGTAATTCTAACAAGCTCTGTAATTTTTTTAATGTTTCCATTTTTTCTGGGAACTCTTTGGTTTTAGTAGTGATATGAGGTTGAAGGATTATTCCTGTTGAACTTTCACTTTTTTCTAATTCTATCTTATTGGGACTTAGAATTATTCCATTGTTTATAAACATTTTTACAAAAATTTCTAAATGTTTCTTATGTTCTTCAAGCATTTTTAAAAAACTAAGAACATTGTCAATGTACATAAGACATAAATCCTTAAGATCTTTAAAGATTTTATCTATCCGTCTTTGGAATATTTGTGGGGCATTCCACAGAGAGCTGAGAAAGCCGTTAAAGACTTTGATTCTTTTGTCATTTTCATCTGCCAGAATCTTGCCTTACAGTCAAATTTATTAAATACTTTTACTCCTCTAGTTTGGTTAACTAAGACAACTTTTCTAAGAGTAAAATAACCGTCAAATTCTAGGTTTTCGATTAGTGTTTTATAGTTGATTACTATCATTATCTTTCCTCTTTTTAGTTCACTGTGTTTCATTACTAAAAAAGCAAGGCTAGAATGAGTACTCCTAGTTTCTTCTATTAATCTTTTTTCTAGTAACTCCTTTATTTGTTTCTTGAATTCTTCTGTATCTTGCTTAGTATAGACCATGGGTTTTACTTTAGCAATCTTTTTGTTGTCTTAATTTTAGTTGACAATAATTGGGAATTTTTTCCCAAAGTAATAATGAATTTTTAGAAAAATTGGGACTTAACATTTTATAAACCCAACGTGACTTTTCCAGTTCTCTTATTTCTATTGCTTCTAAGTCTAAAACTAGACTTATATCACCACGCTTGACTGGTGCAAATCTTTTATTACATATAAATGAATGTGATTGTATCCATTGGACTATATAAGTTTTTTTTCTTATTTGTAAGAATAAAATTTTCATTAGTCATACCTGCTGGAAAATATTTTGACAAGAAATTATTTACCAAAATAATGTTACAGTGCATATAAGGAAAACATAATAATTTTAGTAATCTAAAGGTTCTTTTACCTTTAGTTGTCATGACTGTAAATGGAATATCTTTTGTTTTGTATCCCATTAGACTAGTTGTATTATTAGCATTTATAGAAGCAATCGGGTTTTTCATTCTTTACCACAGCTCTTTTGGTATGGCATTTGATTGGCATACTAAGGAGGTTGCTCCTGTGTCTATAAGGGCATGTAAACTATAGGACTTATAGCCTAAAATCCAAAGTTATTTCTTCATAACAATTTCTTCTCTAATTCTGGTTATAAGAAAAGAAAATTGTTTTAGAATCAAATTCCATTCATTCAAACATGATTGATTTTTATTCTTCTAATCTTCTAATGCCAGGTAGACCAAGAAACTGGACAATTTTTATTCCTATATGCTCTTTTTCTTTGGAGCTAGTGGTTCCTTCTCCATGATCATATTTAAGTGATTTCCTTTCGGGCCCCTTTTCAGTGAACTTTTCAAATAACCAATATTTTGTTAAACTTAGATTCTTCCAATTTACAAATTGTGGTTGGATCTCTGTTTTGAATGGTTTTAGTCCATAAAGTTCAATTATATTAGAATCAATACTTTTAGTTTTTACTGTGATATCACTTGTGAGTTGATGCACGGCTGTCCATGAGGCCCCCAAGTCATTGTGAATACCACCAATCTTGATATTTTGGGGTTGAATTCTCTAGACTAATGTATTTTGAATTCTCTTATCTTGTATTGAAACAAAATAGTTTGTCTTATCTTTGAACATTATTTCTCCAGAGACTAAATTAGATTGTATTCCTCCTATCGGGGACTAGATAGGATCATGAAATCTTTTATCTTGCAAAATATAAAGTATTGGAGAGTCAATACTGAGTCTAAACAATGGAAGAATACTTATTTGTATTATTCCTAAATGTACAAATCTAACTTTAGGATACCTCTCTTTTAATGTTTTAATCTTATTTATGTCAAATGTTTGGATTTCTATCTAACCATTTGATATTGCTCTTATTTCCGTTATTCCTTCACACATCTCAAAATGTGCTACTTGCCAAGGTTTAAATCTTGATTTTTTATATAAATCTTCAACCCTTAGATTTTTATACTTTTCTAATTTATTATTATCCAATGTTAATTCTTCATTAATCACATCATTAAGCCTGATTTGGCTTTAATTCTTTGTGTGGAACTAACTCAAAGCTTTCGTCTTGATTTTCAGCATTAAGCCTGATTTTCAGCATTCATACACAATCTCACCATCCTCGGATATTTCTTCTCCTAAACATATTCTAATTCATTTTCTTCTAAAAATTTTATAATCTTCGTATTTCTTCTAGGGCATTTAGGAGCTATGCGTCCCTTTTCATTACAAAAATAACATGTACAGTTTTTCTAAAACTTTGTAGATTTCTTTTCGTTGTTTTTCCTAGCATGTCTTTTATAAGTGAACAATTTAGTCTTGTTTTTATTCATCTTCCATTTTTTGAATCTAAACTATTTACCTTTCTTCTTATAGAGTACACTAGTTGCGCATTCTACTTCTCAAGTTTCTCTTAGGATTTTATCACAGCATTTCTGCCTTTCGCTGGTTTTAGCTAATTGTATTGTCACCTGTTTTCGGGCTTTTCTTTGTAAAGAATACTTAGTTAATATTTTATAACCAAACAAATTCTACATCTTAGGGTATCTTTGATTTGTGATTTTTCAAGACACTATGGATATTGTTTTTCACATAATTCATCCCATAGTGTTGAGACCTTATCACTAGACTTAAGCATACAAAAATACTTCTAATAGAGTTTTACAAAATTTGTACACTTACAAAGATTGCACAACTTTATTTTAGTTAAAGCATATTTTACTTCTTTGTAATATGTCTCGGAATTTTTTAATATTCCTACAAAATATTCTTAATCAATATAGCAAAATCTTGTAAAACAGTTCCTAGATCAGATTTTTCTAATAACTGAGTTTTTTCTAATTGGCCTTTCTCAGATTCTTCCCAAGCTTTTAACCAATTTAGTATATTTCCTTATAAAGTTCCTATAATATAGTCTAAAAATTTTCTTTTGACCATGTTCCTTGATAGTTTTTTACTACAAAGTCAAGGATTGTGCCCACTCATCTATTATTGTTTCATAATCCTTCGGGTAATTATTCTTAAAATCTAAGTATATCCCATCAGTAGCTATACCATTTTTATGTGATTCTTCCTTGTTTAAAGATGTTGAAGTTTCTTCTTTAGCTTTTATTTCTTCTATATTTGAAGATTCTTCTTCTCCTATAGGTCGTTTTTCTGGATATGTATCTTCACTTTCAAAAACTTTATATATAATTCTTCATTATTTTCAAAATCTGAATTGTTTTATTCAAAATTGGAATTTAGCATGCTTGTTCATAAAATTTTTCAGTTTCTGAATTTTCATTTTCCGTGTATATGTTTAAGATATATTCAAATTCTTAAAAAAAAAAAAAAAATTCATGTTGTTCATATAGAGATTGTATTTTGTTTAGATACTTTGTTCTTTTGTCTGTGTCATCATTATCCCTATATCTTATTCCCCAATATTCAATTATTTCTTTATATGCCAAAAATTAATCATCATATCTTTTTCTTTTTTCAATGTCTATTATAAGACACGTTCTTGAAACTTTCTAACTCCTTTAAACATAGTTGATTTAACTTTGTTACTTGTTTCTGCTTTTTCTTTAGAAGCAATTTTTTATTATCTATAATTTCTTTTTGAATTTCTTTAATAATTTTATAATTTTTTTTTCCACTAAGACTAAGTCTTTGTTCACTAAGTCTTCCATAATTCTTTTTATTTTTTTAGGTATATCAAAGTTTTCAATTCTACCCATTTTTAGTCATCTTCATTTATATCACTAGCCATATTGTACAAACTACTAATTATGTCAGTTAGATACTTTATGACTTTACTCGTATTTGAGTTATTGCTTTGGCCTTCCAATATATGTGCTATATGCTCACAATTTTCTTTAAGGGATTCTCCTAGACAAATTAGACTTTTGGCTTCGGATTTTGTTTTTAATTGTTTGTCTGCATAGAGGGTCTCAACTTAAAGCTTAAGTCTAGTCTTATTAGATCAACAACACCACTCTAACAAGAAGGATCGGTTACTAAGACCTAACTTTTTAATACTAAAAGTCTTTTGGCTTAAAAAATAATTTCATAAAACTAATTTTACTTAAAAATAGGAGTTTCTATGTTAAAGAGAATTAGTGGCGCATACGCACAAGGTCTTGGGGCAAAGGTACGAAACTTAATTTAATAAAAGGACTGCTTCACCCTGGGTGCTCATCAAGCGACTAGCATGCACTGATTCCAAATACACACTCACGCAAGCACATGAGCCAATGGCAATCAATCTTTGACCAGTCAAGGGGTGCGAAGAGAATTAACAATAATACTTACCGTGTGAACTTTATTTATTTATTTATTTATTTTTCCTAATGGTCGTATCAACTTTAACCAATAAACAAATAAATAAATAAATCGAAAAAAAAAGGAAAAGAAAAAGAAAAAGATTGGCCATACGTAGCACGAAAATGATACTTCCTCATTTAATTTTCTTCATTCATGTATGAATGATGTCAATGAATGTTGTGCATGTTCTCTTGTACAATTTTATGATAAATCACATATTCCCAAGAAGAAGAAGAAGAATTATCGTGAGGGACAAAATATGTGTATCTTCGGTATAGTTAACCTTCTCATTAACTGAATATTTTTTTTTGTAAAATTATTAATTTTTTAAGTAACTATAAATTATAATAATATTAATTAAGTGTAACTACATTTCTATTAAATCTGTTCATAAAATAATGCACAAATGAAATTAAATTTAAACATCAGCATATATTAAATCCTTTTTGAAAAGAGATGTTAATCCATGCTACTTATTTCAGCATATATTAAATCTTTTCTTGAGAAAAGCATAGATTAAATCTTACAAAATATAGAATTTAAATTACTCATAACTGTTGCTGCTATCTGGATGAAATTGCATCACCTTCATTTTTTTAATAGTGAAGGTGCAATATTCAAATCCCACTGACAGCGTATGGGTATTTATCTATCATATGATAGTATTTGTCTATCAAATATTAGTTTAGAGTATTTCAATTATATGTAATTTATATATTTGATCTTTAAAATATATTTTTGTACTAATATTGATATATAGTTAAATATAATATATTCTTAAAAAAAAATAAATCATAGTCCAAAAGTCCTAAGTACCAATTCTTTGAATCTCTTGAATTAAGTATGTATTAATTGTCTCGAAAATCATGATTTGGACTAATTGCCTGGTCTTGTTCGAGACACGCCGGGACAGACAATTTCCTTGTTTTGGTTAAATTTCCCGGGACTCCGAAGCTCACGTGTCATCAATCAAGCAATCCACTCTCTCTGGATTCAGTGTTGTATCACACGCAGCTTAAAACAAACACGTGTATTAGACTGTAACAGATCCGCGAGTGTATGTCTTTGTACAATCTTGGCGAGTCGTGGTTTCTGTGAGGGGAAATTCAAAACAGACGCTCCCTACCAGTTTAGTCCCACGTCGCGACAGCGCAAGATAGCACACAAACGTTGACTGGACGTTGCTGTAACCACACACTATTTTTCCCACTTTTTCATAAGCTTTTTTTTTTTTTTTTTGATAAGAGACTTTTTCGTAAGCGTGAACTTTAAACGAGAGTGAAGTTTTACTTGGATTCGTCTAAAAATTGCTGGGGAGACGTGGCTGAGAGTCCCTAATATTTTTAGTGTTTTTTTTTTTACTTTAATTTTCATGTTTTATTTTTCATATTATGGTTCTTAAACTAATAAATTTATATTATTTTAGCCATTTGATTAATTTTTTGACCTCTTTTTACAAGAAAATAACTCATGTCAACAACACTTGTCATTTAAACACGGCAAAATTATAATTTAAGTAAAGAACAAATAAAAAAGAAAATATCTAAACAACAAATCGTAAAGATCATCGCTATCCTTTGCACCCACATGAATATTACCCTTACAAATAATATTTTTATCTTATTTGGATATTTTTTCTCCTTTTTTTTTTCCTTTGCTAAACGACAATTTTGCCTTTTTTAAATAGCGGGTGATGCTGATGCAAATGCTTTTTTGGACAAAAACTGACCAGAAAGTTAATCAAATAATCAAAGTGGTACAAATTTATTAGTTTAGAGATTCTAATATCAAATATAAAATATGAGGGATTAAAGTGAGAAAAATAAAAATATTAAAAACTATAAGTGACATTTATTCAAATTGTTTTGGAAGTTTTAGCTAACATATTTTCTTCATTTCATTTTACTATATCTGTCCTTATTAATAAAACATTACATCAAAATCTAGAACAATTTTTAATTACTTCCCTTCTCTTGGCATCTTTCACGACATACAGATTCAAGATATATGAACTCAAGAATTATACCATTAGGGGTGGCAATTCGGGTGGGTTGGGTGGATTCGGGTTCGACCTGATTTCGACCCAACCCATTTACTCTCAACCCGAACCCAACCCATTTAAGTTTCAACCTGATTAGACCAAACCCAAACCTAACCCAAATTAAATCAGGTCGACCCGGGTCGACCTGTTTATTAATTGGGTTGATCCAGCAACCCAAAAACCCACGACCCAACCTATTTAAAATACTTGATATTTATCAAAAAATAAAAATCTTGTGGCTTTTTTCCTATTACTCAAACAAATCATCACTATGACATTATCATTTATAAAAAAATATAATAAATTTAGCATTTACCAAAAGTATTCGAGATGGTAGTATCGTCGGTGGTGGCGGATCTGTCCGGGGGGTGGTTGATTGGTAATGGTAAGAACTAAGGAAGGAGATGAAGAAGAGGAGCTACGGGAGAAACGACGTGAATGTGTGAAGCCAGATCTAATTTGCCAATTTGGATAGAAAATAAGGGTTTTCACTTTTCTACTTTTCTTTTGGCTAATATATTTGTTACATAAATCTAACAATATATATAATATAAATATTAATATATATATATATATATGTTAAATGGGTTGGGTTCGGGTTGGCTGGGTTGTTGGGTCAACCCAATTGAAATTTCAGGTTGACTGGGTCAACCCGTGACCCAACCCGAACCCATTAAAATTCGTAGGTTCTTAATCGGGTTGACCCAATTTCGATCCGAACCCAATAAGCCCCAACCCAAACCCACTAATTTCGTGTTGGGTTCGTGTCGGTTTGGTGGGTCGGGTTGGAAATTGCCACCCCTATATACCATCCTAAGTATAAGGATTTGATAAGTTTAAGGATGGCAGTAGGGTGGGGGTGTGATGGAAAAGGGTGGGGACAAAGAGTATATTCTATATTTTCATCCCCACAACTCCATATTATCTCCGTTTCCGTCCCTGTCTCCATTTATGGGATGGTTTTAGTCCTCATTTTCATCCCCATCAGGGTTCTCATTCCCCACTTACTCCATTTCCCATTCCTCAATTCCCACTCTTATTTCATCCCAATTTCCAATTGCGATAAAATTAATATTTTATCATGATTAAACAAAAACGTAATCTAATGCCATTAGAAAATATTCAAGGACCTAGATGAGAGGTTTAAATGGAAAGATAGGAAATTAGACCTAGGCTCGTCTATAGTTTGGCAACTCACCTATAGACAGGTTTGGAGTCCCCATCCCATCATACCCTAAATGATATAAATGTGTATATGAACCTAGTATCCCTTTTAAGAGATATTTGCATAAGATAATGTCTTAATAAAACAGACCTCACGTTTGATCCATTAAAAATTATACGACTGATCATTCGGAGTGCACTTTTTGGAATTATTAATATTATGATAATAATTTGTATAAACTAGTCTTTGACCACAATTAGATGCCATTATAAAAGATACAAAAAAATATTCGAATATTTGATTAATACTCGAATTAACGGGTGATATCCGTATTTCAAGGTATTCCAATATATTTGAATTCATTCTCGTTACTACATCTATTTGTATTCATACTTGTTACTAAATAGATGTAGTCGTATCTATATTGAAACTTGACTTAATATTTTATTCCTTTTGTTTTTGACTTAATATTTTATTCTTTTTGTTTTTGTTCCGTTGAATGCTTGAAATTGTAATTACTGATCATTTTAAGCTTGATTGTATATTTGAAACTAGATAATAGTTGAAAATTAGACAAGTTTATACATGAAGTTCAGTTTTTCAACATGTTGTATTGCTTGTGTAATCTTGACATCAAATGTAATAAATTCAGATATTAGATATGGGAGTTTCAAATATTGGATAGAAAAATGTCGAACATAACTGAAGGCAAATATAACAAATTCAAATATTGTATTTGTATTTAGATAATTAAATCGGATATCAAATGTCAACAGATTACAAAAACATCCGATGAGTGTGGATATTCAATATTAATATCCAATAAATTTTAAATATAATTATTTGGATTCGAGTAATAATCTAACATAAATAAAAATAACCAAATTTTGAATTCAGTACATAGAATTTTTGCGTCTAGATCATGCTAATAGTATTTTAAAAATCGTACCTATGATAGAATCGGTGGCCATGCTAGCTACATGTTTGTGCTGTTAAATCCGCAGGATGTCATAATTATGCTTAATATAAAACAATATATATATATATATATTACTACAAATAATATTAAAAATTTAGAATAATAAGAAAAAATTTAACCATTTACTGCAATAATTTTCACAAATTTTACTTCATCAAAATATTTATTATATTAATTTAAATTATAACTTTAAGTGTAAAATTCTACAAATAAATATGAATAAAAATAAAAAATCAATTAAACTCAAGAATCAATTTTCTCGATTTTTTGCTTTATCTGCACCTACTCACAAAACAATTGATTTTATTTATTTAAACAATCCTACAAACCTATAAATTCTCAATCATAATGACATCTTTTTTTTTTTTTTCCTAGAAACACTATTATATGCAATCAATACGTGAATATCAATGCATCAAAACTTTCAAATATCAAATACATGAATTAATATAGGACAAATTCCTAAAGTTTCATGTAATAAACAAAATCTTTGAATTATAATGCAGTATAAAGAGTTTAAACATTATTAATGAAATTGGATCATAATTAAAAAATTATGAGACCTTTATTTTATTAATTGAAGACGGGCTCATCGACCAATCGAACTGATTGGTACGTGGCGATTTTTAAGACATCGGATGCCAAGTGCGAACAAAAAGGTCCCAATTTACATTGTCAGAGTGTCCCCAGGCCCCAAGCGGAGGTCCTTAATCAATGTTGACCCAAATGTAACAGTGCGCGTGGGTGCACACCTACTCACCTAGAGCCGCTCGGTCTTATCCTACTGACCCTCCTCACTGTCCACACTCCCCTCTACAGCAGTGAAATTTCAGAGAGCTGCCGTTTTCACCAGCACAGCTTTGTCAGCTGCGAATTGCTCAGGAGAACAAGGAAGCACAAAAATCCCCTCGAGCTTCATTTTCAATTTTCTTGGGTTCCCCAAAAAGCAAAGAAAAACATTGCCTTCTCTTCCTGTACAGTCAAGATTCTTATATTTATATCTGCATTTATTTTCAGTTGATTATGCTTTTTAGACTCTGATCCATCATCAATAAGCCTCAAATTTGTATCCCCACCCACACTCTTTTCCCTTTCTTCGTTCTCTGTACATCTGCTGTCAGTTTCAGTCCTGGTTTTTCAACAGTTACTCTTGCGTGAGAGATGAGAGGTGGATAATGTTAATATCCTCACCGTTCATCCCCTGGAAATATATAGATATATTTTTTTTCTTTTTGGTGTTGTTTAGTGAGCTGGAGTATCTCACGCATGGCACATGGCACTGTCACGAAGGTGTTCATTTTGGGTAGTTCTTTTCCTGCCTTTTGACACTGTTTCTGGGGAGTGAGAAGAAAATGTGACTTGAAAAGAAAGAAGATTGGTAATGCATCTTTTGTTTTTGAGTGTTTGTCCAAAAGGGAGTTTGGGTATTTTCATTGAGGGGATAAAGATCATTATTTTGTGAAGAGAAATGATTTGGCTTTTGTGAGGTGGGTTTTGGGTCGGATTTTTTCTTTTCCTTCTTTTTCAATTTCCTTTTTTATTGGAGGGATGAATGATACATTGGAAAAAACGGCGTCGTCTTTAGCTGTTGTAGAGAAGAAACCCCAGAGGCCAGGAGGATGTGTTGGTATTTTCTTTCAACTCTTTGATTGGAACCGTAGATTTGCAAAGAAGAAGCTATTTTCAAAAAAATTGCTTCCGCCAGGTTAGTGCTTCTGATAGATGGTTTTATTTGCTGCCGTTTTTTTTTTTCCTGTCTTTTTTTTTGGGGGGAAGACTTCTGGAAATATATATCTTAATATTGAAAGTGATGTTTATACTCTGCTCTTCTTGTTGCATTGTCATTTTAGTTCGTTTCAAACAAGCTTCGAAGAAATTTGGTGGGGATGAGAAGCAGCCAAAGCTTCGTTTGGTACGCATATCTGATTTGGGCTGAATAGTTTGTCTTGATATGTGCTTATTCAATATTTATATATACACTTGAATTAATACACTATCATTGTGTAAATGATATAGATTGCTGATGAAAATAGTGGAGGTTTTCCTAATTCCAAGAATAATAATGGGGTCACTAATGTTGATGCTGAACAAAAGAATGAAATGCGAACACCGGGGTTGGTTGCCAGGCTCATGGGTCTTGAATCTATGCCAGTATTACAAAGAGAAAAATCGAAGAAAGTTCCAGTATCTGGTTTTGGTAGTCGTAAACCAGAGAAATTTGTCGATGACGTCTGTGGGTATGCGAGGGAGCAATTGAATGTGGAGAAAGGAGGGATTAAGCACGAATCGAGGCCTCAAAAGCTTCAGAAGACAAGTGTTTGTGAGAGACAGCCAATAACTAGATTTGGTGCTGAGAAACTGCCATTCAAGAATGTCCTATCAAAGTCAAGAAAGCATCATCCTAAACTTCCTTCTCCAGTGAAGAGTCCTAGAAATCTTTCAAGGAAAAGTTCATCTAGACTGATTGGTGCAGCAACCCGAATTTTAGAACCTGGGTTGCAAACAAGTAGATTGAAATGTGCCATCAGTTACTCAAACAACTCACGTCATCCTGCAGAGGATGTTGTCGTGGATGAAAGGACACACTCATTATCAAGCCCAGTGGATGATTCGGATGGCTTTGCAGTTGTTGCTCCAAAGGGACAGTCATCTTGCAGACATTGTGGCTATTGGCTGGATAATTTGGAGTCGGAACCTAGCATCAGTGAACAACCATTACTTTTTGCTTCACCCATCTCCCATTGTGTAGGATCCTCTTGTCAAGGACCAGACAGAATTAAACCGGGGGAGTCTGCATTTCATCGACAGTTAGTAGAGTTTCATGAGGACTACCACGCAGTTGCAGGTCCAGTCACTGGCAATTTGCAATCTCATGTTAAACTTACGTCGTATAAGAGTCCTTTTAATGGACAGTCTCAGGGGCATTCAGGTAGCCAACAGTGCAAGCCTCCGAGGGGTGTGCATGTACCTCTTAGTTCTAGCCACAAGACACAAAACCAAAATCAGATGTTGCAGGCAAGGGATACTGTCCCTCCCAGGTCAAAGTTGAACGGCGTGACGGGTAGCAAAGTATCAGCAACAAATGTTAAGAATGGGACAAAGAATTTTGTTTCGGGTAGTACCAGGTTGCAGGTGCCTGCCAGAATAGACAATGGTAAATTTGAACAAGAGAGGAGAATTGCTAACAGACCGAACGAGTCTGTACCACCAGGGCGAAAGAGGAGGCCGTCTAATATTTCTAGACAAGGTGACAGTTCTGGTTCCACGAGCTCCACCGTGAAACAAAATTTTGGTTCCCCTCATATAATGTCTGAAAAACGATTGGGATATAACACTCACTTTGTTAACCGCCATTGTGACATAAATGGATTGCTCCATCGACAAGAAAGAACAGTTAACTGCGGTCAGGTGGACGGTAATGTTGTTTCCTTCACATTTAATTCTCCAGTGAAACAGAAGACTGGAATCCATCAAGTTGCAGAAAGAAGGGTTCAAAATAATTCACCACATGGTGCCAGTTTACAGAAATCAGCATTAGGAGAAAGTGGTGCAAGTACAAAGTTGGAAAAACCAGTCCTGTTAAGTGGAGATGCCTTGGGGGCACTTCTGGAACAGAAATTGAAGGAATTGAATTGCCAAGGGGAGGATATAGGAGGCAATGCACCTAGAAAGACCACTGCTACAATTCTGCAGGAGCTAATATCTGCCTTAACTTCAGAGATACCATTTCAGCAGGATAATTTACCGGCTATGTCTGATAGCAGATGTAGTTGGGGAAATCACAACAATTTCTCTAATTCAACATCTTCCACCAGTTCACAGGTTAGCCTAATTGTTACCATGAATTCTCATCGCATTTCCCTTTTCGCAGGTTAGCCTAATTGTTACCATGAATTCTCATCACATTTCCCTTTGATTTTGAGTTTCATTTTCATTTAGAAAAATTCTTTATCTTGATGTGGTTAATTTCACTCAAGATTAGGAGAAATATGACCTTCAGTTAGATTAAAAGCCTGTTGGGATCTCCAAGCATTGAGATGGAACAAGGGATAGCAAAGCGGCCTTCCCGGCTGCAGGGTTAAGTAAATGTAACACATGTTCCATGTTCTTATCAGAATACTCTCCAGACTAAATGATGACCCTTGAATAAGAATGTGACTTTATCTCTCTTTTAGGCGTTAGCCTCTCGCCGGATCACTGATTTTGGCATCCAAAATCAGTATGACTACCAACAGCTTTTAGTTTATTATGAAATAATCATGATGTCTTATACCTGACCTGTTAACTCGTCTGGACTGCCTGAAAACTTTTGGTGAAGTAATCAAAACGAACAGAAATCTTATTTTGTGGTCACTTTATTTGTAACTGTGCTGGTGTGTTAGTAGTCTAGGAATAGTTAGCAGATCGTATTGGCAAACTTTCCTGACTGAAAAATGTAAATTGAAGAGATAATTGTTATTCTTTGAATGAGTAGCCTCAAAAGTACCTTTTTAGGGTATGAATATGAATTTTCTGATGTCAGATTTTGACACGCAACCAAGTGTGTTCATTTGATTTTGTTGCCCTTTTGATTATAATTTGTCAACTATTTAACACTACATACTTAAGTTGGTTTATTTGTTCAGGCAAATGCGGCAGCAGTGAAGCTGTCCGTTGACCAACCACTTGACAACGAGCACCTGAGCCCAGGATCCGTTCTTGAAGCTTGTTTTTCTACTGAGAGTTGTCATTCCAGCAGTCTAGACGATAGCCTAGGTGAGGACCTATACAGCAAGAAATGTCCTTTTGCTCCAAAATGTATTTGCTTCTCGTTGTTACCATTAGTATTTCCTAATATGAATTTCTATTTTTCAGGTTATAAAATGCCCACTGAATCTCTGGATTGCTCCTATCATGAAACACGGTTGTCTAACCCTGAAACAGAGCTTTTGGATTGTGCAGCCTCAATAACTACAGCTAACAGTAGTAGTAAAGAGTCGGTTATCGATATCCTCAACAATGTTTCAGAAATTCTAAACTGCAGTAGCTTTGCTGACTGTGGTTTGAAAGGGAACAAGCTTGACTACACAAAGGAGACCCTTTTGAATGCTGAATTGGTGCTTCGTAATGCAGGTTCATTTGCAGGAAAAAACTTCCAAATTAAGCATTTACTCCTTGACGAATTGGAAACACTCGCAAGTGTTCTTTGGATGAACTTTGGCTGTTCTCTTGGCATCGAGGAAGGTATAGAGGTAAATCAGCTTAGAAGATTTGCTTTGGATTCGATCATAGAATATCTAGACTCAAGATTTGGAACATATCCTACAACCGCTGGGTTGAAAGTGTCCAGAAAATTGCCACTTCAGGTGAACGCTAATACGTTGATCTTTGAAATCGTAGAAGTTGTTAAAAAGTGGGATGAGTTATGTAAGTTGAGCCTCAATGAATTGATTGAAAGGGAGATGAGTCATTCCTCAGGAGCATGGACAGAATGTGAGAGTGAAGGGTTTGAGACTGGGATGGAGATCAGCAGAGATATACTCCAGCTTTTGGTGGATGAGATTGTTGTTGATCTTTTCTTCTGTTAAAGGTTAAGTTAAATCCGAGGAAGGGGGTAGAAATTGTACAACCTCTACTACTGTTAAGATAATTGATTAATGTATCTATATTCTGCGCATTTTATTTTAACTGTTTCATATTTCTCTTTGCATTTATTCAAAAGAATAAGGATCATTCCGTCCTTCAATTCATTCTTATTTGTACTCTGTTCTTCTTTGCTGCAAGGGACACATTTATTCTATAATTACAGAATTATTTATTGTGGTTTGAGAAATTACACTGATATTCTTTTCTTGTGTCTAGACTAGCATGGTTTGCTCGTAAGCTTTCATTAAATTTGTTAAACTTCCAGGGATTTAAATGTAATGCGAAGGATGTATTATTATAATTTTTCGAATCAAATGAATGTTTATATGGTTAGGTCGAACCTTGAGCTGGTGTTAGAGGTAATTATCCATTTTCTCGGAAACCCTTCATGATCTCGACAATGGAAACCACAATTATATATACAAGAAAATGAATCATACTGCAAAAGCTCCCTCTCTATACACAGTATAGTCTCTCTATAACAGAAAATCCACCAATCAGAATCAAAAGAATCAAAAAACACCCAAGAAAACAAAATAAAAGTAACAATCAATCATAACAAAAGAGAGAATGACTAATAGTTCTCTCCTATAAACCAAAAAAAGAAAAAAAAAAAAGAAAAAAAAAAAGAAAGGCCTGGAAAATTCTTAGCAAACTCAAAGCTGCCTGCAGCCTAGAACAGTTTTGCCAATTCCTCTACTACTTTTGATTGCATTTCCTGCAGCAGCAGCCAACCCTTTCAACTCCTCCATGTTCGCATAGCTCTTCCTGGCCATTAATCCTCCGCTCCTCTTCTCCGCGGAATTTGCAGACTTACTTCCTCCGCCCACTTTCCCATAAATCTTCCCACTCTTCCACAACCCCGCCGGCGGCGTCACTGACCTCTCCGGCGTCGGCGGCAGCGCCCCCACTGGCTTCCGGTTCTCCTTCCTCAGAGCAGAGGAGAAATCCGGCACCGACTGAGTCAAAACAGAGGTCCTCCTCTTCGGCGGGGTTGTCAAATTTGAACTGAATTTCACCTGCTTTTTTGGTGGGGTCAAAACGGAGCGATTTTGAAATTTTTGATCTGTTTCTTTTTCTGGGGTTTGTTGATCTGTCAGATTTTTCATTCGTAGCTTCTTATCTCTGAGATCGGAGTACTCTTTGAATCTGGGCCCTCTCTCCATGATGAAGCTCTCAGTTGTGAGTTGCTGGAGCTGGGGTTTTTGGGAATCGGAAAATTGAGATAGAATTAGCGATTTAGGGTCTAGAGCTGCGTGAAGGGAGTGGAGGGTTTGATTTTGTAGAAGCAGAGAGGCGTTGCTCTCTGCCATTGACATGATGCGGAAGCTTTTGTTGATGGAGATTGGGGTTCTGCTTCCAACTTGGAAGCGCTCTGGTTTTTAAAAGATTTGAGGTTACAACGGTCTAATAAAGAACAAGGGTAAAATGGGAAGAGGGGACATCAAAGTTACTTCCAACGTTCTTATTTAAAGTGGGGCCCTTAATGAGACTAATTATTATTAATATTTGGACAACCTTAAAAGGAAGCTTTAATTTACTGTGACTTTTGCCTTCTTTTCTTTCTCCTTTTATTCAAGTTTGTAAATTTTTTGCCCAGGCATAGTAAAGATGGTATCCTAAGAGGATCTGCAATCTTTTATTAATAATTTATTGATGATTAATGAATATACTGATTGTTTTATATCTTGAGGCGATGATGTAATTATTACTTTTCTTTTGATGTCATTATCTATCAATTTTTATAAGATGGATAAACGCAATCAAAATTAACACTTAAATCCAAAGAGGTTAAGAGGAACTTTGTTCAATAATTAACGTGATTGTTTCTTAGTAAGCATAAAAACTATAAATATTACTATTTTAAAATTTTGGGAACCTGAACAAATTTGACCTAAATATAAGTACTTTTCGTAATTCGAAAATTTACAATAATACCCCTTGCCATAAGTTGAGTTGCTGAAAAATTCAGTGAAGCCTATCTAATATTAAAATTAAATCCCTAAAATCTAACATATCAATTGAAATGTTAAAGCTAGATTTCCAATTCGAGTATTCTAGTTATAATATTACAAAAGTTCAATTAAATTTTTTCATCAACTGAACTAACAACTTAAAATATCACTATAGCCTTCCTAACAACGGAATTATTTTATAATTGTATCAAACTTCTCGAACTGATGAGGTAAGTATCCCTTCATATTTAGAGTTATGAAAAGTTATACATTAGGCAAAGTGTTAGACAAGTCTGCAGCATCTTTCTATGAACACAGGGAATGTCGACCTTTTCCCAAGGGGCTCCTCTTTTGGACATCAATTTACGCTCATTATTTTTAAATTTGGTACGCAAAAGCTTGCAGTGAGACAAAAAGATTTTAAAAGAAAAGGCCAGCTATTTATCGGGTTTTACATGTGGGTATAAACCTATAAAGCATGTCATTCTTATATGAAAACAACGTCACATGTTTTCGTATAATTACAAATGGTTAAATTTCCTTGAATGAGGAGCAGAATGTACATCAACATGCCGGCTTAGGACTCATTCAAGTAGCTCTCTCACATCATCTGGACTATGATTTAGTCCTAATTAATGCACTGAACCATCATCATCGTCCCTACAAGTTTATCATATGCCAAAATGTGTCCAAAATAATACATCTACTACATGCTGATCATGCGGTTCTCCTATGGTATATGTTCACCAGTCATGATCATACTTTATGATACTTGTACTTCTGCCCAAGATTAAATCTAGTGATACGGCTGCTAAATCCTTCTAGTACAAGGGTCCTTGCAGCTTCCAAGCCTTGTTCCAGTGCAGCATCCACCTGTTCCAGTAAATTTCGATGTTACGGCATGTTCTTTCAATAGGGATTTGATTCTTTCAACTAAGGTTTAAAGTGAATATCTTCCAATCTCTGTATTCTAGGATCAAAAATCAAGTCGAATGGCAAAAGGGTCATTAAGGTTCTTGATTCTAAGATTCTGGCTTAAGATGGACAGCGGTGTCTCATGCTCAAAATATACTGTTTAAAGATGGGTAGAAATTTAAGAAAAGATATACTAATATGTGTCAATTTATTGAAAAGCCAAAATGGGATCCAGTCCATCCAGCAATGTACCTGTTCTCTTTCAATGGGACTGAATTTCTGAAGGAGATAAGCCTTCATATCCATCTGGCCGGGTGGATTCCCAACGCCTGAAAATATCAGGGTTACACACTTAAATCTTAATCATGGAATCTAACATCAAAATTATGTAATAGTACAACCGAGAAGTTTGTTAGGAATCTAACCTATACAAAACCGGGGAAACTCACGACGACCATCTAGATGCTCCATAACGCTCTTCACTCTGTTGTACAAGAATAATAATCTCTGTGTTAATGAATAAGCTTCTTATATATTTACATATAATATATACACACATATATATATATATCTCATAATCATCATACTGAAAAGTGAAAATCAGGGACATGACTGCAGAAATTCACTGATTTTCAGCAGAGACACTTCAGTAACTAATATGCTTCAGCATCTACAATCAGAAACGCAGGAATAAAGCACATCACATAGACCCAAATTCAGGTCATGACTCAATCTGGTAGAGTGATCGAGCAGTAGCATGAAACATGTATAAGTGAAATTTTTAGTTCAGTGACACATTGACACACAAAAGTACATATCCAAATGCACATCATCTTTCCAAGAAAAGCTGAAGCCACTATCAATTTTATGGTGTCAGGATATATATTTAGTATGGATCTAATATATCTCCTAAGTTAAGAAATTTTATATTTTAGTATATTGTTAAGTTAGGAAACGTAATATTCTGGCATATCTGTTA
>JACFYI010001282.1:83417-110127 GCA_014898755.1 Handroanthus guayacan
ATATATTTTAGTATATTATTAAGTTAGGAAACGTAATATTCTGGCATATCTGTTGAGTTTGGAAACTTATATCTTTCTATATTTTGTATCTTCCCTATTTCTATATATAAGAGAGAGGTTATTTTCAATAAATAAATCAATTATCTATTTCCCTCTACATAATGCTCCCATTCTGTATGCTTCCTTTTATTTTATTTTAACATATGGATTAAGATAGATATGTTATACATGACTGGCAAAACTAGGCCTATCTCAGAGTCCTGTGAAGAGAAAATGCCCACGCAACACAATAAGTATAAGCCAGAAATTGCTGGTGCAACACAGTAATTACAATTCAAAATATTTATCACAAGTTCTTCAATCATGAGAATAATTGCTTTAAAAATTTTCTTCAAAAGCTTTGTCAAGAGACAATACCCGTTGTGGTGACCATGGCCTCCTTTCGGCTGAAGCCTCAAAACTCCATTTGGTAAGCTCATTTCATCATAAACCTATAAGGATCATTCAAATGTTTGTCGATCCACAAGAATTCCGTAACTTTTACTGAAAATGTCAATAAAGAAAAATTACATCCTATATAAAACATATACAATAAGAGCAGACCAGTAGGATGTGACGCAAGGGCACTTGATAATATGCAGCAAGAGGCCCAACCTGGTAAAAGCGTAAAGAGAGAAGAGATATGTCATGCAACTGACTTGTGGACGAGGAAACTAAAATCATGGAAGAGCAGAAAAGGGGAGCATTAACTGTGCAATGAAGAAGATACAGTTTGTCAGAATTATATGCATGTTAGATCATTCACTACTCGTATATGTTCGCTAAATCATAAATAAGAATATGATATGATAATTGCTAATTGTTATTTCAGAAGGCAAGAAAGTATACATAAAGCCTAACTTAGCATGACCCAATAAAATCTTCACACGAACTGCATCAATGGATTTAATTGATAGTACAACATTCTTGAATACACAAAAAATGATCTTCTCCATCGAAGTTAATAGTAAAGCGAATGTCTTCATTTGAAGCACTAACCACTAACCAATCATTACTATTATTATCACATGAGCTTGTGTCATTTGACATTACCATAATCCTGAAAAAGTAAATTTAAGTCACCTAAGTTGCTCTAACACAATGTTTTGTATAAGGTTTTGGTGAGGTGAAAAACGAAGATGGTAAGGACAATACTTCTGTTTGTTTGGTTAGTGAGAAAATATTAAAAAAAGGAAAACTCGAAGAAATTTGTAGTTTAGTGGGGAAAAGCCGTTTTCCTCACAAAATGGTGAGGAAAATGAAGGAAAAGCTTATTTAGGCATCTACTAGTTCTCCAATGCATAATGAATTTTCTTCTGCTTGTTTATTTCCTCTATGTGTTCTTTGAATAACAAAAGAATCTTGAAATCTCATATTTCTTTCTTCCCTTTTTCTTCTCCATTTCCTCATCAAAATCCTTAAACCAAGCATGGTGTAAACGATGCTAAAGTATCCATTGGTGCTGCGGATTATAGTAAAGTAAAAATCAGGCTTGAGACAAATATACCATTAGCAAGATGCCAAGATCTAGCATTTTTCACCAAATACATGAGTTGGAGATGCTATAGCAGATTTTGCTTGTTAATACATTGGAGATAATGTGATCAGAGAACCATTCAGTTTACAAACTCTTAGCAAAGAGGACATCTTTCCTGGCGACTGACCACCAAAGTCCAAATAAAATGTACAAATTTGTTGACTCTGTGACAAGATCCAGTACAGAAGCAAACGAAAGGTATCCTACTCATAGGAATTGTTGTCTGAAAATAAACCTTTTCTTTCATGTCCAATGTTTGTATAGATGATTTTGTTTAGTTAAGAAATAGAAAATAAATCACATGCTAAGGGCACCGAATTGCTACTTTGCTAAAGAAATTTTTTCTATGGAAAATGTCTATGGCTAGAGCCTAGAGTCTAAAATGAGTATACAAAGAATTATATCAGAGTAGGACCCTCCTACATTATTTTCCATCTTACATATTAGAAACTCTCGAGTTCCTCCTGGAAATTTCATGGCAGCCATATAGAAAGTTAATTTGATTACCATAATTGAATTTCACAAACATATAAGCAGATAAAGATGATGGCGGATGCTTCAAATATTCAAGCCCACTAAAGTGTTTGTTTCAATGCTTCATCTTAGTATTGGATAGCTTTATCAAACAATTAAAAAATACATAATACAGTCAGAGCAATTCAGCAAACATAATTTATAATGAGGAAACGAACCGATTCCCCGCTGAAGTTCATATATGTCTGGGGTTTGGCCAATAAAACTGGTACCTCTCCAATGGAACCTGCACTGATTGTGTTTAACACTGCACTTAATTAGTAACATTTATCTGATAGAACAGAGTCTTCACTCCATCAATGAAAACTCTACACATGATTTACTCAACGGGTGTACTTTTTTAATGGAAGGAAGGCCAGAAATGAAAAGAGAAAGTCACCATATAAGCACCTATGCCAATCAATGCTTTGGATTGTATTGTGTCCATTATAATGCCTTCTGCTTGAGAGATACGATCAACCATTTCAAACCCAACCTATCATCACAACGTCCCAAAAGTCTACCAGGAATCAGATGTATATCCTTTTTGAGGGAACAAGATATAGTTAAAAATAACCTCAAACAGAAATCCATAGCACAAACAAACTGCCAATGCAGATGCGTGAGTAAGAGCTAATACATTGTGGCGGGTTCCATGGTATTTGTTTCCTGGGTTTCCCAAGCCAACAATCAGCCACGGAGTGTACTCAATCTTCACGCCATTGGGTTGGACCGCCGAAGCTGAGACCCGCAGGCATGTTGAAGCTAAATGCCTTCGATGAAAGCAAGGGTTTTCCGTTCTACCATAAAAGATGCTACTCGTACAAGTTGTAGGTGAAGAAATTGCACACAACATTGACCTGAACACAGAACTGCCTCTTCAAACAACTTCCTAGTGATTGCAATTCCGCACAAGTAAAATACACTTGAATTAGCACAAATAAGCAGTGTACCAAAGTATTGCGCAAACAATAAGGAGGCAAAAAAAAAAAAGGAAAGAAAAGACTGAAAATTAGGAACAGAGAAGGGGTACGACTTCTCAACATAACTCAAAGACAGTTAAAAGACACAAAATTTCAGAAGAAAACCATAGAAAACTCCGACCTTAATAACAGTAACGACGCATACTAACACAGCAAACAAACGAAGGGAAGGGGGCAAAGACAGACTTTTATCTTTTTGGTGCTCAAATTATTGTGGTTTGGGTGTACTGTGAGCACCAGGCACCACTTATGGCGTCGATTCTCGCTTGGCTGCCTGGATAACTTTTTCAGTGAACTTTAGCAGCAGATGAGCAAGGAAGAAGAAGAAGACACACGAATATATAAAGCGATTAATAAAAGGGATAATTACCTCAGACAACGCTTAAATTTGGTATAATTATTAAGACAATCCCTGAAATTTAAATAATTATTATCGTATCCCTTATCCCCAGTTTGATTATATTCTCTAAACTTACGTATAACTACAATTACATTCCTCTTTCAAGGAATTTTTATATTTAAAAATTTTCACTGAATGAAATGATAATTGTCAATTAACTAAATTAATAATAGAAGTTGTAATAATAATTATTTTTGTAATTATGATTAAACTTAGGGAACGTTATGGAATTATACCTAAATTTGAAAAAAGATTATGAAAGATTTATTTATTTATTGTTGGGAAGTAAAGTTATTTTTTATTCAGATATTTTGTTGGTTATTTATGTACCTCTAGTGTGGATTGCGTAAGGGTGTTTTTAGGGGTGGCAATTTTTAGGACGACACGATAATTCAATACGAATTCGGCACGAAAAAAGTAGGTTGGATTGACCTATTTTTTGGTTTGGGTCCAAAAAGATCGGCACGAATAGCAACTCGAAAAAAATAAGTTGGTTTGGGTTGGGTTTTCAGGTTACTTGAACAATCTAAAAATTGATTTTGGATCACACGACAAATCGAACCTACCTGATCCGATACGACACGACCCGAATAACTTTTTTTCTGGTTAAAATATTGTTGGTATAATTGGACTTTAAGTTTTTAAAAAGATATAATTTTATAATATAGATAATATAATAATGGTTTATAAGAAAAAATAATTAGTATAAACTAGTATATAAACTATAAAATAAGTAAAAACATTTAAATTCTTAAAATTTAAATAATTTTAACATTATCTTTTTCATAAATCAAATAAATAAAAAGGTATTATCTCCAAATAATATTTGAACATTTTAGCAAAATATAGTTTAAAGTAACTATCTTTAATTAAGTTTTGTTACAACTCACGATAAAAGTATTGGACATATAATTGAGATATTTTAAACTATTTATTCTGACAATTTCTCTTCTTTAAATTTTATTATACATTGAACAAATTTAAATAAATTTATTTTGAATGAAATAAATGAACTGTTATTTCTTTTATGTCTTGCATATACTTAACACCATAAAGTTTATCCATGTAACACCCGAGAATTCCCAAAATAAAATTTTTGAATTGCGAATTTCTTGAAAATTTAATTGATTTCAAAAACGGGCATCATTTTAAAATGAAAGCACGTTTTGTGCATTCGAGAAATTTTCAAGCAAAGACGTTTCAATTTCTCGTTGTTTTTCGACCCAAAAACGAGCCCAAATGGCCCCTGAAACAAGCCCAAAACAAGCCCAATACCTAGCCACTATAATTGACCAAAGAAAGAAGCTTTGAAAACTCCAAAAAAAAAAAAAAAAAAAAAAAATTGAAAGAAAAAATGGGGTTGCAGAAGCTCCAGTGGGACAGCTGCAAGATGGATGGATGGAATCCTACCAAGTCACATAGCCACCCTAATCTACCCTAAACTATTGATATTGATTTTGAGAGGTTCAAACTTTTGGATTCTCTCATTTTGGCTCCAGAATCCATCTATAAATAAGCCATTTTGGAGCTTACATTTCTGCTGAAAATATATCTCTCATCTCCCAACTCTTGCACTTAAACACTTGAGCTCCACTTTCTTTGTTTCTTTGAAAACCGATTTGGCTTAAAGGAGATTCTAGGTGATATATCATCTTCCCAAACACTTGGTAAGTTAAGCTTATGAATATATTTAAGGATGGTTAATGATATGTTATGAATAGGACTTGATATCAATGTGTATGTGGTTATAGATACTTAAGGATTAAGCTTGGATCTTTCTCATACACAAGTTTAGCTTCAAAGAGGTAAGACTTATGGCTTATCTTGATGAGCATATGTTTCTTGCTATCTTTGAAATTGATCATGTTGAGCTATTGAATTCTTGCTTCCTTGAAATGTTATTGATATGGGCTCATGTGATTACTTTGTTGTTCTTGCGATCCTTGAGCTCTATTTCATGATTAGTGGACTCCAAAGCTTTTTTAAATTCCTATGATCATCTACCTATACTTTGGATCATGTTTGTATTGATGGACAAAGGACTAAGAGGAGAAACGAATTAAGAAATTGAGTGAAAACAAAGGATATGGACAAAATCGTATTTTTCGACGTTAAAATGATCTTTCGAAAATTTTCAAAACCAAAATCCAAAACTATGTTTTATAAATGTTTTTACGTATTTAAGAACCTCAAAAATGGATTTTTGGATAAAAAATTTAAAGAAAATCGAAAGACAAAAAATCGGATTTCAACCCGAGAGTGAGTGCTCAAACTCGAGCATGTGGGTGCCCAAGCGCCCATTTTCGGCAAAAATTACTGTTCACGGGCGTCCAAGCACTCGGCCACTGCCCAAAATTCATGTTTTGACCGTTTGGGTGCCCAAGCGCTCATTTCCAATTCCAATTTGATTTTTTTTGTTCCCAAATCTTGTTTTATGCCATGTAAAGTCCATATCCAATCTTTCTAATGTAATACATGTTTCGAAATGAAAATCCTCTAGTCCATAGTCAAATTTTGGAATGATGGATTGATATGGTTGGCCTATTCTGAATTGTTTATTTGAAATCGATGGCCGACCAAACATTGTACCAAAATGACCTTATTAAATGATAGAATGTTTAGTTGTTTCAAGCCTATATGTTCGTAAATATGTTTGATAGACCAGATGGGCCATGGAGGTAGGGTCCTGAATGATTAGATTTGGGACTCGTGATCGACCATACTGCGTCGGCTGTATCTCATACGTTATGACTCTCCTTGAGCGCTTGCTCGAAGTTGTATGTTTCTAACTCTCCTTCAGCGTCTGCTCGGAGCTGTAAGTTTATGACTCTCCTTGAGCTTCTAATCGGAATTGTATGTTTCTGACTCTCCTTGAGTGCTTGCTCGGAGTTGTACGTTTATGACTCTCCTTGAGCGCTTGTTCGGAGTTGTACGTTTATGACTCTTCTTGAGCGCCTGCTTGGAGTTATATGTTTATGACTCTCCTTGAGCGCCTGCTCGGAGTTGTATGTTTCTGACTCTCCTTGAGCGTCTACTCGGAGCTATAAGTGGAGTGATAAGGGTGTTAGACCCACCAAATGTTGTTCCTGCTATATGAATTTATTAACATGAATGTGATATAAGTTTGGCTGTTATTAGTTTCTGTCCATTCTCTATGTTCTGATATGTATCTGAAATCACATTCATGTTCCTGATCTCGACATGCTCATTGTTGAACTCTGTGCTCCATGTGTCTATAGTTTGAATCTCGCTCTTCATAAACCTTTCATTGAGTCCTATATTCCATATCCTATGCTATAAGTTTTACTGGGTTAGTGGACTCATGATTCCATAAACATCATGTAGGTTATTAGACCGTGGATCGACTGACTGGAACTTCATATTAGCATATAGCTTCTCTTTTGAAATTATGGACATAAACATGTACTTTAGCATGTTAAACGCTTAGATTTATATTTTGCTAGAATGTATTGACAGTTCGGCTTGTAATAGTTAGGTTATCTGAACGAATATTTCGATGTACTTAGTTCCGTTTGATCTACGGATACATTTGGCTTGTACTTTGGATTTTGTAATGAATTTTGAAAAATTCTAGCTTGAAATTTTGGGATCATTTGAATCATTAGAATTATGAAATTGTGTTTTGAAATTTTCGTTTACGATTTTAGTTAAGATCGTACGCGAGTAGCACTCCGGATTTCGGGGTGGAATGCACTGGAATCCGGAGCGTCACAATACACTCACAATCATAACTTTAGGAGATTAAATTCAATCCCTACAATTGAAGTATTCAAAATAATTTCTCTCAAATTATCCTGAATTGCTAAACATAAGAAATAAAGAAAAATTATAAAATTATATGAATATTATGATGTTATATAAGTAGTTATAGAAAATAAAACATTAGTTATTAATATAATTTTTGTACTTTATACTGACTTTTGATAAAAAAAATATTATTCTTGCATAAAATATACACAAAATAGTTCTTACTAATTTTAAAATAACCGTAATAATGTATTATAAATTAAAATAATGAGGAACACATCTATTTTTCTTTTGCAAAATAATCCTAATGCTAATCACAATAACTAGTTACAAAAAAAAAAAAAAAAAAAAAAAAAATTCTAATGCTAATCCTTTCATTTTAATCTATAGGCCGGTCATCTCATCTCAACTCCCTTCACCTGCAAAAATAATAATAATAATAATAATAATAATAATAATAATCAGGTTGATTCGAACTTGACTCAATTTTCAATAGATTGGGTTAGGCTTAGACACTTTTAGGTTATTATTGAGTTGAGTTGGGTTAGGGTTGATGAAATTTATATTATGCCCCTTCTCAACCCCACACGAACCCACCCGACATGCACGAATTGCCACCCCTAGATGTTTCTTTTCCCTCAGACAAAGTTAATTTTTTATCCCCTAACAAGGTTTTGCTCTTGTTTTTTTATTTTCTTTTTTTAATTATTAATTTTCTTTATGCTCGCACTTCCAACTAGACCTGCAAAAAGTATTCGAATGTCTGTTCGATCGTCCACATTTGTATTCGACATTGGTGGATAATATCCATATTTGAATCCGTATCCCTTGCCTAAAATTCTGGATATGGTCATAGTAGCATCCACATCAGAAATATCCGCAGCTGAAAATTATCTGCATCTGTAGAGAATTTTAGATATATTATTTATGTAAATAATATAATATATAGGTATTAAATTATAAATAGGAACAAAATTTAAAAACTATATGTTATATATTAAAACTTTAGGTCATGCTTGAATATTTGAATTAATCTTACTCATGAATTTCAATTTTTGGGCATTTAACATAACAAATTCGGATTATGAAATAACAAGATCGGATATTGGATAAAGATTGCGAATAAAGGATACAATAATATCTCGATAGTATATCTGTATCTTAACTATAAAAACAGATTCGAAATATCTGAATATCCAACTGATATCCGACGATTGCAGATATGTATTTTCACCATAGAGATATCCTAATATCCGCATTCGAAAATCCAAATTGATAGGCCTACTTCCAACGAGTGTCACGCTCATTAATATTTAACAATTTTTTTTTATCACAAAATCATGGAAAAATTAAATTCTTTTTTTTCTTCGTATTTTAAATCATGCAATTTTGTATTTATAATTTATGTACTTTTACCTTTCTCTTTTCTTTATTTTTTATTAAAGTCTTTAATCTAAACATAGCATCATCTGTACTACTATAAAGTAAAAGCAGTTTGGATGCTAAGTTTATTAGGATTTATTGCACTTTGTCCCTTGGAAAAAATAAATTTTAATGTTTTACCTCCCATAATTTGTGTAAAGTAATCGTGCCCCCTGAAATTAGATTAAGTGTAGCACTTCGCCCTCCAAAGTGAAATTTCCGGTCACTTGCTCATTGGAATTTGACCACATACGTCGCATGTGCATTTTCATTCTTTTTTATTTGAACTTTGCACCCCCAAAAAAAGTTTAAGAAGAGCATTTTACCCCCTTGAACTTTTTTGTAATTAAATTGTGCTCCCAGTACTAGAATAAGTAGTTGATGTCACTCCATGGCCAACTTTTTAAGTGTTTTCATCTGAAATAGGTCATGAGCAACGGATACCCCATCTGTAAAGAGCTAAAATGTCATTTTTCTTCCAATGCCACAAGCACAAATTGACATTATGCAGGCTAATCCTTCCCGTCAATGCTTTTCTGTGCGTAAAATAGTTAGCATGCAAATAAAAAGAAGCATTAATGACGAATTCGGCTGTTGTTGCCTCAAACCAATACAGCACTGCTTGCACTCCTTTGAAATCTTACTAGCAATAGAGTTTTCTTCATCTTAATTTTCTTATGGCCGCAATGCGTCAAGAGACTTATTTCCCTTGACCTTATTAGCGTCGGGAAACTTTTTTATCTTTCCACTCTTCTATTTTAGAATCGACTTCCTTCATTTCATGGATCTGACTTTATTTTTAACTCATCCAAGCATCTGCCTAGCTTCTGGTTTGGTAAAATTTAAGTGATTTAGACATTAAAAGTAGAATAGAAATTATGGCAATATTTGATCAATGATGACCAATTGGGAATGTTTCAAGAGAGAAAAAGTAAGCAAGTAGACATTTGATGTGCTCTGGTTGCCAGGATTGAAATGGAAGTTGACATTATAACCCTTTGTAAACGGTGCATGACCTATTTTCCGTAAGAAAACACTTACAAAGTTGACTATGAAGCGACATAAACTACTTCTTCAAATGTTAGAGTGTAATGCCCCGATCTTAAGCATCCGTCCCTAGGTCGAGTCATTATTGCGGAATGGAGTGTCCAAACTAAAACTACAAAATATAACATGGCAAACCACCAAACACCACAAGTTTAAGTACAATACTTATATTTATGCTTCACAAATCTTCATATTACAAAATTTTTTGCTTACAGAAAACGTCATTTAACCATAAACATGTATAAATCCATATCAAGGCAATACGAGATAAACTAGAAATCTAATACAATCTCCAAATTCTTGCAAGATTTCCAAAACTCAATCACCTACACATGATACAATAAAACAAAAATTTGAACAACTTGGTAAGAGATTATGGCTAGAAATGGTAGTTAAGGCAAAAGAACATAAAGAGCAAGGTAAACCAAGAAGTAATGATAATAAAGTTTAAGAAGTCCAATAATCAACACAACAAATTCAATATCAATACAGCAGAACAAGTTATTTGGTGGGTCTGTCACCCTTTATCACTCCCAAACATATATACATATCAAATCAAGTTCCTTATTTCTCCAGTTCTTCTCTTGGGTGGCCACTCAGAGCGGAACAAACACAATTAACAAAAAAGGCAAGGTCAACCGTCTACACCTGGAAATACCCACCTCCAGGCAATCGTGGAACTGTCCAATAAATAGAAAATCATGTGGGAAAAAAACTGATGATCCAATATTGCCTAGCCATCTCTCTAGTGGCTCCAGCACACAATGAATCACAACAATATCAATCATCCGATTTAAACATTATTTGATTCCAATCATATATCGGATATAATCATTCGATTCAAGCTATACGTCTGACATATAAAACATCATTTCAGGCTCAAAACATCATACGGGAGTGAACAATGGGGAAAACAAGACAAAAGAGGATAAAAACGTTCAAAGAGGCTACTGGACAGGGTGCTTCAACGCTCGATATAAGCGCTGCATCACCCAAAAGGCCGAAATGTTTTTGTCTTAGCTAAAACCTTTTTTTTTTCTTTTTTTTCATTTAAAGAATGAGAGATTACCAATGAGACTTTTAGAGGTCTTTGATTATGCTTTAGTCCATGAATCACGATAAGAAAGACGGTCAAGATCAAGTCTATAATGTCCAAGTTTCATCAATCAAATAATAAGATAATGACAATGGTAATCAAGGCAGCAATGAACATCACCAAGAGCCAAGCCAAGGATAAGGAATAGCTATAATCATCTTACTTCAACCTTTAAACCTTACAAGATATTCCAAATCCCAAATATGTTCAAGTTTAGATCACCTATTAGTCTAACATTAAGAACTCTTTTAGTCACTACATTCTTCGCATAAATATGTACTGCATTCCTTGTCTTATTTCTTAAAATCTCTAATAGAGTTAAAGCTTAAACTTACCAAAGTGTTGCTCTATAGTTGATTTTCTTCTAATCCTTCCCCCATAGCTTTAAAACTTAGATTTTTTTTTTTTTTGGTTTTTTTGGAAGTGTTTTCCTGAAATAAAAGTTTTGGTAGGGGAAAAGAGAGAAATGAAGAAGAGAAGAAGAAAAAAAAATTTAGTTCTTGAAAGCTTGATAATGCAAAAGGGTTGGCAAAATGTGAAGACTTAAGAGCAAAAAAGGTAGCTATTTATATATGAGAGTTTGTGGCATTTGTGTAAATATAGGGAATTTATGGAAGATGATGTGTCAAAATTTGAAGAATGCTCTTGATTTCTTTTTCTAATTTAGTAACACTAGACTTAAAATTTTTGTACATAAAATGTAAAGATATTTTCCTCAATTTGAGGAATGGTGGCCAGCCATTGGAGAAAAATTTGCACATGTTTATATATATATATATATATATATTGGAATTTAAATGAATTTTAGAAAATTTGAAGATTAGTGGTTTGAGACTTGAAATAAAAATTCTTTGGAGCAAAATGAATGCATGTGGTAATTTTTTTAAATATAAGAAAATTTTAATTGATGCAATGAAGTATTTTGAGTTGGATTTTGGAAATTTGAGAATGAAATTAGAGGAATTTTTGAGTTGTTACATAGACGGCACAAATAAATTACAAAAAATTTAGGGAGATAATGTGCTCTTTCCGAGATTTTCTAGGAAGCAACATGCAAAAATAAAAAAGACAAAAACTCACATGAGATGCACGTGATCAAGTTCTGGTGAGAAAGTGATTGAAAAGTTGGCTGTAAGAGAAAGTGCTACACTTAATCTAATTCTAGGAGGCACAATTACATTACACTAATTAGGGAGGTAAAGCGCTAAGATCGGTTTTATCTTGGAGTAAAGCGTAAAAAGTTCAATATATTAATATTTCAAATTTATCTTTATTATGATAAAAAAATAATGCTAATTTCATCTGTAATGTGGTGGACTTAGGTAATTTTCAACCCTTGATTGTTTTGTCAAAAGAAGAATATGAGGTTGATGGCGAAATTTGAAATTCATGGTTATACTAGGTCAATCTCATGCGAAAGTGTGAATATGATAGTAATATTTTAATCCAAACGTATCCTTTCTTCTTTGAAAACTTCTACCAATTACTTGTATTGGTGTTGGCTGCTTTGGGACCGCTCTGTTTTGATGCTATCTCGGGTGTTCACTTGCCCGCGTCCTGGTATTCTGATTGTTCTTCTCGAGCTGGCGAATTTAGTCTTTCATTATGTGGTTATCTAATATTTTCTGCTTTTAGAGCACTTCGAGGGTGTTGGTAATTGCTTTTGCTAATAGCTTTTTAACTTTCAGCTTTTGAAAAATATTTTATATAGTGTTGGTGGAGTGCCTTTGGTTTTTGCAATGATGAATTTAAGCTAAAATCAATTAAAATATAAAATCATCTAATACTTTAGCCTTTTCATCACAAGGGTTCAATGAAAATACTATATTGTCCTTGCTACTGAGATCTTGTCCTATTGGCAAGATGGAGATCTCATAACCTTAAAGATTATGATCAGTTTGATTCCTACTAGTATTTGGAGTTATTTTAATACCATATAATAGTTTTGAAAATCTTTCTACACAACAACTAACTGTAGATAATTTTTTCTATTACTATTATTGATGCATTGATAATTTATTTATTGAATATATTAGTTGCTTTTGTTTAGAGAGAGAGAGAGAGAGAGAGAGAGAGAAGGGCAAGATAGCAGTTCTAGACATTAAAGCTATATAATCAATTTTTTTTCCTTCTCCTTTTTAGCAAAAAATCAACTCTTTTTTAATCATTTTTTAGGGATAATTGTCTCCACACCCTCGAAATTTGTTATAACTATCAAAATACCCCCTATAACTTGAATAATTGCCATTACACTTCCTATTGTTAGTTACATTAATGGAAATTGATAATGTCAGCTAGAAAGTTGAGTGTTGCTCCTATTTTGTCCTTGGAAGTCAATACCTGCCATTGATCAATTTTTTATTAACCAAAATACCCCCAAGGGTCTAACTATAATATTTTCGAAGAAGTGTAGATTATGACCACTATAGTCAGTTGTTTCAAAATGCAATTATGTGAAATGACTGAAATACCACAAGGGGTATAATTTTAATATTACGGAAAAAACTTTGATAGTGGCATGTAGTTGTTTCTCATTGTAATTATGTACAATGACTAAAATATTCTTTAGGGTCTCATTTTAATTATGTGAAGTGACTAAGAAAATTTTTATGATTTCATTTAAATTTAAATGCTCTTAAAAATATATAAAAATGACCTCCTTTTGCGTTTAGTTCTTCTTTAAAATCTAAATCTTTACTATTTTAATTAATTATTTAGGATAAGTTTTATATCTTATCTTTGTCACAATAGTAAACTAAAAAATTTAGACTTTTCGCCAAAAGGATTTGATAAAAATACTATATTATACTCACCAATAAGATCTTATCCTACTAATAAGGTGGTGGTTTCATAATTTTAAAGATCATTATTGGTTTTGTTGGAAATTGGGTCTTGCATTTAGGTTGTCCAAAAGAACTGACAGGCCCAATTGTGTTTAGAGGAAGTATTGAGAATTTGAATTAGGAATAAATCCATACACTGTGAGAATTTGAATTAGAAATAAATCCCTACATCCATAATTATGGGATTACTAGATATATGTAGGAGAGAAAGAGTTGAGAAAAAATCCTCTCTCGACAGGATTGTTTATTACTCTTAATAGCAAAAGAGTTTCTCTTTTTATGGAATTCTCTCCCTTTTCTCAACCCAGATTTATTTTCTCTTGCTGAATAGAATTTATTCTCTCTCATCTTTTAATATATATTTCTCTCTTTACATTTTTCCTAAGAAGAGATTTGTAATAATAATAATTAGAAATCAATTACTATTAGTGTTTTTGTTGTGAAAAATTCAGATAATTTTCTGTAATTGGTGATTTAATCCAGACTGAAGGGGCAATTTAAAGTCAATAATTAACTACTATCTATAAAAGGTAAGTTTTCATTTTTAAATTTGAAATATTGATTATTATTTTGAAGGCATATTATTTCCTTCAAGTTCCATTCCTATCAGTGCATGAAGTTGTTTTTCTATCATATCATAGCTTTGGAAATCTTTCTACGTAATAGCTAACTGTTGAGGATTTTTTTATTATTATTGATGTATCAATATTAATTGATTAAATATATTAATTGCTCCTCACAAAGAAAGGGAAAAAAAATACTATATTATCCTCATTAAAGTTGTGAAATAATATATTTAGGTGTAAGATGGCAACTCAAGACATGAAAGTTGTAAAAAATCATTTTTGTCCTTTCTCTTTCTGCAAATAATTAACTTTTTTTATCATGTTTGACTTGAGCAATTACCATGTAAATTGCTGATGTTAGCTAAAAATGTTGAGTGTTGTTCCTATTTTGCCCTTTGAAGTTATTAGCTGTTTAGTGCTCCGATCAAAGCAAACACTTCAACCCGAGTGTTGCTACTCTAAAACTAAACATAAACTGGTGTATGATATGAAATAAAAGAATATTACATATACCAAAAAATATCTATATATGCACCTATTTATAAACCAAATATACACATATTCGCAGAACTATATCTTCTCATCACAACTCAAAATATTTATGATACTAAAAGCGTACCCAAAAGGTGACTTATCAAATTGTATGAATGTTGAGTGCAAATAGCCATACATGAAGTATCCATAGAGACACAAACGATGCCTACAAATGATTAGCAGTATGGCTTCTCCTGCTACAATCTTTGAAGCACAGTTATTTTAGTTTGAGTATAGAATGAAAGAATACAAGAGGGAGTAAGTCCAAGTGACTTAGTGAGGCATTATAATATTTTGTGATTGTGATAAGAATAAATGACACGTATACATATACATATAACAAAGGCTATTCCTATCGAAAATTCATATTTTAAATAAGCTCATATTGGAAGAAACTTTCACATATAATATAAGACATATCCAAAGGTTTAATGAATTGTTTTGTCTCTACATCATCCCATACTAATGTAAAAACTTCAATAACCCAAGGTCCCTTTAGTTCGATCAATTCAAAAGAAATACGAAGTTTAAAACTTTTCCAGAAATGGGATACAAATTCATATGTTGAAATGACATGATTTTATCATATCATTTCGAAACAAAATAGATTTTCATAGAACAACTGTGGAATGGTCTCCAATCTTATGACTCTCAAAACAAACAGGAAACTAAATCCCTTACTCCTCCGGTTCTAAGTGGCCTACTTGGACAAACACAAAACATATAGTATAATTGGTTACATGTCGATTTAGTTCATGGCATAGCTAACCTCCAACTATTCATAAGACTAAATAACAAATGGGTACCAGCTTGTAAATTGGCCACTTTTGGCTTGATGCTGCCTAGTCATCTGGTTACTAGGGCCCAAACTTCCCAAGGGTGTCCTCAAAGGTAACAAACGAACCATGATATTGTAACAATTTACACAAATGAAATCAAGTAATATACAATTGTCATAATTATTACTCAAATTTTCAATTTTTGTTAAAAAAAAACATGTGACAATTCAACAATGGTCCAAAACAACATAATTACGACAATGCAAATAATATCATATAATATTTTGCTTATTTCCAAAATTCTTTTCGTTTCAATATTCTATAAAAGGATTTTAAGTTAAGTTTCAGATTTCATGATTCATAGAGGACATTTTCCGAAGGACATAAGATTATGTCAACATAATATTATAATAATATAACTTCAAAATATATTAGAGCATGTGTTCTATACCCAGCAAAAATAACTCATTTATTGAGTATTAATGCTCACTCGATCTTCTCTAGAATGAATGAGCGTGGTCAATTTAGGATTCCCAAGTGCGTAAATCCTCACTAAAGTCACCACCTAAATCAATTAGGTAGAATGTTCGATCGAGCTAAGGCATGATTTATGAAATAATTAAGAAATATAAGAATTTCATTAATTCTTGTAATATTGTAATTTACTAGAGGTACATGATTTACAAAACTATAGTTTTCGATCTTGACTCAAAATCATCAATTTACATTTTGGATCTAGTTTTGGCTGTAGGTTCATTAGTAAAGTTAGTTCATGATGTTCAAGGTCGAATTTAATCAAAATTTTCTCAATTAACTATCAAATCTAATATTCAGTAATTGCATGAAATCATACATAAATGATGTCGGATTAAAGCATCATCAGTCCCTTAGAAAGCTCTCGACGGAAGTCACCAGAGTGCCGCCACTTGAGTTAGCATTGCCTATGTGGTTGCTCTACCTCATCATGGGCGTAATACCCCTTAAATCGGTTTCGGATATGGAGGTCATTTGGGCTGTCAATTTGCCTGAAAATGCCATAGGGTTGCCGCTCACCACCATCGTCCCTTAAAACTTAAAATGGTACCATCTTTTTGTTCTTGATGAGCCTGTCATAGCCATGTAAAGAATTGGTTAATTTGGTGGCCATTGATAGCTAACCCATCAACTTGAAAACTAAGCTTCGTCGTCAACAATGATGATCCATCGCTGCGTCATTATTTCACATCATCATCATATTCCTTGAGGTGAGAGGAGTCTAGCGGTGTGATTAATTTTGAGTTTTCACTAGAGGATCTCTAGAATTGGAGTTGGAATGAGAAAGGGACGAGAGATGAAGCTAAACGAAGTTTTGGGGGTTCAATGTAAATATATTTTTAGCTTCCCAACGCTTTGAATTTAGTTCCAAAAGTTTCTATGTTTTCACTTTGGGCCCAATAGTTCTCCACCGCTTTTAATTCAGTATCTCCACTTTTTAGACCCTTGACCTTTCAGTCTTTCAACTGAACTCCTGACATTTAAATTTTGAGGCAGTTGAGCCTACTTAGAATAGTTTTTCAGCCCCTAAACTTTTATTCAATCTCATTCGACCCCCAATGTTTCATAAAAATTTCAGCTAAGCCATTTTTACCAAAAATGAAAATGCAGGGTGTTATAACCTACCATTGATTAATTTTTTATTATCCCAAATATATGCAGGGGCTACTTGCAATATTTTTGAAGAAGTGTCGATTCTTGGATTATGACCACTATAATTAATTGTTCCAAAGGTTCTAATTGCAACAATTAGGAAAAATCTTGGATAGAGGCAACTGTAGTTGTTTCTCATTGTAATTATGTAAAATGACTAAAAATACTCTCAGGGGTCATATTATAATTATATGAAATAAGTAACAATATTTTATGAGTTTTTTGAATGTAAATGCTCTTAACAAAAAGATATAAATAACATTCTTTGTCTTTAGTTTTTATTTTAAATACAAATTTTTACTATTTAATTAATTATTTAATATAACTTTTATATCTTATCTTTGTTACTATAGTAAACTACAAATTTATTAACAATTCTCATTTTTGTTATTGCATATTCGTCTTATATTTAATTAAAATATTTAAAATATAAGTTATTATGAGGTCATTTATCATGTTATTGATTTGAATATGTAACTTGAAGTCAACTGATTTTTATTTTTGGATGGAAATGATGTATTCTAATTTTGTAAGGCTAATGTAAGAGATAATTAATCTTCATTTAACTTAGAAATTTCCTAATAATTTAAAAATAAATCGGAACAAATTAGAACAGTTTTTGTTGGAAGTTTAACTGTTTCATTTTTTTTATTTTTTTTATTTTTAAAAACAGATTTTATGCAAATTAATTGTTTCAAAATTGATTTTCATGATTTAATTTTGGATGAAAAATTAGCTATTTCGATTTTGAGTTAAATAAGTAATCATTTTTAAGTAAATCGCAGAAATTAAAATATTTAATTTTGATCCCCAAAAAAAAAATTGGTAAATTTTGAGTTATATATTCAAATCAATAGCATTATAAATGAATTTATAATAATTTATGTCTTAAATGTTTTAATTAAATGTAAAAAGAATATATAGTAACAAAGATAAGAATTTTTAATTAATTTTGTAGTTAATAGAATAAAAAAAAAGATATAAAAGATATGCTAAATGACTAATTAAATAATGAAAAATACAGGATTAAAAGAAAGAAATAAATAAAAAATATTTTTTTTTTATTTTTAAAAGAGCATTTAAATTTGAATGAAAACACAAATATTTTTATTTTAGAACAAATTAAATGCAAAATAATTATGCTAATTATTTAAGATAAAGCAAGACTTTTTTGAAAAATAAACAAATATATAGATCCCACGTGGGCTAGAGTTGGTGCATATAGCTCAATCGTAGGTCTATCTAAAGTTGGACCCAAGCTATGATTGGATTATACGAGATTCGTTGCTACAGTAAGTACTGACTAGTGAGAGCGGCCGTGTCCGGTCCCAAGCGGAGTACAACGCTGTGGGCCTGTTGGTTGCAAGCACGGAAATGAATTGGGCTTGTACTATCTATTTTGGAGTGTCTTACTAAATTTATTAAATAAATTATTTTATCTTACATCTTTTCTTTTAAGAGTAGATACTTCGTTAAAGTAAATTGTAGATGCATTTGATAAAATTAAGAGTTTTCGACAAAATATTCCTATATTATATGTAACTAACAAATCAAACCTTGTAAAATATTAATTAGCAATTAAAATCTTGTGAAAAAAATAATCATCTTACGACTCCTACAATCAGTTTGTACTACAAAGACTAATGAAATGACATTATTGCCCCTTTTATTTTTTGTTGCTTTACATAATGTCTTTTTTTTAATCAATTTTTTTTTTACATAGGTTGTTTTTTTGGATCAATTTTTGAGGGCAAAGTATGCAATTTACTCTTAAAAATCAATTAGCTTTATCATTCCAGGCGCTTGTAATGAACTCCCTTGACAATGATTTTTTTTTAAATCTTTTTTGCTAATTAAAAATTTCACGAGGACTTTAAAGCTAATTAAGTTTTCATAGGATTTAATTTGCCAATTAAATATAACACGAGAGAGCTGCCTATGACAACCTTTGAAAATAATATGACAAAGCTCATAAAATCTTATCAACAACAAATTTACAATATGTGATAAGTACAAGAGATCTTTTATTATTACAATAAGGTTTAGTGTATGAGTTTACTAGTAGAATTACGATGATATCCAATACTTTTGAGTAAGTGGGTGTGACCTAAATGCCTTAGAGCATCTTCCTTTTAACTTAGTGCAATGAGCTCGAGATAAGGTGTAATAACGGTGAGGTCGATGTGAACATGTGAATAGTAATTAATTGTCTCACTAGAGATGCATGGAGTATTTTTAGTGGCAAGTGTGCGTGTGTATGATTCCATGTGATGACATCTTGAGAGCTTTCAAGAGATTAAACTATATGATCAGTAGTCTGGGTCGTATTTTTCATATCCTTTGGGTTGAGTTCTGTAATAACCCGAAAATTCCCTTAAAAATATTTTAAGAGTGGGAAAATTTCCCTAATTAAGTTTTAAACCCTTAGTTTTAACCAATAAATATTTTAAAACGTTTTTGAGAAAAATCTTAATCGGTAATCAATTTTTCGTCGGTTTGAGATTTTTTCTCACAATCAAAAATCCCGAAAATTTTATTTTACATCAAAAAAATTCTTGTATATGTTATTTTGGCCCCAAAATACACATAATTATATTTTCAAACCCTTTGTTTTAAAAATTAAAAACTTGTCGCCGTTTAAAATGATTTTTATCACTATTGTTCGAAAAACTTTAAAACGACGAAATTATTTCTAGTTAACAATCGAAAATTTTATTTCAATCAAATGTGGGCCAATAATATTATTTCTAACCCAAATCAATGCATATTTGACCCTAGAATTGAGCCCAACCATTTATCCAATTTTAAACTCCAAGTCCAATTATGTTTTAAACTAAATGAAAAAAAAATAAAAAAGGGGGAATTCAGCAAACAAAAATGCCCACACACACAATACACACACTCAAGGTGAAGACTTACCCTTGTTAATCAATGCATGAGCCACCTAAGTGCCCAACTCATGCACTTAGTTACCACTCTCACTTAATGCCCTTTAATGCCATTTTTAATTTGGACAAAAATGCCATTCTTCTTTCCCAACTTATAGAGCATTCTTGTGACAAAAAAGAGACCCATCTTCTTCACCTTTTTTCTTCTCTTGGCCGAAAACAAGAGGAAGAAAATCTGAAATTTTTTTCTTCACTTGTCATCCACATTTTTGTCAATCAAATTGAAGGAAATTGATAAGAAAATTCACTAGGGGAGCTTACTCTCACCTCATATAAGGAACTTGGCAAGATTAAATTGAGTTTGAAAGATTTATAAAGTGTTTATGTAAGGTGTTAGTAGTTCTTTTATTTGATTTTTAGATTAAGCTTGAAGAATTGGTGAAACTAGTGGATTTTCTTAAACTTAGAATAGCTAAAGGATAAGAATCATAACCCTATATTCTCCTTCATTTCAGCCACTCCATGCTTGAAGACAAATGAGATTTGTTCCTTTGTTAAGAGATTTGATCATGAATATGTTCATCTTGCTTCGGATTACCTTATTTATGTTATGAACACCATATTCTTATGATAATTGTTGTTGGGATTTGATTGAGTTTTTGTATGGAATTCATGGATATGAGCCTAGTGGAGATAAGAGCTTTGTTTGATCATCACACTTAAAATTGGTGGCTAGATGATTTTATGAATTATGAAATAAGTGAAGTTTTGGAATCTTTAGTTTTGCTCTCAGGTAACTATAGACAGTGCACTTATCTCATTTTAAAAATTTGGAAACCCCACTTATCTTGCTCCAAAAATTTCATATGAGATACCGTTGAAAACCTAATCAAGTTTAGATGTTGTTAGAACCAAGAATAGTCCAAAATAAAGGAGGGAAATCGTAGAAAAATCTATTTGAACCTAACCTACTATTTTGGCTAAAACAGAAGAGACCTTTGTCATACCCTCAACTTCAAAAATTTATAACTAGACCTTTTTACATCCAAAAATTCCATAAAAGATGCCGTTTGACAGGCTATTAAGTTTAGTTAGTATTAGAATCAAGAATTAGGCAAAATCATGAAGAAAAATGACCGAAAATGCCGTTGAACTCGGACTTACCAGTTCACCCGGGGAGTAGGGGTACCCTCTGGAGTGAACTATAACACATTCTTTACTTTCAAACTATTGAAACCCGAGCTTTCTTTCACCAAATTAGCCCCAAAATTACTCGTTAAAAATCTTATTAAGTGTAGATAATGATAAACTCAAAAATATTTAAAATTCATGAAGCATTCGTCCCAGAAAATTTATTAAAGCTGAACATGTTAAGCTGATTTGGGATTACGGCAGAACCATTGGTTAACTTTAAAAATTTATAAATAATAAACCGCTGTCGGATTTTAGATATAAAACCACCACTGGAAAGCTTGTCAAGTCTAGATAGTCATATAACCAAATTGCCAATTTTAGCTCAATGGGATGTATTTTTAAAATGATTGGAAAAATTACTACCGGAATTGAATCGTAGATTTTATAAGACATGGAGATTTGGTCTAGTACTTAATTGATTTTGATGTTTATAGGCCAAATTAACTTGAAGAATTAGTCGATCTCAATGTTATCTTGGGACTTAAAGTTTAAGGACCAGAGGTAAGAATTATGGCTATTCCTTATGCTCATAGATAATGGAATCTTTTGTATTATGATTTCATTTCCTTGTAAAATGAGCATGAGTTGAACTCGTCATTGTTATTCCTTGTTGTGTTATTATGAATTCCTTGTATGGTTTGATGATCGTGATGGACATTTGGATATAATTGTGGATATTTCCCTCATTTAGTCAATGATCTAATAATATTGCATTTGGAAAGCTTCAGACATCGTCAAATACACATCGATTTAGTAAAACCTCCATAGACTTACTTGGCCTAATTGTAATATTTCTATACTTGATTTTTGAACATCCTTTTATGATGTTAATTCCATGTTGTCTCATTAAATCTGAGGATCACTCTTTAAAACGTTTTTATAACGACATTCGTAGGTTCACTCTTTAAAATATATTTAACAAAAACAACTTGCTGTATTTACTTTAGTTTCACTCTTTAAAAATATTTTCAAAACTCCTTTGAAATATTCTTTTGGTGACGGTTATATTTTCATTTTGTTTGAAATATTTCCAAAATACTTTATGGGTTCAGTACTTTAGAACATTTGCAAAATATCATTGAATGATCTTATACCGTTAAACGTTTTAAAAGTATTGTTCATAATTTTCACAACTCTAAATCATTTTCGAAAATTAGTTATGATTCTCACTCTTTAAAATGAATTAAAAAATATGACGTGACATTTCTATCTTTTGGAAAATTCTTAAAACTTTGATTGAGATGTTCATTGCATGTGTTGTTGAAATGTTCTTAAAATGCCATTGAAAATAACCATAGAATACTCTTTTGAAATATTTTTGAAAATAATATCTGATATGTCCATGGTCCATTCATTTGAAATAATTGAGCTCGCAGTATCTTTTGATAATCATCACGTCCAAGAATTATTTGAGATCTTATATTGATTGAATCAGACAAATTGTGCTTCACTGATAATGTTCGAGCCTCATTTGAACTTCGCTTGTTTTACTTTAACATTTATCATTCCCCTCGAATTGCCATTGTATATTGATTTTATTGACAATGTCCGAACCTCGTTTGAAGCTTTGCTTATTTTATTTGGACGATCGTTATTACTCTCATAACCTATGGTTATTACCCTCGTTTATGGGCCATTGGAAAATCTACGGAGGGATGCTGGGCGGCATCGGGCCGACGATTGATCTCCTGAATGGCTTCCTCTCGTTTAGGTAGTTCCGCAAAAGCCTGAGATAGGTTTTCTAAGGACTAGCATGTGACACGCTACTGGTCGACGTTTATGTCACATTACAAAATCGGATCACCACCTTGAGTGGCCACTCATGTGTGGGACCTGTGGAGGGATAAGGCTAATATTTGTTTGAAGTTATAAGAGTGATAGATCCACCAAATACTAGTTTAGCCTTGTTATACGATTGTGTGAATTGTTTACGCTTTTAATTGGGCTACTTGTTTACGCTCTTAATTGAGCTACTTGTTTACGCTCATATTTGGGCTACTCGTTTTAACCACCACAATCGTATGGCTTATTTCAATTTGTTTGATTGTTGAACTGCCTGAACTCATTATTTGATTTGTATTCGATTGCTGGATCTTGTAATCTCGTTTATTGATTCATCTCTTATTTTATTGGATATTCTAGAATTTTTCACTTAAGCCTTGCTTGATATTTATCGTTCTATTCATAGCCATAAGTTCTTACTAAGTCATTCGAACTTATTTTATAAGTTTAACATGCGTAGGTGACTGAGATTTGGAATTTGCATCAAGTTTGGAGATTTGGTTACTAATTTTTTAGTATGAGAAATTGTGGATTTGTAATAGTTTGTAGCATTTTTCATACTCAAGTTAGTACTAATAAGTTAGATACCGTTTTGAAAAAAAAATTGGGACTTGTATTGAGTATATACTTGATCAAGATTGAATAAAATTTCCGCTGCATAGAAAATTGAGGATGATTTTATAAGCCCCTCCCCATCGGGTAGAGTTTCGGACCTAGAGACGGATGCTCTAGGATCCAGGGCGTTACAAGTTTAGCCAGGACACAAGTTGGAGGACATAGATCTTTGTCCCGGAAGATCTTTCATATGAGCTTGAGGACTACTTTGGGTGGGATTCTTTGTCATGTTCAACCTATACCCATATATCGGTTTCAGTTTAAGTGGGTGTCTTTGTTTTGTTCAAACTATACCCATACATTGGTTTCAATTCTTAAACTGTATGATTGGTATGCAGGAATGGAGCAGGATGGAATGAGCATTTCCAAGCTCATTTCATAGCACTTAATTAGTAAGACTTGGAGAATTGAATCCTCATTTTCATTGGAATGTCTATTCTCAAAAGCAAAGGATTAGCAATTCCTTCTCATTTCCATAATATTAGTTATTTCCAATAGAATAAGAATAGATTATAATTTATCAGTTACAAAGTTACCCTTCATAAAATTAAACAACAATTCCTTCTCACTTCCATGATATTAGTTATTTTCAACAGATTAACAATAGACTATTATTTATCAATTACAAAGTTACTCTTCATAAAATTAAACAAGTCTACAATTTTCACAAAGCTTCAGATTATATTTATTTAAAAATATTTATTTATTTATTAAAAATATTTATATACTTAAAAATTATTTATTTTATTTAAAAAATATTTATTCAAAAAAATATTCATTTAAAATATTATTTATTTAAAAAATATTTACTTATAAAATATTCATTTATTTAAAAATTATTTATTTATGTAAAAAATTATTTAATTAAAAATATTTATTTATTTAAAATTTACCTATTTATTTAAAAATATTATTTTTGTAAAAAGTATTTATTTATTTAAAAAGTAATATTTATTTATTTGAAAACATTATTTATTCACAAGATTAATTTATTTAAAAAAATATTTATTAATTAACGGATATATCATTTATGTATTAATAATTTTATTTAAAAAAATCTACTAAATAAAGGTCACTTTGGTTATTTAACGTATTTCCATTCTATTCTTGTCAATCACTATTTATTACTAATATGAGATTTGAATGAAGTAAATAATGATGATATCATTCGTTTCCTATTCCTTATGCATACCAATTATAGGAAAAGTAATAGTTACGCTATTCCTTTTCCATCTTTGTTCAATTTCTAAAGTCATTCCATTTTTCTTGGATGCCGCTTGAGGACACAGGCAAGAGGGCGTGGATCTTTGTTGTTGAAGATCTTTTATATGAGCCTCAGGATTACTTTGGGTGGGTGTTTCTGTCTTGTTCAATCTATACTAATACATTGGCATCAATTTTTTAAGGAGTTTATATTATCACACATCTTATTTTAGAATTTTATAACTTTATTTGTAAAATATTTATTGAACATCTTATGACATCTCATGATCTTTCAAAAACACTTAAAAAATGTTTTTATAAAGTCAATCAAATATTATCTTACTATATAAATATCCTCTGGTTCAACACTAATTAAGATTTGCACTCATCGAAGCTTAGTGTAGCCCGTTTTACTAAAAAGTTTTCTTCACTTTCTTAATCTCGAAGATTTGACTTGTCTTGCGTTATTAATGATCATTATACATAAAAATTAAAATCAAACTGAAACCAAGGGCAGCCTAGTTTTGGACAAAAACATCATACGGCCAACTTGTAATTAAGGAGTGTGGGAGTGGCAATAGCCGTAATTCCAGCAATAGTTTAAGGGTTTGACACATTTCTATAAGAGTGAGCTGTTTTCTTTTTTTAATTCATCTTTTAAATAATTAAAAAAACGATAAATTATGATAACCCATTCGTGTATAAGTCAGTTAAATAAAATCAGTAATTTTTTAATAAACAAATACACTCAATAATTAGAGTACTTAAGAAAAAAGAAAATTAGTTTAAAATATAGTATGTGATGATAAATTACTTCCACAAATTAAAAAATCAAATTTTTTATGTAAAAGAAATGATATAACTAGTGATAAAATTTTGTTCAAATTATATTGTCATTATTAACCATTAGTGACATGTGTATATTCAGTGATAACCTAGTAATAGAAATTCTGTCATAATTAAATTATAGTGATAGGTTTTATAATATTTATATGTGTGTTACTAATTGTTAATATAGCGATAATGTAAAACATTAATTTTGTCGTTATTAAACTATATTACGTCAAGTAAAAATTTTGTTCCCTTAGAAATATTATTATTGACAAAATGAAAATTATTTCCACTTGATACATATCATTAATTAGTGAAAAATTTTACAATGTCGTATTTTTCGTACTAATATTATATATATATATTTGGGCAATGTGGTATAAAGAAATTACTATGAAAATCGACTATATTAATTGAAAAAAGAGAAGGAAAAAAAAAATGCACATATGCTGTTTGGAACAATTGCTTTGGCTACCATCAGATTGCCAACTACAACCAACTTCCACATAGAAGCATTTTGAATTACTTTTGTTTCAATATATATTAATTCTATCATATATATATATATATTTCATTAACATGTGCAATTATGTCAACTAGTATTGCATTTTGACTCTGAGCATTCCTCAATCTTCACTTCACCATCTTTAACTCATAAACATAATTTTCTAAACCAAAAATTCATCTCACTCAAAGGTGCCCACCAAGATCCAGCACGTGCATGCATTATGCATACTTCCCAAAACTTGCGTTCCAATCATTTTGTTTTAAAATCTCAACTATCCTCACATGCACCCCATACAAAACAAAACATTGTCTCCTTCCGCTAAAACAAATGCCTTAGTTGTAGACAAAATTGCACCTAGTACTTCTTAAAGATGACTATTCTTAAGCTCTCCAAACTCAACTCCATCTCCAATCCTTTATTTAATTTTTTTCTTTTTATCATAGGGACATCAATTGGTATTGTCTTCACTTTATGTC
>JACFYI010001282.1:122856-136295 GCA_014898755.1 Handroanthus guayacan
AAATAGACACCAAAGGGACTTCAAATCTGCTGCAGAAAACTTCCAACTCCTTAATATCTTCTAGCACTTGAACACTTGCACTCCTCCATCTAGCTTAAATCGATCATACTAACGGGATTCTAGGGGTGTGAACTCTCGTCCAAATACTTGGTAAGTAGGCCTTCGTCTTGTGATTTAAGAATGGTTTGTGTTATGGTTCATAGAGCTTGACATAAATGTATATATGTGGTTATAGGTATCGATTTTTAACTTTGTTCAACCACATTTCGGATTTAAGCGATAAAAGGTAAGATTTATAGCATATTTCCTTCTTCATGAGCATGTATTTGGGCTTTTCCATTCGTTGATCGAGCATGCTTTGAGTATTAGATACCATTGACTTGTTGTGCATGAGAATCTATATTATTGTCTTGTTATACTTGCAAAAATCTATGCTCAACTCTTGAATATGTAAATCACATGCTAAATGATTTGTCCTTAACCTTTGTACCGATGCGTGGGATTGAGTTTTGAATGATGGACCGTGGACTAAGAGGGATAATGAACTAAGAACGATTGAAAACGGGTGATATGGACAAAATCGTATATTTTGATGTTAATATGATCTTTTGAAAAATTCTCAAAACCAAAATTTAAAACCATGATTTATAAATGATATTACACCTAACAACATCTCAAAAATATGTATTCAGAACTAAATCAATAGATTTGAAACGAAAAGAAAAGAAGAAGAAGTAACAAAACCATTTGAAAATTTGATTTTATTACATTCTTGGATTTTTTAAAAATGACTAGGCTTGGATTTTAATAAAACTTGTTTTACAAAAAGTGTAGGGAAAAATCTGAAGTTTTCCCAAAAATTAAAAAAAAAAAAGGTTACTGCGCATGGTACTGTTCACGGCGCGATCACGCCTAAATAGTACCGCGATCGCGCCCAAGACCGAGATATTTTGTCGTTCGACGCGATCGCGCCCATTTTTGAGTGCGGATGCACCCATGACAGTGCCAAAACATGAAATTTGCATCGTTCGACGCGAGCGCGCCCATTTTTAAAAGCGGACATGCCCACGACAGGAGCTAAATTTTAATTTTTGACTTCTTATGATGTTTTAAGCTCATTGTCTACCTTATTTCATATCATATTAAGTTATACCCGATCTTTCTAACATAATACGAGTTTTGAAATGAAAATCCTCCAGTCCATGGTCGAATTTCTGAAATGATCGATTGATTGAATCCATTTGGCCTATTGAAATGTTATTGATATTATGACCTTAGAACGTTATGCCTTGCCGGCTTCTTGAATGATTGATTAATTATCTATTTCGTTCTAAAGCTATCTGATTGATTGATTGGGGTCCACGTGGGGATTTCTGGGGACCGATCTCGGGCAGTATCGGACTACCGACTAGGACCCCTTGAGCCCCTGATTGTTGGGTAGTTCGGACAAATTCTGGAGATAGAATTCCGAAGCACTACCTTAAGCACGTACATCGGCTGTGCTTCTTGATTGAATGATGCTCCTTCGGGAGTTGGAGGGATAAGGAGAAAAGTATATGTTGGAGATATAAGGGTGATAGACCTACCAAAATATTATTTCAGTTTATGGACTTGAATGTGATAATATATGTATATATATTAATTGTCTTGAACGTTCCGATTGTTATCCATATCACATTCTTGTATTGATTTTAATATGCTCATGTTCTTTGAAACTCTTACTCTCTTCTGCATGCTATAGATTTTATTGGGTCAGTGGACTCATGACCTTATTTAACATGTAAGTTCTTGATTCTTGATCGATTGAATGATTGGAGCCTTAGATGGATTGTATAGCTCATTTTGGTTTTGAACATCTCTCTTGTATTATGGTTTAGCATATCTTTTGAATTAATGAACTTAGATTGTATAGACTTGTGACTTGTAAGCCTTTGCTAGACCACTAAGTATTTTGAAACATTTGGAATGTAATGATATTGACATTGGAACTTAGTTGGGATTTTGTATTTGGTTCTTGAACTTAGTTTGAATGTTTATAATGTATTAGCTTCTGTATAGATTTCTGAACGTATTGGTACTTAGAACGTATAGAACGCGAGTGATGCACCTCGGGTCTCGGGTCTGCACATCCCCGGGATTTCGGGGGGCGTCACAATAAAAATATTTGAAGTTTGAATTATGGAATTTAGAAAGTAAAATTAGAAAATTTTGGGGTAAAAAGGATATATACAAAAGTTCTTTGAAAAATAAAATTTCAACATTTGGGAGTCGAAATAAATTTTTTTTTGAATGAGAATGAATATATATAGGGATTTTTATTTAGAGAAAATTTTAAGTTTTGAAATAAAATATTATACTTGAAAGTGGAAATAGAAAGTTTGGGGTTGAAATATAAATTTTGAGAATTATAGGAGTTGTGTGGCAAATTTTTTCTGATAGAGAAAATTTTTAATTAGGGAAATATTTTAATTTAAATTATGAAAATTATTATTAAATTTTCGGATTGTTACACTCTCTCTCCCTTATAAGAATCTGATCCCCAAATTCATATATTTTACTCGAAAAGGTGAGGGTATTTCTCCTGCATTTTATCCTCTCATTCCTCATAGATTTCTCGACTTTTTGGTTTCTCCAAAGGATCTTAACTTGTGGTATCTTCCAATTTCTAAGTTCTCAAATTTGGTAGTCTAGGATACGCACGAGCTATTCTACATACGAGAGGTCACTTTGAAGAGGTAGGTCGACATAATCTATAGCATGCGAGGGGTCAGGATGATACTTTTGCAGTTGGAGCACATGAAAGACATCATAAATCCCAGTGAGATTGGGTGGTAAGTCAAGCCCATATGCCACAGGGCCAATGCGTTCAATGATTTCGAATCATCTTGTATATCTTGGAGTTAGTTTTCCGCTTTTTCCCATTTGTAACACCCTGGATCCTAGAGCATCCGTCCCTAAGTCTGAAACGTCACTCGATCATAAGTAAACTAACTAAACCATAGCGGAAGCTCATTTTTTATCCATAGATCCAAAATTTCCTTAAAACTTACAATCCAAAATTTCAAAATTACAACTTAAATTCCAAAATATATCAAAAATCCAAAAGGTACATCCCAACTACTTCTAGAATCCATGCAAATTCTAGCTAAAAACGATACATTTACAAATATCATTATCGAGATACTAACACAAGTCCTCCAAACCTTCAGGTGATTCCAGGGATTTGATTTTCTACATATAGTAATTGGTGAATTCATGAGTCCACTGATCCAGCAAGATTTATAGCATAGGAAGAAGAGCGAGAGATTTGAACAAAAGGCATAGCGAAAACAAACCATGAATGTGATATTAATATCAAACGTAACGTTCAGAATGAGTGAATCGAATATTTAACTTATAAATTCTATCACATTCATGTCAACAAATATTTAAGGCTGAGTCAATCATTTGGTAGATCTGTCACCTTTATTACTCCTAAAATTCATTCATTTCACCTTATTCCTCCATAAAAACCCTTATCCTTGAGCGGCCTCTCAGGAGGATTAAGTGAAGCACGGTCGACCGCGTGCCTCCGAGAATAGCCCCTTTGGAAACCTACCTCCAGGATTTCTCCGAGAGTGCCCACCGTGCAGGAATTCTTAGGAGTTTAGACCGACGACCTGATATCGCCCAGTATGATATCACATAAGGTTCCCAGGACCTGCTTTGACATGCATATAGGTTCAGAATGGACAAACACATTTAAACATATAAATCTAAACCGGATTACATATTCACATATTGAACGGATTCAACGAATGATTCAAATTAGACCTTGGACTTAGGAAACTTGTTTTAAGGTCATAAAACGTTTTAAAGAGGTGATATATTGTAACACCCTAAAATTTTCCCAACTAAAATTTTAACCTATCATTTTTCAAATGATAAATCGTTTCTACAACTACGAAATTTGTTTCATTATTAAAATAATTTCATTACATCCAAAAAAATTTTCTAGCTTTTGACGCTTCGTATAAGCGCTGTTTTAGCCCAAAATAAGCCCAAATCTTGGCCCAATTGTACCAAAATTTAGCCCAACATTTTAAGGCTCAAAATTAATAATTTTCAAAAAAAAAAAAAAAGAAGGAAATCATGGCTGCAGATTTTGCAGCCATGCTTAAGCATGGTTTCTCCACCAAATCACACCCAACCCCATCATATCCAAGCATGGTCCCCCAACTAACTTGACCATATTTATGGAATGACCCTATCAACTTCTATTTTTGCTAGAAGGCCCTTGTGAGCTCTATAAATACTAAAATTATTGGAGTTCAATTTCTTCCTTCTTGTACCTCACCATAACCTCTCACCAATATACAAACACACTCATATATTTATGTTCAAAGAGGATTATTCATAAATCATATAACTCCATCATCAAGCATTTTATAAAAAAAAATTGAAGGGAGCTCACTCTCAAGTGTGTGTACAGTGAGAGGCAAGAAATATTGGATTTTAAGCTCATTGTGAGATTTAGGAATTAATGAGGTATTAGTCTAATGTATGTATGTTGTTTTTTTATCCTTGGTTTAGGTAGTTAGCTTCTAAACTTGGGATCATCTACTTCATTACTTGAGAAAACTTAGGACATATGGTAAGTTTCATGGTTTCCTCACTTCTTGGTTGATTTTACGCTTCAATATCCGAAAAATCCATGTTGGCATGCTTTAATTGCAAATTTGAGCTTATCTATGTTAAATTCGATGATTCGTTGTACTCATAAGCTCAATATTCTTGAAATGATGTTCCTTGAATCTTGAAACATGCTTGTTATCATCATTGTGACCTTGGCATGGATTTGGATCATGGACGATGGAGAACTCGAATAAACCCAAAGAAAATCGATTTTTGACCGTGACTATGTTTCTTTTGATAAAACTTGTAAATTTTCCAATATTTCCTTAAAACTTGAATTTTAAAATATTATATTTCAAAGAAGATCTCTGTAAAATATGGTTTTTATGAAAATTATGGTTTTATAACATATTTTCTCCAAAATACGTAAAACTAAATTTTAAACTTAAAAATTAGAAAACTCGATAATAGTTAGTACAAACTATGTCTAATTTCTTCACATATGATCCTCTGCTATTATAAGGTGTTCGAAGGAAAAAAAAAATTCCGAGCGCTTAAGTGCCCGTTTGGGCGCCTAAGCACCCAAGCCACTGGCTTCGGCCACCGTTTGGGCGCTCAAGCACCCAAATGTGCACCCAGGCGCCCAAGCACAAAGAGATTGGTGCCGTTTGAGCACTTAAGCACCCAAACCCGTAGCGAAAAATACTATTTCTGCGCTCAAGCGCCCATACGAGTGCTCAAGCGCCCATTTCAGTAGCGAAATTTCATCATTTTGACTTCGTTTATCAATCTTGAACTTATATTTCACTTTCTTGAACTCTTTTAAGGTTTGAAAATGACTTTTCCACAGTCCATGATCTAATGTTCAATCCGATCTTTGAACCTATTTGATAATCGAATCCATTTTTCTTAAATTCGTTTGATATGAGCATATGTAATTGATTGAGCCCTATCAGTTTGTTTATGTTTGAATATTCGCTCTGAACCTATATGCATGATATGTTGGGCCCTGGGTAATTCTTAGGTGATTTGAATTGGGCAATGTTGGATTGTCAATTCAAACTCCTAAGAATTCCTGAATGTTGAGTAGCCCGGAGGAGTCCTAGAGTTAGGATTCTAAACGGCTATTCGAGGCACACGGTCAGCCTTGCTTCAAAATATGTGTGTGCTACTCGAGCGGCCACTCAAGTTAGCAATTTGGAGGGATAAGGCATATATATGTTTTGTTGGAGTTATAAGGGTGACAGACCCACCAAAAATTAGTTTCAGTCATATATAAGATTAACATGAATGTGATATTATTTCGAGCTATTCGTTTCGTATGATCGTCCTTAAAATTTCATTTGTTGCAAATCACATTCATGTTTGATTTTTTTTGTCATGATCATTGTTGGCTTCTTGCTTCCTTTGTTATATCCCGTTCGTCTCTCCTATGCTTTGAACTTGCTGGGTTAGTGGACTCATGACTTCAAATTACCATGTAGGAAATTAACTTGATGGATTTGGCTTGTGAAGACCTCAAGTAGCGTTTAGTATTTTGACTTATGTATTTGACCATGTATAAGCTTAGTCGAACTTGTACGAATTTAAGTACGATTAGTTGTATTTTGCGGAACTCATGATGTATCTTGAAAAAATTTTAGTTATGAATTATGGAATGTTTAAGTTATTAAGTTACGAATGCTTTGCGATTTCTATTTACGATTATTAGTTAATTTTTCGTTGGAGAGTAGCGTCCCGGACCTAGGGACGAATGCTCTAGAAATTCGGGGCGTTACGTATATGGACTTGGAATAGCAAACAGAGGTCAAAAATCAAAATTTTTAATGTTTATGGTGGTCAAGGAATAAGGCGTGGACGCACCTTGTCAGGGGAGTTCTTATGCTTAATGGAAATATAAAGCATAAAAGGTTTGGGTTTAGGGCGTGGGCACTCCTTATCAAGGGGCAGAAGAGGTCTGGGTTTAAGGTGTGGGCAAATTTCAATACCATTGAAGGTGGAGAAAATTTCAATACCAATGGAGGTGGAGAAAGTTTCAATACCAATGAAGGTGGAGAAAATTTCAATAAACAAACAAATATGCAAAATCAAGGACGTGGAAACGATCAAGGCTGAGAACGAGCACGAGGTTGTGGTTGTGGTCAAGATCAAAGAGAGTTTAGAAACACAAACAAATCTCATATCCAATGCTTTAATTGCAAAAAATATGGTCATTTCAGCTATAAACGCTGGTCCAACGCTCCAAAGGAAGAGCAGGTGAATTATACCGAAGAAAAAGATGATCGATTTAATGAAATAGTGTTGTTTATTTGTGATATTGGAGAAAATCAAAGTTGTATACGGTACTTGGATACTGAAGCAAGCAATCACATGACTGGTAACAGAGAATTATTTTCAGACTTTGATGATTCTTACCGGTCAATAGTAAAGTTTGGAGATCATTCAGTGATTGAGATTGCAGGAAGAGGAAGAATACCAATACAGACAAAAGATGGGAAAATAGATTATCTCTAATGTATTCTATGCCACAAAGATGAAGAGCAACGTTATCAGCTTAGATCAATTGTTGGAGAAAGGCTATGACATCAAAATAAAAGATGGACATTGCATAGTGAAGAATGCTCGAAATCATGCCATAGCTCAAGTCAAGATGACAAGGAATAGGATGTTTCCTTTAAATGTTCAAGAACTTAGTTCGCCATGTCTTAGTGCAATTGCTAAAGATGATACTTGGCTTTGGGATCTAAGATTTGGTCATTTGAATTTTAACAGGCTGAGATTATTGCAACAAAAGAACATGGTGAAAGGATTACCATATATAGAGCCACCAAATGACGTATGTAGAGAGTATGCTTTGGGAAAGCAACACAGGGATCCATTTCCAGTTAAAAGGGGAAAGAGAGCAAGTTTCCTTGGAGATTGTGCATTCTAACATATGTGGGCTGATAACTCCTGTATCATTTGGAAAGAAAAGATACTTCATCACTTTCATTGATGATTACAATCGCAGGACATGGGTTTATTTTCTCGAAGAGAAATCTGAAGCACTTGCAGCCTTTCAAAAATTTAAGGCTTTGATTGAAAAAGAAAGCGCCTATTATATCAAAATTATAACACCCTAGATTTCAGTACATTCTACCTTGAAATCCGAGTGCTACTTGCGGATTAAAACTAACTAAAACCATAAACAAAAATTTCAAAACACAATTTCATAACTTAACGATTCAAATGTTCCAAAATTTTAGGCCAGAAATTTCTAAATTTCATTACAAAATCTAAATTACAAGCCAACGTATTCGTAGTTCAAACGAAAACTATCTAAACCGAAATATTACATCCGAATATCCTAACTATTACAAACCGATGATCTATATATTCTAACTAAACATAAATCTAAGCATTCAACATGCCAAGATACATGCTTATATACATAATTTCAAAAAGGAAGCCATATACTAACACGGGACTTCAATTAGTTAATCCACAGTTTAAGAACCTACATGATATTTATGAAATCATGAATCCACTAACCCAGCAAAACTTATGGCATAGGACAGGAGTACAAGATTCAAATAATAAGAATATTAAGAACAGAAATCATGAATGTGATCTCATATAATGTTTCAGAGCAATAGAATGAATAGAACGAATGGATATCATAAATCATATGTCACATTCATGTCAACAAAGCTTATAGGCTGATTCAAACGTTTGGTGGATCTGTCACTCTTATAGCTCCAACATATAATATACATATATCCTTAACCCTCCACTTATAACTCCGAGCAGTCGCTCAAGGAGAGTCATACATATTTGAGACACAGCCGCCGCAGCGCGATCGACCACGAGTCTCAGGAGTAGCTCTTTGGAATTCTACATCCAGAATCCCTCCGAACCACCTAACATACAGGAATTTCCAAGAGCTTAGATTGTCTATCCGATATCACCCAATCCGATTTCCCTGAAAATTCCCAAGGCCTAACATATATCTATTCATATAGGCTTGAAACAATAGGACATTCAATCATTCACATAAGGCCATTACGACACACTTGGATTAGCCATCAATTTCAAATAAATGTTTCAGAATAGGCCAAACATATCAGTCAATCATTTCAAAATTTTGACTCTAGAGGGTTTTCGTTTCAAAGTTCAAAACACGTTAGAAAGACTAGATATGGACTTGGAATGTCATGAAAAGAAGATTAAAATCAAGTTTGGTTACGGGAATGGCCATTTAAACGCCCAAACAAAATTTTTGGGCAGAAGCTAGGAGCTTAAATGCCCAAGCTTCTGGAAAAATTGGTTGTTTTCGCCGAGAGTACGAGCGCCCAGTTTCGCGAACTTAAGTGCCTGCTCTCGGGTGAAATCCTGATTTTTCATCTTTTGATTTTCTTCAAATTTTTTATCCAAAATTATATTTTTGGGGATTCTCTTAAATGTAAAAATGTTTATAAGTCATCGTTTTAAAATTTGGTTTTAAGATTTTTCGAAAGATCGTTTTCAAGACGAATAATACGATTTTAGTACATATCTTTCATTTTCAATCAATCTTTAGTTCATTTCTCCTCTTAGTCCAAGGTCCATTATACAAAACTCAATCCAAAGCATAGGTAGAGATGTCAAGAGAATTTATCAAGCTTTGGATTTACATAATCAAGGAATAGAGCTCATAAATGGCAAGGAATGATAATGGCAATAACAAGAGCTCATGACAATAACATTTCAACGGAGATCAAGATAAACAATAGCTCATTGTCATGCTCATTCATTCAAGAAAGGAACTACAAACATATGCTCATAAGAAGATTAAGGAAGTCATAAGTCTTACCTTTGGTCCTTTTGGTCTCAATCCACAAATACGTTCCTAGATTCCCACAATATCCCAAGTGATAGTACCCAGCATTCAATACCGAGATTTTTTAGTTAACATATGACAACTTTCATTTTATCTCAAAATTCATAATACTTTAACGGTAGGATTTTTCTCTATAATTAACTTAACTTAATGCTCTTTCTAACAATGACCCTTGATCGACGATCCGACGGTCGGATTGTTGTCTATATCTATTCAAATTTAACCCTCGTTACTAACCCCTGTTCCCGCTGCCCTAGAAGCTTGCTTTCTAAAGGTGTTTTTGGATGTTTCCTTCTTTAGTTTCATATGTTTCTTGGTTCTATAATTATCTACACTCGATAAACCTTATAACGGTATATCATGTAGGCCAAATTGAGGAGATTAAGGTAGGTTTTGATGGGTTTTGAAATTGAGGTTAGTGCAGAGATGTAGTGAGTTCCGAGAATGAAGAAGTGTGGGTGTGCTTGATTAGATTCCATCACATTAAACCTTACTAAATTCTCCCATAATTTCATATGTTTTCCATCATCAAAAACCTCATTTAGTTTCCTCATCTCCTATCAATAATTTCCACATCATACTCAAACTTCATCTCTAGTTATCATACCCCAAATCACATTTGTATATATATTCATTAAATCACTTTCAATGGATCTCAAACCTTAACATGACATATAATCTAACATTCTTCCTTACCTAAATATCGATTTGGTGAGAGTGAGAAATTCTTGACTCCTTCATTTGAAGTCTTCGCTTGTCACGATCACGATTCCAACTAATTTTTCTCACTACTCTGAAGAAAATATTGCCCCACTATCGATGTGTAGGTATAAAAATTCTTCTTCCAAAAATAAAATAGTGCAAACACTTAGTACTACACCGTAGCATCCCCTTGATCCCTCTTTAGTCATCGGAGTTAATAATCCAAGAACTTCATTAAAGAGCAAAGGAATAGAAATAGAGAAAGAATTGTCTTTTGTTTGGTGTGAGATGAACTAGCCAAGCACAAGTTTTTATAAGCTTACTAAGACTTTCCACTTCCTAAATCTTCCAATGTGGAATAAGGGGTTTACGGTATCCAAGTCTTCTTCCTTCACAAATTTTCCAATGTGAGACAAAACTCACTTTTACTCACTTAACATATCTTAATATCCATGGAGTCACTAATTAGCACCAATCCACATAATTTTCTAAGTTTCTTGCTTCTACAAATATTCTAACTCAATGACCTTCCAATGATAGGTTTCGATCAACGATCTAACAGCCGAATCTTTGCTTAAAGCACCTCAAACATCCTTCCCGCCACTGCTACTGCTCCTCGGCAGCCTTTCCAAGTCACGTTCTACCGCCATTTTCAGAAATTTGTCTCTGTATTTTTGAGTAATTCTTGATTCTAAGATTATCTACACTCGATAAACTTTCTAATGGTATATAATATAGGTCATTTGATGAGAAAAAAATAGGTTTTGAAGCCTTTCAAATTGAATGTCTTGCTGAGACAGTGGCATCCGAGAATAACATTATTTTGTGTGTATGTTTGGATTCAATCCTTAAACTTAAAGTGTGTGTATGTTTGGATTCAATCCTTAAACTTAAAGCCTCCAAATATATTCCAAATCGAAATATTCTTTAAATTAAACCACCTATTTATTCAGTATCAAAATTCCTCAATCTTATTTCGTAGGATAGAATTTTTCAAATTGCTACAAAAATTCTTTGAACTGATCATGTTGGTGAATATTCTTCTGGGAAATTCATGCAATTTGCTCAGCAAGAAGGAATCACGCATTAGAAAATATCAGCTTATACTCCACAGCAGAATGGAGTTCTCGAAAGAAAGAACAGGACCATCTTGGATATAATTAGAAGTATGTTGAAAATGAAGTCGTTGCCAAAACAATTGTAAGCTGAAGCAGTTAATTTTGGAGCCTGTATATTTTGAATTCTTGTCCAACAAAAACTGCGAAAAATATGACACCAGAAGAAGCATGGAGCAGGCAGAAGCCAGATATTTGAGATTTAAAAATTTTTGGGTGCATTGCTTATGCACATGTACAAGATGAGAAGCGCAAAAAACTTGATGATAAAAGGGAAGTTTATGTCTTCATTGGGAAAAGCAATGTTTCTAAGGCTTATAAGTTGTTTAATCCAAAGACCGGCAAAGTAATAATTAGCAGAGATGTTATCTTTACTAAAGACAAAGAATATGACTGGTCGAACAATAAAGGAAAGTGTGTGGCTCTAGACTTGTCAGATTCAGCAAAAGCTTTAATGCTAAATCAATCCGAGCCGTCATTAAGTACAAATACAACTAGTAGTAGTGAAGCAGTAGTTCCACGTTTGAGTGAAGTAGAAGCAAGACAAAAAAGAATTAGAGATAACCAACTTCGATGAAAGATTATATAATTAGCTCATATAATGATAATGATGATGATGAGTCACTAGTCCACTTTGCTTTATTAGCTAAAAGTGATCCTATAGAATTTAAAGAAGCTGCAGATAATGAAAAAAGGCAGAAAGCGATGCAGGAGAAAATCAATTCTATTGACAAAAATAATATATGGGAGCTAGTTGATCGTCCTAAAAAAAAATCATTGGAGCCAAATGGCTATATAAGACAAAGTGAAATGCAAAAAGCAACATTGGAAAGCACAAAGTGAGACGTGTTGCAAAGGGCTACAAGGAAAAAGCAACAATTGACTATGATAAGGTATGTGCAACAATAAAATTCGATTTAAGAGGAAGTGTCGAAATATTAAACCAAATTTACTTGGCACAAAAGAATGCTACATGGATAATCATCAACCATACATTTCTGGAAGAATTCAAATTGAAACTATCTTCTTGGATTAAGAATTCAAGTTGGGATTCCCTTCCTAAAGTAAGAGTTCAATTTGAAGTTCTCTTCCTTAGAGGACCAGTCAAGGATTGACATTTGGCATAATAGGAGCAATTCCTTTATCATCTTGTCTTGCCAACAATTGCCAACTCGAAGACGACTAGCAACAACTAGTGACACCTAGCGACAACCAACGACAACTTGCAAGGGCTTCCAACTATTATAAATAGGAGACATAAGTTCTTTTGTATGAAAGATGTGATAATGAGATAAAGGAATGATTGAGGTGTTAGAGAGTACTCGTGTGAGAGTAGAAATTCTGACGAATTGTTCTAGCATAGGAATGAGAGCATAGAGTTGTAACTCTTTGTAAGAAAAAGAGTCATAGCCTCTTTTGTTCCTTTGTGTGATTGTGCTTTTATCGTATTCAATATTTGAAACTTTATTTTGAGAAATATTACCAAAAGGCCCATTAAACGCTTCCAACAATTCATTTGGGGGTTTGGGTTAGGCCAAGACAAGGAAAGGCAATAGCAAAATGGTGATCGAGCTTTGGTTCTATATGATGCTTCTTATAGAAATCCATTTGCTTCTACTTCTGCCTTTGTCACTGTACCCGACTTTAGGATGAGGAGTTGCAGGGTGCAAATTTCTTACACAAGAACCCTTATTAGTTGTTTAGAACGGTAATCTTAAGCTTCTTTGACGACTTATGATTGGATTGTAAGTTCAATTCTTCATTTATTTAATGTGAGACAATTTATTATTCTTATAATTTTGTATTTTGCAATTTTAAGTATCGTACTCATTTTAATTATGGCTTGCATCACAATTTTTTCAATGGTTTTTGTAAGAGATTTTTTCATAACAGTGTGTTTAGATAGATTTTCATATAATATGTTTCATGTGATTGACATTTTCGTCATTTATTCAATGTATAATGACTGCGAATCTAAACCTTACTTTTACATATGTCATCGTCATTTTTGGGTTTTGAAGGGTGAAAGAAGCTTAGGAAGTTTGGAATTTTCTAATGGGTAACAGCAGATCTATCCAAGTTCAAGTTTTTATCTACTTTTTTATATAAGTTATTATTCTTTCCATAATTGTGGGTACTCACATTATTGA
>JACFYI010001282.1:160723-186346 GCA_014898755.1 Handroanthus guayacan
ACAAAGAGAATCCAGACAAAATTTTGCATAGCCAAGAGGGCAGAAGAAAAAGAACTATCCCGGACTCCCATATCTAATTTTACAAGCTATTAAGATTCAACTAATGAAACAGATGCTAGTACCCGAAATTTATCAGTTTATAAACCAGAACATCACAAACCTTGTAGTGTAAACATAAAGGCTCAAATTGATCCAGAATTCCCCAAGTCGTCTGTGCTCTAACATCCATGCAATATTTAACTCCTAAATAATTAGGAAAAAGCATAATCCTAGTATTTAAGTCTTTATAGAGTTGCAAATCATTTAAAATATTCAGGGCTGTTTGTTGTCTAATTTCGTACTTAATCCTTAAACCAAACTATCAACCAACAAAATTCACCACCTTCATCCCCATATCCTATGAAACTTTAAGAGGCTGAGTTTCTAAAAAAATTTCATTTGCCGAAAATTCTAATTGGTCCACTTTAAAGTCACAAGAACATCTGCACATGATCTTTTGTAGTAAAATTCTGCAAAAACAATAACAAAAATCAAATGCAACTAAGATAAAGATAATGCATTGAACAGATGGGTTTAATGAAATACAAACATATCTTGTCATTATATTTTCGTAATTACTTTGTAATTATCTTTTAAATGAAGTTGATTTTATTCTTTCATTTATACATTTGGCCTTCACACTTTATATATAGTATATAGATGGTATAGATATTAGATTGTAGTGTTTATATATATTATTTTTAATAATGATAAATATTTCTTAATTATTAAATATATTTACTTCAATTATTTAAGTAAAATAACATGATTGAAATTAGATTTATAAAAAGAATAAAGTTGAAAAAGATTTATACCTGAAGAAAAAATGGAATAACAATACAGATCATCATGAAAATGGATTATTTAAAAACTGGCTATATTAGTTCTTTTTTCAAATATGAACATTTTGGATTCGGAAGTTCAAGAATTGGAGCTCAAAGAAGGGTATTACGTTTAAGATCGGTACGCTTCAAAAATCAACACTTTCAATTCAATCTCATTTACCTTCTTGATAGTAGGAAATCGAGGGTTCAAAAACTGTAATGACCAAGATGAAAGTCTGGTTCCTTCAATTATTTTTAAATTTCAAAAAGAATTATCAGTATATATTTAAAAAAAAAAAAAAAAGAACACATATGAAAAATAGATAAAGAAATCAAGAAAGATAAAGTGAGTACCCACCTCTTGTCTGGCATTTTTGTTTTGTTGGACAGAGAGAATGCTTAAATCTAATCTTTTCTGGGATGACCAACACCTGAAGAAAAATATAATAATAATAATAATAATAATAATAATAATACTGATGATGATGATGATGATGATAATAATAATAATAAAAATAAAATAAAATAAAATAAAGTGCTTACCCACCAAACTGGAATAAGTAAGCAATAATTTTTGCTAATGAACGAAGGAAAAGAAATAATTAAGAGAAGTAGCGGCATAAAAAAAAAAAGAGTCATAAAATCAATACCTACTCATGGCCACTAACCCGAAACTTGCCTTTTTCTATTGCTAGCCCCTTTTTATATTCCAGACTTCTCTATTCTCACCCTTGGTCTTTTCTTTTATTTGTATTTTCCTTATTTATTTAAAATAGAAAATAGAACAAAAATTTAAGAAAATAAAGACAATACCCTAACTTTTGGAGGGTGAATCAGAGTACAAAAAAACAATAATCAGTAAAGTGAGTACCTTATTGAGTTTTCCTCCATTAAATCGCTGATTTGACCAGATCCTACGGAACCCAACCGTATAAATCCAAAAACAAAAGAAAAAGAGAATATTTTCACACCTTTTACCTGCGTAAATACAAAAAATAAATGCAAGTTCTCACAGTCCAAAATAACAACTATAAATACAAGCCCATATTATGCAACAGCAGAAAATCTTCGAAAATAAACCAAGAACCATGAACCCACCTCAACAAGCAAATAGAAAGAAACACTTATTTTCAATTAAAAGCAACAATAGCAACAGCTTCACTTTTAAACAACATAATAAAATACATTTGGAGTGTGTAAACGAAAACACACAGAAAATTCATAATAATTAAGACCACAAAGAAGCACTCCAATTCTTTGCCATCTTCATGAAACACAATAAAAAATTTTGGTAACAATAACAAATGGACAATAAATGAAAAGAAAATACAAAAACATTAAAAAAATTATAGAAAGACAATCAATGAAACATATAAAAAAAATTAAAAACCAAAAAGAATAAAAAAAACTCTAGAAATTCACAATAAGAGTAACAAAAAAAGAAAAAAAAACTACAACCCAATGAAATTCACACTATATTAAGAAAATGATTAAAGTGATTAAAATATATAAAAGAAATACTTCACAATCAAAGTACAAGTGAATCACCCAAGCTAAGAAAAATTCATAACGGTTAACCACAAATATCACCATAAAATACATCATTATATCATTAAATATTTAAAAGTATAATGTAAATAAATGAAATTGACAGAGAAAAAATTTATGAAAAGAACAATTGCAAACAAAATAAAAGATAACATAGAAAACATGAATATACAAACGACAAAAAGAAAAGCAAGGAAAATACAAAAAAAAGAAAATCCAAATCAAAGAAGTAAGAAAATCCAGCAAAAAAAAAAGATTCTGAAAAAAACCAAACTTAAATTAAAACCCATCCAAAGGTAAAAATAAAATAAAAAAAATATATATATTTTAATTATCCATCAAGGTTTACATTGATAGATGAGAAGATCAAAATTTTCTTAATAGCCAAACCTCTAAAGTACATGAGGTGAATGATTCACTTTAAATAAATATGCAAGTCTTAAACAATGTTACACACGAGAAATCAGAAAAGAGAATTAAGAAAGAAAGCATGCACCATGGACAGTGGATTTTGAGTGAATTTTTTTATAGTGAAGATCAGGAAATTATTGTTCCATCCATGTTGCATATTCTCTGCGGGCTTCACAAGCAACATATGAGTTCTTCATCATGTTATATTACCATCTTGTCCTTCCTAGTAAACAGTAACTGAACAAGCAAACATAACACACTCCAGGAAAATATAGTTATAATGCTTTGTTGTTCTATCACAAAAGTTAAGATCCATTTCATACCTCGCAAAGTCGATGTTAACACAAGACAAACTAAACATAGCACTTTAGCTTACAGCCGATAAACTGTAATATGAACCAGTAAATTGTTGACGGAATCACATGTCCATTGTGTGAAAAGTTCAAGAAGAGAATATATATTAAATTTAAGAACAAAAACAAGAGTATACATACAACCAGAATTCTAACACAATGTGCATCAAACAGAAGCATCCCAACTGAAAGCGGTTCCCCAACTACACTTGCAACTTTTGTCGTCTCTAAGCCTAGAAAAACCCAATAATGTTAGGAACTGCATTCCAAATGCAAAGGATCTGAATAAACAAAACTGAGATGAAATTACTATGACCTTGTAATTAACACAATGAAATTAACTCTCATCTATTCCATGAATACATAAGAAATGTGTCATTGTCCCCACCACAAATCATAAAATTTCTAGCCAGATCTCATCAACATAGATGGAAAAAATGGGTAGGACGTAGCATGATTTCTCCGAATCTTGTCCTTGTGACCAAGCTAAAAAAGAGACCCTCAAAGCTAAGCTAAAAGCGAGATCCAAAGCTTCTTCATTTGCTTTATCCGTTTAAACAATAATACCATTGCTTAATACAATCAAAAACCACTTTGTTTGCTCCCAAGAATAAAGACTAATACATTTAAAGCAAATTTAAATTACAAATAAATGTGATAAATAAAATACTTAAACAAAATCCTAAATAAAAACTGCATAAGTTCATAGCCACTATTTTGTTTTCAATAGTTCATTTAACAACCCACCATTATCACAATCTGAGGCCATGAAAACAGAACATATAAAGGAATTTAAAAATAAAATAAAAATATGAAAAATAGAAAAACCTGGAATTAAAGTTAATCAATGCATGAGCACAGCCGGAATTCAATTTTGTTAAAGAGGGGAATGAGAGCAATAAAAACAGAGGCTTAAAACTTGGAAGGAAAAACATAAAAAGAAAAAGGAAAAAGAAAAGATTTTAATATTAATACCACTAAAGAAGTGCCAACAACTCGACCGACGGGAAATTTTAGTAAATAAGAAAGAGTGAAAAGAATAGAAGATGGGCATCAATTAGAAGGGTAATAAATGAAAAGGGTCCAAAAACCTTTCTCGGCTTCTCCCATCATTGAACTAAATAAACAACACTAAACAAATCCTACCATCATTGATCATCTCCACCTTGTAATCACTCACCATCCTATTTCAAGAAAGCAAAATTTCATAAACAATTGGCAAAGGGAAAACCTTCTAAAAAGAACTCAAAACATTTACAAGAAAACCCAAGAAAAAGAAAAGAAAAACACGAAAGGAGATTTTCACTGACCTTATGTCGGCCTTGAATGAGAACCTTGCACCCAAATAGAAATTCAAGAAAAGCGAAAAATTTTGCTTATCAAAATTTTTGTGAACTTCTTCTTCCCCAATTTGAGTTAATTGGAAATTGAAGATTTTAGGGTTTCGCAGAACTCAACGTTGCTGCGATGAAGCTTCATGATCGGAGATCAGATCTTCAAAAGCCATCCACCACACGCATAGCATTTCTTCTCTGATCTAGAGGGAGGAAGTCCCAACATTTTTTTTTCCTTTGGGCGAAGAAATCACCGCATTTGCATTTGGAGGTCTCCAAGGGTGATGGGGACTCCAATGGTCTCTTAATTAATCTTCTCATAAGAAAAGTAGCGTAAAGAAAAAGGAAAAAAATGACTTTCAGTCTTTGAGAACAATAGTCCTCGAGCATTGTTCCTCTGGCAAATGGGAGAAAGTCATTAATGTGTGGGCCCCGGCAGCAGTACAACACAGAAGTTTTTTTTCTGATATTTGGGTCTGGCCTACTGAAAATTTTAGAATCGGACAAAACAGAGCACAAGTGATACAGCACGTTGTACAATAAATTAAAGCAAGTAACTCGAGAAATTGAAAAAAGGAAAAAATGGAAATCAGAAGAAAGTATTTCTTCTGATTTTTGGTAGGCCCCCACCAAAAATTTCAGAACCTGACAAAATAAAGCACAACACATCGTACAATAAGTTCAAGCACAAACATATTTTTTTTTTTTTTTTGGAGAAAGAAAGAGAATTAGAGAGAGACAAATAGAATGGGGAAAAAAGGTATATCTCGAGACATGTATTGAGTCTGAGAGTTTTTTTTTTTCTTTTCGAAAACCCACGAATCAAACATCCTCCAAGAAAAATAAAAGTAGAAGCCCAACCCTTAAAAGCGTACAAATGCAGTAGCTGTGAGTACAACCAAACTGAGCAGAAATCATGAAACGGCGCCGTATAGGTCAGAAGAAATTAAACCAATAAAAGAAAATGTAAATTAGACTTTTTCTTCTGACTTGGGCCCACCAAAGCCATAAAAGACAAAAAAGAGTATAAAACCAACCACAGAGGGTACAAGCAATTAAAGCACATGATCCTACACAACGTCGTTTTTGAAAGGTCTGAAAAATAAAAAAAAAACTAAAAAACGTAACTGACGCGCCGGCAAACTATAGGCACGCGCATCAAATATTTATACTTAAAAAAAAATAATAATAATAAGAACAAAGAAAGAATGACTTACCCCGGATGTTTAGATGATAGAATCCATCAGAGCACAATACGTGTCAATTCAAAAACTGATCAAATCCATCATATACAGGTATCCGATAGCTCATTCCTCTTCTTCTTGTCATCACATCACACTTTTTATATATATTATTAATTATTATATACACTAAAACAAATATAAATTAATAATAATAATAATAATAATAAATATATGTGAAGAGTAATTAAAAAAACATATATATATTTATTATTTATATATATATGTATATATATATATGAAGTATTTACAAAAATTAATAAACGTATAATATAAAAAAAAGAGAGATTAATAAAACAATTCCAACGAAAGAAACTCATGTAATCTACAAAATAAAATAAAATAAAATAATAAACCTATATAAATCTAATAATAATAATAATAATAATAATAATAATAATAATAATTACAAAAAATGTGCAAAAGCAAATTCATATAAAGGGAGAAAAAAATAAAGGAATCCTTCCTTAATAATTTTCAGAAATTTTTTATCTCATACAACCCTATCTCAAAAGACCCAATTCTTTTTTCAAACGACAAATTAGATACAGAAAATATTTATACATATATATATTCGTAATAATAATCCTTTATAGAAGCATACATTAGAGAAAAAAAACATGATTATTTAATAAGATGAAAAAGGAAAAACTCGAAAAAGAACCTCCAAAAAAGAAATATCAAAAAAATAAATCCCATATGCAAGTAGCAATGTTTGAGATTTTCAGCAATATACAAAAACCAAACGTTAGCCATGAAGGAACAGACTTCAGAGGATTGAAGGGGCGAATGGGTTGTGAAAGCAATATTAGGAATACACGATAACAAAGCAAAAAGGGGGGAAATGTACTATTGCAACTCAGCATTAATGGAACAATGGCAAACGTTTGTACTCACCCACTATAATAATGATAATGGCTGAAAATTTTTGGGTTGTAGCAAAAGCTAATGGGATCCACCATTTTTTATATATTATTTATACAATTATATATTATATTTTATAGAATATATATACATAGAGAGAATATATTAAAAAAGCAGCAGAAAAGGCCACGTGATTTTTGAAAAGGCCAAGATTACTAAGGCACACCTCCCGGGAGCCGACACAAGTACCAATGGCTACAGTGGGCTACAGTGGGTGAAAAATAAAATCAAAATTCACACTCCAACCTAATTTCTTCTAACAGGGCCCACACCCCAAACCATTTTCTTCTGACCGACCCCACTAATGTACTAATATCATTACACAAAGCACAACCATAATATGCACCAAAACCATAAAATGATGTCGTAATGTGAAGGGGTGAGAAAAAAAAAAGAAGAAATAATAATCCTTTATAGAAGCATACATCAGAAAAAAAATATGATTATTTAATAAGATGAAAACGGAAAAACTTGAAAAAGAACTCCAAAAAAAAATATCGAAAAAATAAATCCCATATGCAAGTAGCAGTGTTTGAGATTTTCAGCAATATACAAAAACCAAACGTTAGCCATGGAGGAACAGACTTCAGAGGATTGAAGGGGCGAATGGGTTGTGAAAGCAATATTAGGAATACACGATAACAAAGCAAAAAGGGGGGAAAAGTACTATTGCAACTCAGCATTAATGGAACAATGGCAAATGTCTGTACTCACCCATTATAATAATGATAATGGCTGAAAATTTTTGGGTTGTAGCAAAAGCTAATGGGATCCACCATTTTTTATATATTATTTATACAATTATATATTATATTTTATAGAATATATATATAGAGAATATATTAAAAAAGCAGCAGAAAAGGCCACGTGATTTTCGAAATGGCCAAGATTATTAAGGCACACCTCCCGGGAGCCAACACAAGTACCAATGGCTACAGTGGGCTACAATGGGTGAAAAATAAAATCAAAATTCATACTCCAACCTAATTTCTTCTAACCGGGCCCACACCCCAAACCATTTTCTTCTGACCAACCCCACCAATGTACTAACATCATTACACAAAGCACAACCATAATATGCACCAAAACCATAAAACGACGTTGTTTCATGTGAAGGGGTGAGGAAAAAAAGAAGAAGAAAAAAGCAGCTCACGCGCGCAATTCACTATGCATGCGCATCCAAATTTATATTATAGAGTAATATAAAAGACGATTTAACATCATTCAACTATAAAAAATGAAAAAAAAAGTAGATTAACAGAGAACAATACAATCTAAGAAAGGAAAACAGCACCAGTATCATGGAAGAAAATTCTGATCTCAATACCTTAATATTTACTTATAAGTTAATCAAAAATTCGAATTCCAATTTTGTAAGCAGATTGTTTTCCTTTTGCACAAGTGACGTAATCAAATAAAAAGTTACAAGATTCATGATCAAGTGTTTTTACATCATGTCGCCGAGCCCAGTTGCGCGGGCCTGTGACCCTAGCGGGGGTGACGTCCCTTGGCCGAAGGCGGTTTGTGCTGCATCCTAGCCCCAGACAGGGGGTGGGTTCGAGGCCCGCTGGGGGGTACTCAGATCAGATTGGAGACGATCCCCGACCGCTAAAAGGAAAAAAAAATTGTTTTTACATCATGGAACATAGAAACACGATCTAGGACAATATTTAGTCAATACATTAAGTCATATTTCCGTTATTTGTAATTTCACAGCTCTCAAGACTCTAAAATAAGCCCGTTAGGGGAATTTCCCTATATTTCATCTACAAGAAAAGCTGGAGATTCCCCACCAGAGCAAAAAATAAGTAAAAATTAAACTTGGATATATTTTCTTCCTTTACCTCACTTGGAGCATCTTTTTTTTTTCTTTTAATGGATAACATAATCATATTTCCTTCAACATTTTATATAACTTGAAATTGTAAACCTATTTTTATCTTGAAATAGTGCAATGGATTGAATTGTATTACACTCAAAACTAAGAAAATTTTTGCAACACATGAAATAGGACACCATGTGCCGCAAAGCGATTTGAAAGATCCTAAATAGAAACAAAAACATTTGAAATTTTAAAAACATAGCTCACCTTCACATGAGGACAAAAATAGAAATCACGATGCACAAAAGTTTTCAAAAGAGAATAAACTCTAAGAATAAGAATCATAAGAATAAGTACGTGTAAAATGCCAAAAGAAAGATCATTCTCAACTAAGAAACTCATATATCTAAATCTAGAAACATATCACCTCTTCAGTTGACTTTGATTTATCGCCATTAGCTTTATCAACCTATATTTACCCTATAAAGATTATCAGATATCATAAACAAAACTAAAAACCAACCAGAATGTGAATAAAAATGAACTAAAAAAATTATATAAGATGGCTGGATATTAATTTCCATAAACCACATGTACATATAAATAATAGTCTAAGGAAGATTCAATATGCAGTTGGCAAAGAGTGATAAGCAAAAACAGAAGTATTCTTATTTAATTGAAATCTTCATATCTATTAGAGCAGAACAAAGAATCTCAAACCAGTTCTTGCATGTTATTATATTAAACTTGCACAAGTACTTGATTTCCACAATAATGACAAAGGCCACAATCAAATTCAAACATAAAATGTAAACTCAGTTGCCAAGGAAGGAAAAATAATGGAAAACTATTACACGTTGCTTCATCATATCTTGGCTTAATACTCTTGGTAAAGTAATAGATCATGCATAAAGCTAAAAATTCACTTGCAAACACTTGAAAACAAAAAAAGAAGAAAGGTTAACTGAATCCGGCAAGCCATTGCATTTCTCGGAGACGTCTCTCTCCATCTCTTCTATTTGCTTATAGGAACAGGGGGCTTGTCCATTGGATACTCTCTTGTCTTGTTTATGGAGTTGTTCTGTGCTCTCTTTATCTAAATTGCATAGGAATCCCCACCTCTCAATAAGCTAATTGGACCAACATTCCGCATAGGAATCCCCATCATTGGCAATTTTTAAAGCCATTTTATGTAACTTTCAGAGTTTATTACACATTCATTAGTGATCAACGAATTATATGAAACACAAAACCACCAATATAAACAAATACAAGGCCACACACAATAATTTACATTGAAACATGAATCTAATAACATAAACTATTACGCCGTATATTCCAAGAACATAATACACAGATGTCATAGCAAACACACCAAACTGATGAAAGTTTGTCAGAACAACCAACCAGCAATGTGAATCTTCTATAGAAACGGCTAGTGTTTGAAAGCTGCGCGCACGACGGGTATCAAAATGCGAACAAGGACGGAAGCCAAAGAACAAGAAAGTACTTAGACACAATGAGTGTGGCATCGTGCGAAAGAATATCAGGATATGCTAAAGTGGTGCGCACGATGGGCGGCAACCCAGCGTGCGCATGCTAGACGATGGGCACCCGACGCATGTCAGGTGAACAAACGCGAAACAACAGCATCGTGGGATTGAAGTTGGACTTAATCAAAGCTGAAACTTGGAAGACTCCAAGCAAACAAGAATCCTTCATCATGTGGACAATTAGCTTAGGAGTCCTAACTTTGGCAGGATTTGATGATTCCTTGTAATTGTGGACTTTGTCCAAGTTGAATCCTGATTGGACTAGGACAAGTTATTGATGTCTATAAATATGCCTAAGGACCTTACGACTCACGTGTGTGATTTACCCTAAAAGTGAGTGTTGTGTGAAGGCCTTGATCTCTTATACTTTGAAATTGAGGAATAAAATACAAGGTTGAGAGTTGTCCCGTGATTCTCTGTGCCTATTACATAATTGTGAATGTGTGCCTTGCTTGTGTGCAAACTTCTCTTAAACTCTCAAAATTCTAAGTACCTGTCGGGCGAACTTGCGTAGGTTGACTAGTTGTTGGGGTGACTAGACCCCACAGCGGGTAAGTTTTAGGCAAAAAATTTATCTAAGTACAAATTTCCTGTGACAGCGTATCAGAGCCCGGTTGCGGGTGAATTCTTAGCGAATTAACTCTTGACGGATGGCTCCTGAATATAGTTCAACCTCTTCCCGCCTCGCTGCATTGGAGGAGAAGATGCAGCAGATGGAGGAATATGTCGGACAGCCGCTCGAATATAAGTGGATGGTGCTTTTCGAAAAAGTCTACCTCCTCAAATGTCTATTGGAGGATTTGAAGGGGACGGTCAATGGATTACCGGAGTTTGTTGAGGGAAGGATAAACTCAGTATCACAAGATATGGAGGCCCTAACCGATACTGTCGATATAAAAATCGATGCCATTACTACAGACGTGCACCTATTGAAGAGGGCCGTCGAATCAGACTCGATGGATAACCGACCCTCTTCTTTGAAGGTCAAGGTTCCGGAACTCACACCCTTTGGCAGGGCTCGAAGTGCCAAAGAATTGAAAAACTTCCTCTACGACATGAAAAATTATTTTCAAGCTGTAAAGGTCCCAAATGGTGAGAAAGTTCTCATCACGAGTATATACTTGATGGGTGATACGAAACTTTAGTGGCAGACTCGCTTGACAGATGATGCTGGTGCAAATAGAAAATCTATTTCATCGTGGGAAGTTTTAAACAGTTACTCAAGGAACAGTTTCTGCCTAGCAATACCTCGTGACTTGCTAGGGAGGCCCTTCGAAAACTGAAATACACCGGATCTGTGTAAGATTATGTTAAAAAATTTAGTTTCTTAATGTTGAACATATGGGAGATGTCCGAGGAAGATTAGTTGTTCAACTTCATGTTCGGATTACAAAATTGGGCCCAAGCCGAGCTTCGTCGGCAACGGGTGAAGGATCTCCCCTCTGTAATCGCGACTACCGATCGGTTGCTAGATTTTCGTGGTGAACCGAACCCTAATCGCAAGAAAAGAAATTCAGAAAAAGATAAAGAAAAAGCTAGCAAGTCAGGAAAGAAAAGCAAGTTTAAGAAAGACAAAGGTGGCGAGGCAAAAGAAAAGAAGGCGATGGACCCTCAACCCATTGTCGATATAACGAAGAAGGGAAGCTACCTTTGCGGTGGTGATCATAGAATGAGGAATTGCCCCAAACGAGCCAAGTTGAATGCTATCATATCAGAGAAGTCGGACATGGACAGTGATGATGCGGCGCCCCCATGGGTGAACTCCCTGCAGTTGCTTGGTACTTTGCAGGAGAAAACATCAAATCAAAAAATATTTATGTACATTAAAGCCAACGTAAATGGTCGGGACATGTTGGCTATGGTGGACACGGGTGCTACTCACAACTTTGTGGCAGAACGGGTAGTGTCAAGACTAGGTTTGGAACTTGTATCCCACACTAGTTGGATTAAAGCTGTGAACTCGAAAGTACAGCCATCAAGGGTATAGCCGATGTTGGTATAAATATTGGTACTTGGCACAGACAATGTAGGTTGACGACAGTCCCCCTTGATGATTTTGATGTCATCCTTGGTACGAAATTTTTTATCAAGGCTAAGGTTGCGGTGATACCTTACCTAGGCAGATTGTTCATTGCGGACGAAAAGAACCCGTCATTCATAAAGGACACGTACAAAGGTGGGGAACCAAAGTCGGATGACGGGAAGATGGAGTTAATTTCGACAACTCAGTTGAAGACGGGCGTGAAGTATGGTGAGACAACATTCTTCGATGGTTGGTCAAAATTAAACCGGATATTGTTCAAGAAGTGCCGGAAAAGATAGCAGAAATCTTAAAGGAGTTTGAGGATGTGATGCCCCTAAAATTACCTAAGAAACTCCCTCCAAGACAAATCATTGACCACAAGATTGAGTTGGTCCCAAGATTAAAACCTCCTGCCATGGCTCTTTATTGAATGAGTTCCTCGGAGTTGGTAGAGTTGCGAAAGCAATTGGATGAGTTGCTAGACGCGAGACTAATCCAGCCTTCTAAGGTTCCTTTTGGCTTCCCGGTCTTATCTCAAAAGAAGCAAGATAGTTCGTTGCGGATGTGTGTCGATTACCAGGCATTGAATAAAGTTACAATAAAAAACAAGTACCCCATTTTGAATGTGTTGTATTTATTCAACAAGCTATCGACGGCAAGATTTTACACAAAGATCGATCTAAGGTCGGGTTATTGGCAAGTGCAGATTGCACCGGGTGATGGGGGCAAGACCACTTGCGTGACTAGGTATGGGTTGTATGAATTCTTGGTGATGCAATTCGGCCTAACCAATGCCACTGCCGTGTTTTGTAACTTGATGAACGACGTGCTACATTAGTACCTTAACCGGTTTATGGTGGTATATTTGGATGATATCGTGATCTATTTAGAATCCTTGGAGGATCATGTCTTGCACTTAAGACTTGTGTTGAAGAAAATGAGGGAACACAAACTTTATGCAAAGAAGGAGAAGTGTGATTTCTACCGGAAAGAGATCACGTTCTTTGGACACATTATTAGCTAAGGAAAGATTCTTATGGACGGTGGAAGGTGCAAGCCATTGTTGAGTGGCATGCCTCATCCAAGGTGATCGAGTTGCGCTCATTTTTGGGACTAGTTAACTATTATCTCCTGTTCATTAAGAGATATTCAAATATGGCTAATCCCTTGACGGACTTGCTGAAGAAGGATCAGAAGTGGGAGTGGACCGTCGAATGTCAATGGGCATTCGAACTATTGAAGTAGGCCATATCCACTGAACCTCCTTTGAAGTTGCTAGAATTCAATCGGCCTTTCGAGGTGCAAGTTGATGCTTCTAACCGGGCGATTGGTAAGGTGTTGGTGTAAGATAAACATCCTATTGCCTTTGAAAGCCGCAAGATAAAAAATGTCGAGTTGCGGTATAGTACCCATGAGAAGGAAATAACGGCCGCAGTCCATTGCTTGGAGGCATGGAGGCATTATTTGTTGGGAACCAAGTTCATTATGGTGACCGACAATGTGGCTAACACTTATTTCAAAACACAAAAAAAGTTGACGTCTAAATAAGCTCCATGGCAAGAATTCCTTGGGGAATTCGACTTCGATTAGGTACACCAGTCGAGCAAACACAATGATGTTGTGGATGCCTTAAGCCAGAAGGCAGTGAACGAGTATGTGGCAGCCTTGACCCTTGTCGAGTCAAGTATCTTGGGTGAGATACGGGTTATTTCTCAAAATGATGCGGTTTACCAAAGACTAATAGATTTGGTAAAGATTGGGCCAATCTGAAAGTATTGGCTTGACGACGGCTTACTATTTGTTAAAGGTGGAAGAGCCTACGTGCCAAGTGGCCCTTTAAGAAGAAAGCTATTGCGGGAGACCCATGACCCACAATGGGCTGGCCATCCGAGCATTAAGCAGATGCTAGCATTATTTAGCCGTTGGTACTATTGGCCAAAGATGGGAGAAGACATTGAAACCTATGTGAAGATTTGTCTTGTGTGTCAACTTGACAAGCATGAGAGAAAGAAAGAGGTGGGATTGTTGCAGCCCTTGCCCATTCCTAAAAGGCCATGACAATCCGTTTCCATGGACTTTGTGTTGGGATTTTCAAAGGTGAACGATATGACTTCAATACTTCTGGTGGTGGACAGATTTTCTATGTATACCATTTTCGTGGCTGCACCCCACGCTTGCCCAACGGACGTTGCTGCAAGTCTGTTATTTAAAAACGTGATCAAGTACTTTGATATTCCAGAAGACATTATGAGCGACCCGGATACCACTTCACGAGTGGATTCTGGACTTACTTGTTTAATATGATGGGGATCGAATTGAAGTTCTCAACGGCGAACCATTCTCAAACTGACGATCAGAACGAAAGGATGAACGCATTATTAGAGGAGTACTTGAGGCACTATGTGACGGCTAGCCAAAGGGATTGGGTGGATTTACTTGATGTGGCCCAATTTTGTTATAACTTGCACAAATCCTCGGCAACGGGTATGAGCCCATTTGAATTGGTGTATGGACAGTAACTCTTGATGCCCTATGAAATTGCAGTACAACGGATGGGTGAGAAGTGCCCAGTGGCTTATCGCTTTGCAAGGGCGTAACAAGAGTTGATTGATAAAGCAAGAGCTAGCTTAACCTTGGCCCAAACTCGGATGAAACGGTATGCCGATATGGGAAGACGGGACGTGGTGTTTACTATGGGCGAGAATGTACTTTTGAAGCTAACTCCACAAATTTGGAAGAAGATAAGCTCCAAAACAGTGCACCGTGGGCTGGTGCCAAACTACGGTGGCCCCTTTGAAGTATTGAGTCAAGTCGGGAATTTGGCTTATCGGTTGAAGTTACTGGATAGACTCAAGGCTCACCTAACATTTCATGTTAGCTTTTTGAAGAAGTATTATGAAGATGCGGATGAATCCTGGAGATAATTAAAATGAGCACCACCGGTGATAAGATAAGAATTTGAGAAGAAGGTTGTCAAAATCTTGGATCATCGGATCATGGGCCAAAGTAAGAAAAATCGAAGGACGGACTACTTAGTTCAATGGGAAGGGCAGTCGGAAGCGAATGCTGCATGGGAATGGGATGTTACATTGTGGCAATTTGAAAATAAAATCGATGCATACTAGACGAGGAAAGGTACTCAACCTCTGATGAGGACGTCGGACTCTTTCGGTGGGGGTGGTCTGTTAGCCCCCTGAAGCGTCGGATAACTTTTGGCACGGCAGGCTTGCGTGCCAAAGGATAACGCGTGTCGGCATGGTGCGGCACAAGCCAAAGCAAACCTCGCCAGGCGGATGGGCTGTGTGCTCTGCACGTCGGGTTGATTGCCGAATGAACTAAGGCTTGACATGTGTTGGTTGGGCGACACATGCCGACGGGTGCTGGGCACCGTCCGATGAACACGTCGGGTTGCGGGCGCATGCGGATTTGTGGTACATGGCTGCCGGCAACACTCGCGTAGGCTTGGTTCTGCGAGCACGTTGTCCATTGGGTGCTAGGTGTGTCCGGTTGTGTGCTGCACGCCGTAAAGCAACGGGTGCCGATTGGTGATCAGCGCGGGCGGACTACTATGCGCACGATGGGTATCAAAATGCGAACAAGGACGAAAGTCAAAGAACAAAGAAGCACTTAAATACGATGAGCACGTCATCGTGCGAGCAATTAGCTTAGGAGTCCTAGCTTTGGTAGGATTTGATGATTTCTTGTAATTGTGGGCTTTGTCTAAGTTAAATTCTAATTGGACTAGGACAAGTTATTGATATCTATAAATATGCCTAAGGACCTCACGACTCACGTGTGTGATTTATCCTAAAAGTGAGTATTGTGTGAAGGCCTTGGCCCCTTGTACTTTGAAATTGAGGAATAAAATACAAGGTTGGGAGTTGTTTCGTAATTCACTGTGCCTATTACATAATTGTGAGTGTGTGCCTTGCTTGTGTGCAAACTTCTCTCAAACTCTCAAAAATGCTAAGTACCCGTCGGGTGGACTTGCATAGTCTGACTAGTCATTGGGGCGACTAGGCCTCACAGCAAGTAAGTTTTAGGCGAATAATTTGTCTAAGTACAAACCTCTTGTAACAACAAGCTACCACAAAGAAACCCCCACTATTAAAGCTTATGCTATCAACTTCGAATATAAACATAATATAAGAACAAGAGATTGCAAGAAAGTTCACACTCAATCAAATTCCCAAACCCAAACTCAGCATTTGCTGAATCTCCCAAATGCAATTTCTTGCCTTTTTTAAGCTCAAACAGCCCCTTTAGAGATGCCATATGCAATTTCTTTTCGGGATTTATGCTGCATCTTAGTCCGCTCCATCTTCATTTTCCCCAAACGAAAATGAATGAATAAATAAATAAATAAATAAATAAATAAATATATCAATAATGTGAGTGCCCACTATTATGGAAAGAATAATAACTTATATAAAAAAACAAATAAAAACTTGAACCTGGATAGATCTGCTGTTACCCATTAGAAGATTCCAAACTTCCTGAGCTTCTTTCACCCTTCAAAACCCAAAAATGACGACATATGTGAAGTAAGGTTTAGATTCCTAGTCATTATACATTAAATAAATGACAAAAATGTCAATCACATGAAATATATTATATGAAAATCTATCTAAACACACTGTTATGAAAAAATCTCTAACAAAAACCATTGAAAAACTGTGATGCAAGCCATAATTAAAATGAGTACGATACTTAAAATTGGAAAATACAAAATTATAAGAATGATAAATTAAGTCTCACATTAAATAAATGAAGAATTGAACTTACAATCCAATCATAAGTCGTCAAAGAAGCTTAAGATTACCGTTCTAAACAACTAATAAAGGTTCTTGTGTAAGAAATTTGCACCCTGCAACTCCTCATCCCAAAGTGGGGTGCAGTGACAAAGGTAGAAGTAGAAGCAAATGGATTTCTATAAGAAGCATCGTATAGAACCAAAGCTCAATCACCATTTTGCTATTGCCTTTCCTTATCTTGGCCTAACCCAAACCCCTAAGTGAAATTGTTGGAAGTGTTTAATGGGCCTTTTAGCAATATTTCTCAAAATAAAGTTTCAAATATTGAATAAGATAAAAGTACAATCACACAAAGGAATAAAAGAGGCTACTGCTCTTTTTCTTACCAAGAGTTACAACTCTATATTCTCATTCCTATGCTAGAACAATTTGTCAGAATTTCTACTCTCACACTAGCACTCTCTAACACCTCAATCACTCCTTTATCTCATTATCACATCCTTCATACAAAAGAACTTATGCCTCCTATTTATAATAGTTGGAATCCCTTGCAAGTTGTCATTGGTTGTCTCTGGGTGTCACTAGTTGTTGCTAGTCGTTTTAGAGTTGGCAATTGTTGGCAAGACAATATGATGAAGGAATTGCTCCTATTATGCCAAATGTCACTCCTTGACTGGTCCTCTAAGGAAGAGAACTTCATTGAATTCTTACTTTAGGAAGAGAATCCCAACTTGAATTCTTAATCCAAGAAGATAATTTCAATTTGAATTCTTCCAGAAATGTATGATTGATGATTATCCACATAGCATTCTTTTGTGCCAAGTAAATTCGATTTAATATTCCAACACTTTCCCTTAAACTGAATTTTATTGTTGCACAGGCCTTATCATAGTCAATTGCTGCTTTTTCCTTGGAGCCTTTTGCAACAAGTTTCACTTTGTGCTTTCCAATGTTGCTTTTTGCATTTCGCTTTGTCTTATATAGCCATTTGGCTCCAATGGTTTTTTTTTCTTTCTTTTGGAACGATCAACTAGCTCCTATATATTATTTTTGTCAATAGAATTGATTTTCTCCTGCATCGCTTTCTGCTATTTTTCATTATCTGCATCTTCTTCAAATTCTATAGGATCACTTTCAGCTAATAAAACAAAGTAGGCTAGTGACTCATCATCATCGTCATCATTATCTGAGCTAATTACATAATCTTGCATCGAAGCTCGTTATCTCTAATTCTTTTTGGTCTTGCTTCTGCTTCACTCAAACGTGGAACAACTGCTTCCCTATTACTAGTTGTATTTGTACTTAATGACGGCTCTGATTGATTTAGCATTAAAGCTTCTGCTGAATCTGACAAGTCTAGAGCCACACCCTTTCCTTTATTGTTCGTCCAGTCGTATTCTTTGTCTTCAGTAAAGATGACATCTCTGCTAATTACTACTTTGCCTGTCTTTGGATTAAACAACTTATAAGCTTTAGAAACACTGCTTTTTCCCATGAAGACATAAACTTCCCTTTTATCATCAAGGTTTTTGCGCTTCTCATCTAGTACATGTGCATAAGCAATGCACCAAAAAATTTTTAAATCTCGAATATCTGGCTTCTACCTGCTCTGTGTTTCTTCTGGTGTCATATTTTTCACAGTTTTGTTGGACACCTATTCAAAATATGCAGGCTCCAAAATTAACTGCTTCAGCCTACAATTCTTTTGGCAACGACTTCATTTTCAACATATTTCTAACCATATCCAAGATGGTCCTGTTCTTTCTTTCGACAACTCCATTCTGCTGTGGAGTATAAGCTGATGTTTTCTAATGTGTGATTCCTTCTTGCTGAGCAAACTGCATGAATTTCCCAGAAGAATATTCACCACCATGATCAGTTCAAAGAATTTTTGTTGCAACTTGAAAAATTCTATCCTACGAAATAAGATTGAGGAATTTTGATGCTAAATAAATAGGTGATTTAATTTAAAGAATATTTCGATTTGGAATATATTTGGAAGCTTTAAGTTTAAGGATTGAATCCAAACACACACACAAAATAATGTTATTCTCGGATGCCACTGTCTCAGCAAGACATTCAATTTGCAAGCTTCAAAACTTATCTTTTTCTCATCAAAACGACCCATATTATATACCGTTAAAAAGTTTATCGAGTGTAGATAATGTTAGAATCAAGAATTACTCAAAAATACAGAGACAAATGTCTAAAAATGGCAATAGAACATGACTTGCCAAGGCTGCCGAGGAACAGTAGTAGTGGCGGGAAGGATGTTTGAGGTGTTTTAAGCAAAGATCCGGTCGTTAGATCGTTAAGCAAAACCTGCCATTGGAAGATCATCGAGTTAGGATATTTGTAGAAGCAAGAAACTTAGAAAATTATGTGGATTGGTGCTAATTAACGACTCCATGGATGTTAAGGTATGTTAAGTGAGTAAAAGTGAGTTTTGTCTCACATTGGAAAATTTGTGAAGGAAAGAAGACTTGGGCACTATAAACTCCTTATCCCACAATGGAAGATTTAGGAAGTGGGAAGCCTTAGTAAGCTTATAAAAGCTTGTGCTTGGCTAGTTCATCTCACACCAAACAAAAGATAATTCTTTCTCTTTCTCTATTCCTTTGCTCTTTGATGAAGTTCTTGGATTATTAACTCCGACGACTAAGCAGCAATCAAGGAGATACTACGGTGCAGTACTAAGTGTTTGCACCATTTTGTTTTTGGAAGAAGAATTGTTATACCTACACATCGATAGTGGGGCAACATTTTCTTCCTAGTAGTGAGAAAAATTAGTTGGAATCGTGATCGTGATAAGCGAAGACTTCAAATGAAGGAGTCGAGAATTTCTTACTCTCACCAAATCAATATTTAGATAAGCAAGAATGTTAGATTATATGTCACGTTAAGGTTTGAGATCCATTGAAAGTGATTTAATGAATATATATACAAATGTGATTTGTAGTATGATAACTAGAGATGAAGTTTGAGTACAATGTGGAAATTATTGATAGGAGATGAGGAAACTAAATGAGATTTTTGATTATGGAAAACATATGAAATTATGGGAGAATTTTATAAGGTTTAATGTGATGGAACCTAATCAAGCACACCCACACTTCTTCATTCTCGGAACTCACTACCTCTCTGCACTAACCTCAATTTCTAAATCATCAAAACCTACCTTAATCTCTTCAATTTGGCCTACATGATATATCGTTAGAAAGTTTATCGAGTGTAGATAACTATAGAACGAAGAAACATATGAAACTATAGAATGAAACATCCAAAAACACCTTTAGAAAGAAAACTGCCAAGGCAGCGGGAACAGGGGTCAGTAATGAGGGTTAAATTTGAATAGGTATAGACGACGATCCGACCATTGGATCGTCGATCGAGGGTCATTGTTAGAAAGAGCATTGAGTCAAGTTAATTATAGAGAATAAAATGAAAGTTGTCATTGTTAACCAAGAAATCTTGGTATTGAATGCTAGGTACTATCACTTGGGATATTGTGGGAATCTAGGAACGTATTTGTGGATCGAGACCAAAAGGACCAAAGGTAAGACTTATGGCTTCCTTAATCTTCTTATGAGCATATGTTTGTAGTTCCTTTCTTGAATGAATGAGCATGACAATGAGCTATTGTTTATCTTAATCTCCGTTGAAATGTTATTGTCATGAGCTTGTGTTATTGCAATTATCGTTCCTTGCCATTTATAAGCTCTATTCCTTGATTATGTAAATCCAAAGCTTGATAAATCCTTTTGACATCTCTACCTATGCTTTGGATTAAGTTTTGTATAATGGACCTTGGACTAAAAGGAGAAATGAAGTAAAGATTGATTGAAAACGAAAGATATGTACTAAAATCGTATTATTCGTCTTGAAAATGATCTTTCGAAAAATCTTAAAACCAAATTTTAAAACGATGACTTACATATGTTTTTACATGTAAGAGAATCCCCAAAAATATAGTTTTGGATAAAAAATTTAAAGAAAATTAAAAGATAAAAAATTGGGATTTCACGCGAGAGCAGACACTTAAGCGCCCGAAACTAGGCGCCTGCACTTTCGGCCAAAACAACCAATTTTTCCAGAAGTTTGGGCACTTAAGCGCCCAGCTTAAAGTGCCCATTCCTGTAACGAAACTTGATTTTAATCTTCATTTCATGACATTCTAAGTCCATATCCGGTCTTTCTAACGTGTTTTGAACTTTGAAACGAAAACCCTCTAGAGTCAAAGTTTCGAAATGATCGACTGATATGTTTGGCCTATTCTGAAACCTTTATTTGAAATTGATGGCTAATCCAAGTGTGCCGTAATGGCCTTATATGAATGATTGAATGTTCTATTGTTTCAAGCCTATATGAATATATGTATATTGGGCCTTGGGAATTTTTAGGGAAGTCGGATTGGGTGATATCGGATCGACAATCTGAGCTCTTGAAAATTCCTGTATATTGGGTGGTTCGGAGGGATTTTGGAGGTAGGATTTCAAAGAGCTACTTTTGAGACTCGTGGTCGACCGTCTTTCGGCGGCTATGTCTCAAATATGTATAATTCTCCTTGAGCGACTGCTCGGAGTTATAAGTGGAGGGATAAGGATATATGTATGTTATATGTTGGAGTTATAAGAGTGACAGATCCACCAAACGTTTGAATCAGCCTATAAGTTTTGTTGACATGAATGTGACATATGATTTATGATATTTGTTCGTTTTATTCGTTCTATTGCTCTGAAACGTTATATGAGGTCACATTCATGATTTCTGTTCTTGATATTCTTATTATTTGAATCTTGTACTCCTGTCCTATGCCATAAGTTTTGCTGGGTCAGTGGATTCATGATTTCATAAACATCATATAAGTTCTTAAACTGTAGATTAACTGATTGAAGTCCCACGTTAGTATATGGGTTCCTTTTTGAAATTATGTACATAAGCATGTATCTTAGCATGTTGAATGCTTAGATTTATGTTTTGTTAGAACATATAGATCGTCGGCTTGTAATAGTTAGGATATTCGGATGTAATATTTCGGTTTAGATAGTTTTCGTTTGAACTACGAATACGTTGGCTTGTAATTTTGATTTTGTAATGAAATTTGGAAATTTCTGGCCTGAAATTTTGGAACATTTGAATCGTTAAGTTATGAAATTGTGTTTTGGAATTGTTGTTTATGGTTTTAGTTAGTTTTAGTCCGCAAGTAGCACTCGAATTTCAGGGCAGAATGCACTGAAATCTGGGGCGTTACAATTTTGATATAATAGACGCTTTCTTTTTCAATCAAAGCCTTAAACTTTTGAAAGGCTGCAAGTGCTTCAGATTTCTCTTCGAGAAATAAACCCATGTCCTGCGGCTGTAATCATCAATGAAAGTGATGAAGTATCTTTTCTTTCCAAATGATACAGGAGTTATCGGCCCACATATGTTAGAATGCACAATCTCTAAGGAACCTTGCTTTCTTTCCTTTTTTAACTGGAAATGGATCCCTTGTTACTTTCCCAAAGCATACTCTCTACATACGTCATTCGGTGGATCTATATATGGTAATCCTTTCACCATGTTCTTTTTTTGCAATAATCTCAGCCCGTTAAAATTCAAATGACCAAATCTTAGATGCCAAAGCCAAGTATCATCCTTAGCAATTGCACTAAGACATGGCGAACTAACTTCTTGAACATTTAAAGGAAACATCCTATTCCTTATCATCTTGACTTGAGCTATGACACGATTTCGAGCATTCTTCACTATGCAATGTCCATATTTTATTTTGATGTCATAGCCTTTCTCCAACAATTGACCTAAGCTGATAACGTTGCTCTTCATCTTTGGGGCATAGAATACATCAAAGATATAATCTATTTTCTCATCTTTTGTCTGTATTGGTATTCTTCCTCTTCCTGCAATCTTAATCACTGAATGATCTCCAAACTTTACTATTGACCGGTAAGAATCATCAAAGTCTGAAAACAATTCTCAGTTACCAGTCATGATTGCTTGCTCCAATATCCAAGTACCATATACAACTTCGATTTTCTCCAATATCACAAATAAACAACACTGTTTCATTAAATTGATCATCTTTTTCTTTGGTATAATTCACTTGCTCTTCCTTTGGAGGGTTGGACCAGCATTCATAGCTGAAATGACAATATTTTTTGCATTTAAAGCATTGGATATGAGATTTGTTTGTGTTTCTAACACCTCTTTGATCTTGACCACAACCACGACCTCGTGCTCGTCCTCGACCTTGATTGTTTCCACATCCTTGACTTTGCATATTTGTTTGTTTATTGAAATTTTCTCCACCTTCATTGGTATTGGAACTTTCTCCACCTCCATTGGTATAGAAATTTTCTCCACCTTCAATGGTATTGAAATTTGCCCACGCCCTAAACCTAGACCTCTTCTGCCCCCTGATAAGGAGTGCCCATCCTAAACCCAAACCTTTTCTGCCCTATATTTCCTCTAAGCATAAGAACTCCCTTGACAAAGCGCGCCCACGCCTTATTCCTTGACCGCCATAAACATTAAAAATTTTGATTTTTGACCTTTGTTTGCTATTCCAAGACCATATATCACCTCTTTAAAATGTTTTATAACCTTAAAACAAGTTTCCTAAGTCCAAGGTCTAATTCGAACCATTCGTTGAATCCGTTCAATATGTGAATATGTAATTCGATTTAGATCTATATGTTTAAATGTGTTTGTCCGTTCTGAACTTATATGCATGTCAAAGCGGGCCTTGGGAACCTCATGTGATATCATATTGGGCAATATCAGGTCGTCGGTCTAAACTCCTGAGAAGTCCTGCACGTTGGGTACTCTCGGAGAAATCCTGGAGGTAGGTTTCCAAGGGAGCTACTCTCGGAGGCACGCAGTCGACCGTGCCTCACTTAATCCTCCTGAGAGGCCACTCAAGGGTGAGGGTTCTTATGGAGGAATAAGGTGAAATAAATGAATATTAGGAGTAATAAGGGTGACAGATCTACCAAATGATTGATTCAGCCTTAAATATTTGTTGACATGAATGTGATAGAATTTATAACTTAAATATTCGATTCGCTCGTTCTGAATGTTACGTTTGATATTGATATCACATTCATGGTTCGTTTTCGCTATGCCTCTTGTTCAAATCTCTCGCTCTTCTTCCTATGCCATAAATCTTGCTGGATCAGTGGACTCATGAATTCACCAATTACTATATGTAGGAAATCAAATCCCATGAATTACCTGAAGGTTTGGAGGACTTGTGTTAGTATCTCGGTAATGATATTTGTAAATGTATCATTTTTAGCTAGAATTTGCATGGATTCTAGAAGTAGTTGGGATGTACCTTTTGAATTTTTGATATATTTTGGAATTTAAGTTGTAATTTTGAAATTTTGGCTTGTAATTTTTAAGGAAATTTTGGATTTATGAATAAAAAATGAGCTTCCGCTATGGTTTAGTTAGTTTTTTTATGATTGAGTGACGTTTCAGACCTAGGGGCGGATGCTCTAGGATCCAGGGCGTTACAAATGGGGAAAAGCGAAAAACTAACTCCAAGATATACAAGACCATTTGAAATCATTGAACGCATTGGCCCTGTGGCATACGAGCTTGACTTACCACCCAATCTCACTGGAATTTATGATGTCTTTCATGTGCTCCAATTGCAAAAATATCATCCTGACCCCTCGCATGCCATAGATTATGTCGATCTACCTCTTCAAAGTGACCTCTCGTATGTAGAATAGCCCGTGCGTATCCTAGAATACCAAATTTGAGAACTTAGAAATTGGAGGATACCACAAGTTAAGATCCTTTGGAAAAACCAAAAAGTCGAGAAATCTATGAGGGAACGAAAGGATAAAATGTAGGAGAAATACACTCACCTCTTCGAGTTAAATATATGAATTTGGGGATTAAATTTTTATAAGGGAGAGAGAGTGTAACGACCCCAAAATTTAATAATAATTTTCACAATTTAAATTAAAATATTTCCCTAATTAAAAATTTTTCCTACCAGAAAAAATTTGCCACACAACTCCTATAATTTCCAAAATTTATATTTCAACCCCAAACTTTCTATTTCCACTTTCAAGTATAATATTTTATTGCAAAAATTAAAATTTTCTCTAAATAAAAATCCCTATATATATTCATTCTCATTCAAAAAAAATTTATTTCGACTCCCAAACGTTGAAATTTTATTTTTCAAAGAACTTTTGTATATATCCTTTTTACCCCAAAATTTTCTAATTTTACTTTCAAAATTCCATAATTCAAACTTCAAATATTTTTATTATATTTACTAGAATTTTTTTCATAATTAAATTTTTGTTATGCCATGAAATATTATTTTAAATCCTAATATTTTATTTTTCTAAACTCTATAAAAAAGAAAATAAAATAAATTAATAAAGAAATAAAATGGACAAAAAATAAAGCTATTAAAAATAATGATAAATATAATAATTATCCGTTTATCTCTTTTTACCCTCATGTGTCCTAAGAAGGAGAAATATCTAGCCTTCATTAATTTCAAGAGATAAGGTTAATTAATGTACTAATTTTTCAATTATATATATATATATATGTGTGTGTGTGTGTGTAAATATATGCATGGCTGGATTTTTGTATGGAAATATATATATACATGCACACACAAAAATATGTGCATTCACTGTCCATGGCCGGATTTTATCAAGAAAAACATAAACATTTTTCTTATTTTGCAAGAAAATAGAAAGATCTTGAAGGCCGCACAAAGATATTTATTTAATTGCTAAAATGCCCCTAAAGATTTTTATAA
>JACFYI010001284.1:6152-22832 GCA_014898755.1 Handroanthus guayacan
GAGGCATAATTATCCCTCATATACATATAGATTTTGGCTTATTTGAGGTGTCTACATCTATATATACATGGGCCAAAGTTGGGAAAATGGTTGGGTCTTCGTTTGGATCAAATTAGGTCTAATTCGGATCAGAATTTCGATTAATGTTGAGGCACAATTGAAAAAAAATGTATTTGGACGCGTAATGCGTGATTTGAAATTGAAACGTTGTTTATTTTCTTGAATTCGTTTTGAATTCACAAAATTGGTGAATTTTTGAAATTTCTACGTTAAGAAAATCCTTGGGTGTCACAATGGATCTTTGGAATATCACATTGAGATCTTGTGCACTCACATATCGAATGCAGTAGTTGGGATGCCTGCCAGCACATATCCAAAGCCCCTTTATATATCAATTATTTCTTTTAATTAAGGGAGAACACTAAAAGTATCTATAAATGATAATTTCAAATTTTGTTCTACAAGGACGAGATCTTTTTGGAACAGATTATACAGTATCTCTATGCGAGTGAGTCTTCAAATGATGAATTTGAGTATTATCAAATGGTACTATCTACTAGAATGATTATGTATATTTCTCCAAGCTTTTTGATTTGAAGTGTATATATATTGATATCAATGCCTGTTCCACATCGGAAAGCTAAGGATTTTGAGAGACTTTATAATTTACCTATTTTTCTCATGGTTCAAGTATTTATCAGCAAATAGTGTTATTTCTCGGACATATGTATACTATTAATTATTCATGCACATTTATTTGACATTTTCTTATTTAAATTTATTATGTATATTATTTTATTTTTATTCACGAGCTATTAAATTAAACAATAATTTTATATGAGATCTTAACTACTTTTATTTAAATAATAAAATAATATCCTGAATAACTTTTTTTTAAAAAAAAATACTAATATGTTAATTTTATTATTTCAAATATCACATCACTATTTATATAGTTCTTTAGGGGTGTTGGATAATGGATTACACTTAAACTATTGATATATTGTTAAAAATTACATCACCGAGGAAATTACGATGGTTAGGCCAGCCTGAGCCTCAGGGACAGCTGTATTAGTCGTCCACATCCCTAGTCCCTACATATTTTTATGGGATATTATAATAAATTTCATGGGAATAAATAGAATGCCGAAATATGATGTCAAGCTTCGTCAATGCCTTTGACATAATATATATTCATAGATAGTATATAAGATTAATCGAGTTGACTAGTGAACTTAATGAATGAGTTTGACTAAGACTCAACTTAAGCTCGAGCTTTTTGAGCTCAAGCTCAATATTTGGCTTAAGCTCGAGTGTATTGAATTTTAGTATATCAAATATCATATTAATATTTTGTACTCTTTAGAGGTTATTTTGAATTCTTACTTTTCTCTTGCTTATTTCCATTATTCCACTTCTGGTAATAAGGGTAATTGCTGTGCCTATACAACATCCAGGATGACAATCCCGACCTCAATGATGATTTTATTTCTCTCTTTCAAAATTATTTTCCATAGCTGCATTTACTTCAGGGAATGGAGATGTTAAGATGTCTAAGTGGCCGGGCCGGGCCGGCCATAAAGCCCTTTTATAAAATGTAAGTGGACTGGTTATAATCGGACCAGAGGTAGGTTTATATCGAATCCAAAATTTGGGGTCTGGAATTGACCCGGCCCGCTAGCCTGTTTGAACCGAAATTGGCCCAGCTTGGCCCCATATGCGGTTCGGTTCAGAATTAGACCGCTTAAGCCTAGTTTAGTCCGGTTAAATTTAAAAAAAAAAAATTAAAAAAAGAAAAAACCAAAAAATAGGGAATTTTATAGTGTGAATATTAAAAAATAAATAAATAAACAGTTCAGCCCGGCCCAAACCGTTTAAAGCCCGCTTAGCTCACTCCGTTTGACTTGGGTTTGTTTAGGCTTGGACCTATTATTACGAGGGTTGGTTATGGGCTCGGTCTCTCAATATACATTGTTGGCCTGACCCATTTAAGCCTTGAACCGTTTAAGCCCGGAACTGTTTAAACTCAGGCTAAACGGTTTCGCCAGCCAGCTTGGACCAAACTAGCCTGTTTGATATCTCTACAAGATCTGAGAGATCAAATTTTCATAATTTCTCATATGGCTTGTGTATTCTACAATATCATTCACACATTCGATAACTACGGTAGCTCCTGTTGAAGAAGTATCCTATCTATACAAACAGACATAATGTCTTTTAAACATTCCATTGTCAAAAGTGAAAGCTGATTTCAGATTTTGTCATAATCATTTGTTATGTTAGTTAGAGAAATAATGCTACACGATGTCCTGTCTCAATTTGCCCACTTGCATCACACCATATACTCTCATCGTCATAGCACCTTCACTAGTTCACTTATAGCTTGTATTGCAAAATCATACATAGTTGCAATCGTCATGTCTAAATAATCAAACCGCGCTATGGTTAACAATCTTCGACATTTATTGAAGGGAATTTATCTCCATTTTGTTCCATTCCTTTTCTAATTTTGACTTGTTAAATTTTGAAAAAACACTTAGACTTACAATACGTACATGAGCAGTTATCCTTTATATCATATCAATAATATAAATTTTCTTTATTCTTTGAAGTTTATTTTGAGCATAACATTTTCCTTATTTTTGTTTGTTTCTATTATTCCACTTCTGGTGGTAATGATCAATTATGCCACTTTGGTTGTGATCAGAATCTCTATTTTTCCACTTTTGGTAGTAATGAGAATATCTAATATTCCACTTCTAATGGTAATGAGAATTATAGTCACCATGTGCTAATAGTTATTACCCCCTGTCCCATTCCCATGGTCACAACAACGATCATAGTTTTCTTGTGAGATCCCGAAAATTCATTTAATTTAATTTTTAAACTCTTGTGTTTGATCAATAAACATTTTGAAACGTTTTGAGAAAAAAATTTAATCGGTAATGAATTTTTCGCCGATTTGAGATTTTTCTCGCAAGAAGAAATGCTCTACTAATTTAAAAATTTTATTTCCAACCAAAGAATTATTGAAATTTCAATTTTTCCCCAAAGATGCCTATAATCATATATTTAAACCCCTAGTTTTGAAAATTATTCCATTAAACGGCTATAAACTCTTATGGGCGAAAAACTCGTTTTAAAAATTTTTCTTTCAACCAAAACTTACCAAAATCATACCATTAACTTCAAAAATTATATTTTAGCCAAAAAAATTTTTGAATTACCAATTTCACCCCATTGTTTCAAAAATTTTAAAATATAGCGCCGTTTTAAATGATTTTTATCGCTATTGCCCAAAAGACTTTAAAACAGCGAAATCACTTCGATTTAGCAATCAAAAATATTATTTCAATCAAATGTGGACCAAATGTAATATTTTTAACCCAAAACCAAGCCCTTGGACCAAAGGAATTGAGCCCAATGCTTTGTTATTTATTTTAGTCCACAACTAAGCCCAATTCCTAATTTTTGAAAAAAAAAATTTAATAAAAATGAAAGGAAAATTATGTTCAGCCGAAACACCCCCCTAACACACACTCACATGTGTTAAAAAATTCAAACAAGTGGACAAGTTCTAGAAACATAGTGAGCTCATGGCTTAGCTCACAAGAGACACCATCATTCATAAATGCTATACTTTGTACTATACCAACATACATACATGTATATACCTTGGGGGGTATATACAAGGAAGAAATAAAGCACAAAAACACAAAACATTCTGCCCTAAACTCTGAAAACCGAGAACAAGAGGAAAAAAAAAAGAGAGGAGAAAAAGAAGAGAAAACCAAGAGGAAAAAGGAAGAAGAAAACAAGAACAAAACTCCTACCTCACTTCACTTATAACCATAAGATCTAAAGGAAAATTGTGTAGTAGATTCATCTAGGATCAAGTCTTCAAGCTTGGGTAAGTTTTGATTGAGTTTAGTAGGTAGATTTGTTGAAAATCTTGTAAACTTAAAGAAACTTGTTTCTATGGTAGGTGATTAGTTGATTAAGGTGAAGTAGCTACTTGAAACCAAGCAAATCCATCATACAAGGTAAAAATCATAATACTCTCTACCTTTATGTTAAATTTTTAGATCATGGTTGCTCTCTCTTGATTCATGAATTGATATGGTTGCTATGAGAGTGCTTGTGTTGCCTTTATCTTGATTATGGCTTGATGTATGAGCTATTTGTTTACTCTCATGTGATTAATGATTGTTGTTGGAGCAAAATCTAATTTGAGCTTAGAGAACCATGATTTTGACCTTAGGGATATAAGAATGATAGTGAATCATCATGTATATTTAGTGGTTAGGTGATTTTCCAAAGGATATGGAGTATTGGAAATCTGGACTGTTCTCGGCTAAAAAAGGCAGAGCACTTGCACTATTTTGAAAAATAAAAAACTACACTTATACTACTCTAAAAATTTCATATAAGGTACCGTTAGAAACCTCTTCAAGTCTAGATGATGTTAGAACCAAGAAACACCCGAAAACACAGAGTAAAGTGGTAGAAAAACGCATTTGAATCAGGACTGCCATTTCGGCCAAAACAGAGGGTGCTTCTGTCTTAATCCCAACTTCAAAAATTCATAACCAAACTTCTACATACCCAAAAAATCCAAAATTTGCACCATTTGAAACCTTATTGAGTGTAGTTATCATTAGAATCAAGAATAACCCAATTCTATGTAAGAAAAAGCCTAGAAACACCATTAATCCAAACGTGATAGTTTTTCCGGGTAGCAGGGGCTATACTGGAATTGGTCCTAACCCTTTCCCCAACTTCAACTCATTGTAAACCACTCATTTCTTCACCAAATTGAACCCAAAAATATAGGTTAGAAACCTTGTTGAGTGTAGATAACAATAGGCTTAAGAAATTTTAAGATCCATAAAGGAATTTACCCAGAATATTCGGTGAACCCAAACCTGTCTAGTTGATTCGAGGATTCGGCAGATTCTTGCATCAACTTTAAAAATTTATAACTAGAATTTTACTTCTCGAATTTTCAATATAAAATCACCCTTGAAAAGCTTGTCGAGTCTAGATAGTTGTAGAACTAAATCGCCAATTTTAACGCATCAAAATGTATTTTTGAGATAGTTTGGAAAATCACTGCCGCCCAGAATTTTCTCAAAACTTGAGTTGGTTGATGATTTTCTTAAAATACCCTTTAAAAATCATCCCCTAAACCCCCTTAAATCTAAGATGATGATCCAACTAGAATTCTTATACCTGTATCCTCATTCTTTGACTTCCGTATATCTATTATTTGATCTCGATATTGTTCTATAATTTCTTGAAAGCTCCAAAATGAAAACCTAATGACTGAATGAATGTTGGGCCTTGAGGGTCTTTGGGGGGGACCGGTTGGGTGTTAATGGAGCGTCGACCTAACCTCCGGGATTTCCCTAATGTTTGAGTAAGTTGGAAGGGGGCTTGGAGGTAAGCTTCTAGACAACTACTCTCGGCACGCGGTCGACCGTGCCTAAATTATTTACCTGGATTGCTCCCCTCTGAACGGCTGTTCGAGGGAGAGACGGGAGGCATAAGGGTATAATTGAATGATTGTGGAGTTACAAGGGTAACAGATCCACCAAACACTAGTTCAGCCTAATTGATTTTGACATTCATGATATGGTTTGATTTCTCCGAACTCTTATTGGCATCAGATTGAATTACCCCCTTTGATATGAATGTCAACGATTGACTCGACATCTCTTATCAATTTCCTGAATCCTATTCCTTGACTTTCCGTTATGATTTTTACTAAGACTCTCGACTTATTTAAAATTACTACCATGTGTAGGTGAATAAATTTGAGGAATGATGCGACTATTGACAGGAGAGCCTAGATTAGAATGTTTCTACACGTCTAGTTTCGATATTCGTATTTTGTAAATGGAGAGATTTTGGTATATTAGTAAGAATGATGTTGTAAGATGTTGTAAGTTTCTGGTATGTACTGTAGCTAATATTTCTCTTGGGACGTAAGCTGTAATTTTCAAAAATTTTGGAGTTGTAAATTAAGATGAAATTTGGCACTTATGCGAATCAATGACTATGAAAATTTTCAGTTGTGGTTTTAGCTATTGTATAATTGTGTTTATGTTGATTTTAGTATTTAATTTAGTGCCCATGAATGTAAATAATGTCCTGGTGACTAGGGCGGAGCACTAGAACCCGGGACGTTACATTTCTCCTTTTTCAAAATTATTAAGTACCATTACTTTTGAGAATAAAACATATATGATCGAACGAATTTTATGATTTCGCTTAGCGGCCTTATTGTTTTACTCAACCCCTAGAAATAAAATGATTTCACAAGCTACTCTAATACAACCCATACAATAAGAAATTGGAGATGCAAATATTGACACACCAACAACACTAGCCGCAACATAAAACGCTGTGATTGTATTGAGGAGTTTTCTTCAGAACCTTTCCATTGTCAATTGAATAGATGAAAAGAAAATAAGAGCAGTGGGAGGTAAAATATGTTTCATAACATGACTTGGAAGTATACCACTTGGAAATAAGAGCACCTATAGTTTTAGGCCTTGTTTGATAGAATATTTTTGGTCCTAATATGGTATTTTATACTTTTCAATCCCATGCTTGATAGTGTAGATTGATTGATCTGGCCGGCCCGTTTAGTACCCATAGCTCGCTAGGCTCGTGAGATTATGCTGGTTTATAATCTCTGGCTAGACCCAGAGATTGAGCGGTGTGGGAGTGAGATTAGCTTGTCATTTACAACTTTATCGTTCTCCTAATCTCTGTTCTTACATTTTACCACTATTAGAATTTGGCCATCTAGTCTTTGATCCATAATATCAACGTTGTATTGAGAAAATATTTTTTTCTCTTTTTCTTTTTTGAATATAATTTTATTTAATTAATTTTATTTGCTAATATTAAAAAAAAAAAAAAAAGAATCCATGTCCAGGAGCCCTTCATTTTGCCCGGAGGATGGGAAACAATTTATAAGGAATTCATCATTTCATGTGGGCCTTAATTAAATAATAATAATAATGATGATGATGATGACGACTACGACGACACGATGATGACGATGGCGATGGAGATGATGGAAAAGGAAAAAATTTATGTTAAATTTTGAAAATTAATGAAAGGATATTTTTGTAAATTGACTTCTAATAATCCTTAATCTTTCCTATTAAACACGGTACAACATGTAAAATGGATTTGCATTTTGGCCAAATAATCTCCCCTATCAAATATAATTTACCATTATAATCTTCATCAATCTCAGACGAGCCAAATTAGTGTATGTCTCCCAAATACATTATCAAACACACCCTCAAAGTTTGAAGAAAATAATAGCAATTACTATTGTGCTCCATTATCCTGTAATTTCATAGCAAAGCTAATATAAAGCAACTTGAAAGATTAGTGCAGCTATAATCATATGGAATTATTCAAAGTAAAATTAAAAAATTCAAATTACATAGTTTTAGATTTCCGTTTGCAAGCTTTGGTTGATAGTGTGAACGAAGAAAGAAATTAAATTATTGGGAAAGAAAACAAAGAAGTAAAATGCTAATGTGCCGATTTAATACTTATAAGCAAGGCATTATGGTACAAGGACCAGGCCAAACTCATATGGGGCAAAGCCTCTGGAAATACATATAAACTCTCCAAAAGGAGTAAAAGAATAAATATATCAATAGACGAAGTCAAGAACTTCAAATTGTAGTACTAATTGGGAATATTTATGCCTATAAATTTAATCATAAACCGTACTTAACATGCATCGTGCTGCTCTCAAATAAATTTCGACATTCACAAAATACATCACAAACGTGCTTACATCTAACTTGAAGACTTTGCCGAAGGCCAACTAAGTTCAGTTCTTATGACTGTGTATAATGGGATCTTTAGGCAAAGAATCACATCCTCAGTTGGTTGGAGCCTCGTCCTGAAAAGTGATAATGTATTGCAAAATAATTGAAGAAGAGCAAAGAAGAAGAAAGTAATAATAAGTGGGTGATTCTTATTTCTTAGAAATGATTACAATGCCTTTTTAAGACCTCTATTTATAGGCCCTTTCACATAACGAGACTTTTATTGAGATTTTATAGAATGTGAATTCAAAAGATGTAAGAAGTCTGAGTCCTGGTAAGAATTCAAGAGTTCTTATACTCTATGTGTTATATCATAGAATTAATGAATATCTACACAAAATCTTACATTGACAATATTGTCTTCTTTGTTCTTTTTTTTTTTTTTGCGCCTTTTTCGAAGAAACTAGATATATATATATATATTCAATCATTAAATCATTACAGTCATAGATTAATTACATCTAAAATCAAGATCAAATATAATAGCTAACAAATAAATATGGATCAAATAAAATAACAAATAAACAAAAACTAATCAATTAAAAACAAGACTCGAACCGGTAATATCTTGGATTGCGGGGCCTTCAACTCACCACTGGAAGAAGGCCCTGTTGGCAGACATTATATTGTCTTTTTAGGTAGAGATGCAATATCATCAATCAGGCAGCTTTCAATTTACGGACCCATATAAATGCAAGTTTGAGTTGCCAATATCCTTATGTAATAAAGTCTTATTGACATGTTAGTGCACTACAGCAAGACAAGAATTTGAGGGTGTGAGGGGACAAACAAATGAAAAAGAGGATATTCCTACGTGAAGGTATAGTAGTGGAGTACATAGGGACGACAATGGGACGTGGCGGGGCGGGTCAGGGTTTTTTAAACCTCAAAACCCACACCTGCACCCGTACTCGCCCCTTTCGAAAAAAAAAAAAACCCCGATCCGCCTCGCTTCGCCCTGCACTTTTTTCTTGTAAAATAATTAATAAAATAACACACAATTAATAAATTAACTAAACACACAATACACACAATCAATTAATTAAACACATAACACACAAAAAAACACACACATTAAGTCCTTAAAAGAGGTTTAGGGATTAGAAATTCATAAACACCAAACAAAGTTATATTTGAATTCAGTTGTAATTTTAACTTGAATAAAGAAACAAAAAAAGCAAATCAAAACCACAAATTACAAACAAAATTATGGGGTAATGAAAAATAAAATCTTACATGTCAATTCTTGCACGCTTTAATGACTGATGAGAGAGGTTGAGATTTAGATATGAAATTTGATGGCCGCCTAAGTCAAGGATAGACAGAGGAGAGGAGTTGGGCATCAAAGGGGGGCTTGGGTTTTGAGATTTGAGAGAGATGGGAGGGAGAATTTTTGAAAGGAGAGAAAATAAAGATTGGGGGATCGAAGCTAGTCCTTCAATATTTTTTTCCCAAACATTATATATAATATATTAATTATTATATATTATAATATATATAATATATTTTATAATATATTTAACACTTAATATATATATATATATAGCAAGGCGGGGCCCTATCCTTCAAAAACCCGCCCCATGCGGGGTGGGGGGTGCGGGTACCCACGGAGTGGGTACAAATTGCCATCCCTAGCTGTACACCAATTTCATTGAACTCCTTTTTTTTTTCTCTTCCGCCTAGTAGACTAAAGGCTAGATCGGGAGAATTGACGTGGCTACTCTAACTAAGAGAACCCAACAACCACAAAATATTCTTTTCGTCAAAGCTCGCTAGAATTAAGCCCAACTTAATTGCCACAGCTCCGTCAACTCACTAGTGACTAAACCCCCACATTTTATCTAACCAACATAATGGGCCAATCATTACCAGGCCATAATATACCCACAATATGTGGCGAGCTGTACTCCTCAATATGGTTCAAATACAGGTATTTAAGACAGAAGTAATGAAACTTAATCATTAGAGCATCATGTTGCTGAATATATCGTGCATAAATTGCTTGTTTTGTAGCACGCTTTTGTAAAGTCTACTCTGATACAATATTGTTGTGGGACACACTTTGGATTTTTCTAATCTAATTCAGGTTTTATTTCCTATTGTATTGAATAGATACGTGCTAAGTGTATGACATATACAATCATATATATTATAAGGAAATATTTGGTACACTTATATATACTTAAGACACAAAATAAGGAATGAAATACTATTTTGAATTAGAGGATTTTAATTGTTTGAGACATACCATCAAAATCGATGTCGCCTTTTTGAGTGCCAACTGAGGCCATCAGGCAACAAAGTCAACCCTCATGGCAACGCCGTCGGCTAGACAGTGAGTAGTCACCTTAGGAGGTGTTTGATAAGAAATTCATGGAAATTCCATAGTGTTGGCCTTGTTTGATTAGGGAAAGAAGATATTTTTAATCTTCCACATGATGCACAACATTGGAACTAGGCAAACTACATAACATAATCCAATGCGTTTGTTTGATATGTGATATTGAGATGTGATTGGAGTGAATTTTAGCAAATTAACCCCATTCCTAGTGAGGACATTTGGAAACAAATGTTTGAAAAAGCTCCCCATCGTAGTTTGTCCAAAGCAGAATTTGATTTCCTTTTTTATTTTTTAAATTTTTTTCCCATATTGACTTTGTTGTTTGGTTAAAAAATAGAAAAAGGAAAAAATGGAAACAAAATGGAAAAAAAGGGAAAAACAAATCAAAACTAAACAAAACAAAATTTGCATCACATATTCAGGAGAGTGAAATTGCGTTAGTCTTTTTTTTTTTCGCGCCCCCTTCTTCTTTTTCCTTTTCTCTCATTTGGATGTTTGAGCAGGTATGTGCTTGCGTGTGTGTGTATATATATATTCTTATATTTATGTAATAGCCCATGATCCCATGTGGAGAAATTTGAATTTAGTTGATCAATTCGAAGTGTTAATCATACCTATAGGTGATTTAATCCAATTTCTTATTATGGATAAGACTGTCATTTTCTCCAACTTGATAAATATAATTTCCACATATCTAACTTAATTTGATCACTTGGGTTGAGATTGCAATCTTTAACAATGTAAGACTGTAAGTTACGCTGCAAGCTTTCTTTCAACTTTGGGTCCAGTTGAAGTTGAAGTTGCTCCTATCAAACAAGCTACCATGTGCTTGATATATTCTCTAGTCCCATCTAATAGTGTTTATGAAACAAGTCCTTAAGGGATTTAGGTAACAATAAGTGGGCATGAGTAGAGGTGTCAAAATGGCCCAGCTTGGTTACTATTCATAGACAGGTTGATTTAAACTCTAATCCAATATTTTGGGCCTGGACCGGCCCAACCCACAGGCACCGAAACTAGAACCGAAACCAAAACTACTTAAAAAAATAAAAAAAAGGATAAAACTAAAAAAGTCAAAAATTAATCAAATAAAATAAAATTAAGTAAATTTTTTTTTTTAAAAAAAAGGAAAAGGGTAAAAAGCAACCTGCAAAGAGTCAAACGGCCTATTGGCCTTTAGGCTTTATGCAAAGTTTAACTTAAAAAAAATAAAAAATTAAAAAATTAAAAAAAGAAAAAAGAACGAAAGCAGCTTGCGTAGTGGACTATAGCTAGCCCATCAAATCAATTCAATTTTGAGCAGATGAAATTATTCAATTTTTTTTTTTTTAATAAAGAATGCCTCCAATTTTTTTTCTATAAATACTATATCGCCTTCTGTTTTTTTTTTCACACCATCTTTTTTACTATTCTCTCAATTACATTTTCAACTCCTTCAAATTTCAATTATACACTAAATTTTATTGTCATTATCTCAATTATAGTTACAATTATCTCTTAATTTTAACTTACATAGAATTAGTTGTTTGATAATTTGGTTTCTAATTTGTTTTTGCTCTTGAAGAGTGGTTTGATCATTGGTGTGAAGAATTGTTTGATTGTGGCCTAACTTACTTATCAGTATTGAACAACATATTTGTACCATTTAATTTCTTATGTATTTTAATTTGTTGTGTGATTTTTCATAATTTTTATATTTATTTATTTGTTTGTTGATTATTATTTTTGTTAAAATAAGAATGCAAAAACTTTCGGTGGTAAAAAATCTAAGGCCATCAAGACTACAGTCCCTTCAAGGGGTTGGTGATGGTCCGTCTAGAGAATTTGAACCATTTAGGCATAGTATTCAAGAATCTAGACGCAACAGTCAATTACAAGAACTTAGACGTAGTTTTCAAGAATCTAATCATAGACGTCGTAGTCATTATTTTGAAACTTATTTCAACACAGAGAAATGAGATTATCCTAATCAACCAATAGAATCACTTCATCACACAGAATTAGACCTTAATATTAAACCACAAAATTATAATGAACCACAAGCACCCGAACACTGTCGACCTTCACATTATATAATAGATGAAGAAAAGGAATTAGATAATGATGAAACACAATCACCTGATGATATCGCAGAAGAATTGCCTGAACTAACTATTAAGGAAAGAAAAAGAAAAAAGACTAGTGGAGTATGGCTTTGGTTTGAAATGGAAGAATCGAATAGAGTAGTATGTAAATAATGTCGGCAAGATTATGCTTATCCAAAGGAGTCGCGGGACAGATACATTAAAAAGGCATCTGAATGATAGACACCCTGGCTAGAATGAATATGAGTTAGGTGCCGCTGATTAATCTCAAATATATCAAGATGAAGAAGGGATGATGAGTAATTGGGATATAATCAAGAAAATATGAGGTTAGGTTTAGCAAGATTAGTTGTACAAAATGAATTACGTTTTATTTTTATAAAAAATGAGCATATCACTAGATTTAATCAAATGTATTTACAACCATTATATAGACCCGTCTTACATAACACTTGTTACAATGATGGTTATAGACAATATATTGCTGAGATTTTAAACTTAACTGAAATTTTTCAAAGTTTAAAATATAGAGTTTCTTTTACTTCGGATATGTGGTTGGGTAGGAATAGTTTACATTATTTATGTATTACTGTACATTAGATTGATGATAACTTTTGTTTATAAAAATGAATTTGTTGAATTTTAACAACTCGATCATCCGCATACTGGGCACCATATTTATGAAGCCAATGGCGGAGCCAAGGTTGGGGCAGTGGGGGCAGCTGCTCCCATAGAATTTTTTAAAGGGACCCCTAGATATGCGATATTTTCATAGAGCCCCCATTAAATTGAAAATTTTGCTCCCATACTCTACAATCTATCATCAGCGAAAAAAATTTTGAGTGCCCTAAAAATTGAGAAGTCCAAGCCCTTTCCAAGCCCAACTCGCCTCTATCCTTCCATTTCCGAAATCCCAAACAATTTATATAATACTCCTACTTTTCTTTTTTTCTTTTTTTTTGGTCTCTTTACTCTCTTCCTTTTTTCCATTTTTAAATATCGATACAATGATTTGTATTTATTTTAATTTCTAAAGAGATTCAAGGGTGGCCCAAGATTTTTTCTTTCTCCTCCAAGAACTAGAATATGTAAGTCTCTGATTCCTTTATTTCAAGTACAATATTGATAATAGAATCTTGATTTGTTTCAACAACTTTGTACTGTCAACAATGAACTCTAAAATTTTGGCATAGCCAACACAAAATTGAAGCTTTCTTTTATTGTTTATTTGTTTTATTTTTACTTATCTGGGGTTTAGTGTAGGATTTTTATTCCTTAGGAAAGAATTCTTTTTCAAGAAAATTTTTGAATAGAAGGGAATTTTGTGAAAAACTAACAAGTAAATATTTTTATTCTTTAGTAATCGAGACAATGGATAAATTTTTCTTGACTCATATCATGTCTTCAATTTTTCGCTCATATTATTTAATTTTTTCATTAGTTTTTTTTTCAATTTTATTAGTTTTTACAAAAATGGATAAGTTTCTGAAAAGAAAGACAATGGCTGGAGAATCATCATCACGCCAATGAACATCAAATAAATAAGATACTATTCAATCAAAATTTCAAAATATGTCAACACGGCATGGACAATTATAATTATAAAGTATATATTTCATTTGGACATGTACAAGATTTTATATTTTATTTTATATTTAATTTTTAATTATATTTCTGCCTCCACTAATAAAAATTCCTAGCTACGCCACTGTATGAAGCTATTGTACAATGTCTTGGGCATTGGAAATTAATTGAAAAAGTTATGTGTATTTTCTTTGACAATGCTTCTAACAACACTCGTGCCGTAGATGAATTAAAAAGTTTATTAGAACCAATGCAGAATGGTATTTTCTTTCATATTCATTGTTTTTGTCATATTTTACATTAATGTATTAAAGTACGTTTAAATGTAATTAGTAATTCTATTATAAAAATTAGATTTGCATTAAGTCATATTACAACTTCATCAATTAGAACACAAGAATATAGACTAATGTGTGAAATACATAAAGTAAAATATGTAGCTCCATAGTTGACACCTCACATAGGTGGAACTCTACTACGCTTAAAAGAGCACTACCTTATCGCGATATAATTAATGATTTGATTAATAGAGATATGATGGATAAAGATGGTAATCTTTTTTTAAAGAAGATGATTGAAATCTAGTTAAAAATCTTATTCCTATTTTACAAAAATTTAATGAAAAAACAAAAATAATTTTTGGTTATTTTTATCCTATGGCTGATTTATTATTACCAACACTGTATGAAATTGTGAAAATTTTCGACAAATATAGATGTCATAAAGACTTAGAAGGGGTAATTTTTGACATGGAGGAAAAATATTATAGATATTATGAAATAATATCGGATATAGTCGTGATTGCACTAATTTTAGATCCTAGGTGTAAGTTGGAGTTTTATTTGAATATAATTGAACAATATAATAAATATATTTGTAATACAGAATTTAAGAGTGAAGATGAAGAAAAAAAGAATTTTAGATATAATAAAGAGAATGAATAGAAATTATAGCCAACATAGTAGGACACGTGAAGATAATATAGGTACATCACAAGGAGCATCGAGGAGCCGAGAAGGACTTTTTTAAAGCATGGCCTACTTGAGAGATAAACGACCATCAGCTACAAGTAAGAACGAAGGAAGCGCGGAGTTAGCACTCTACTTCTCCAAAGATTCTTATTAAGATATCCAAGTTTTAATATTTTGGAGTGATGAAAGAACAATTCGAAAACTCTTCCTACTTTATCTATAAGTGCTCCAGATATATTTGCCACTCAAATGTCGACTGTAGCATCTGAGAGTGTTTTCAGTGTAGGTAGGCGCGCTTTAACCGACACTAGGACAAGACTAAAATCAAATTCCATAAGATTTAATTTTACATTTTATGGAAGGATTGGCTAGATCAAGAGTATAGAAACAAGTGCCTTTGAAAGACAAAGACCATTATAGAAAAGTTTGAAGGAAATGATGAAAAATGGTTTGATGACTTGTCAAAGAATACAGCTATTGAACCCGATAGTAATTTAGACAGCTTGCATGAATGGTTTGTTTATCATGGGCCCATTTAGATAATATTGTATAGTATATTAGTAATTTTTTTAATAAAGCTATTTGTTGAGATTTAGTTATATAATTATGTCATTATTTTTATTCAAATTAAAGCTACGGGTAGGGAGGTCTATGCCACACCCCTTACCATCTACAAAAGTAGTGTTTTTCTTAAATCTATAATTATTTTTTTTATTTGTTAAATTATTTAACTTAATTTTAATATTTGAAAAATATTATACTATATAAAACTTTCAAGACGTAATATTATGTAGGTATTTGATGAAAATATAATATTTCTAAAAAATACAACTAAAATAATACTTTAAAATATTATATTATGTTAATACTTTAAAAAAAAATTATTTTAAATTACTTTAACTTTTATCATGTCAATAAAATATGTTGTATATAAAATTTATGCTATTGTTTTTTTTGTTTTTAAGAGTTCTTTGAACTAAATAAATAAAAAATTGCTTATTTCTTCTTCTTCATCACAATTACATCAAGTATTGCTTAAAAACTTAAAAAAAAAGCTCGTTTAGTCCTTTTAAGGCTCGTTTAGCCCGGAAACATTTAGGCTCGACCCTATTATTAAAAAGGGCGATTAGGGGCTGTGCTCTCCCCACTAAAAAAAAAAAGAAAAAAAGAATCTCGGCCTGGTTAAATGGTTTTGTGAGCTGGCCCATTTGACACCTTTAGGCATGAGTATGCCCTATTTATAATCTGTGCAGTAAATGGATGGATATTCTATATATGACCTAGGGATGAAAAGAACGATATTTGTTGCAAAATGATCATTGGCTCTTACATCACATATAAATAGCATTTTCATGCATATTGAGGATGTACGCGCTCATCATTATTATTGCTATATAGTTATATCGCTCTCCAATCATACATGATTCCATAATTAACTTGAGTATGAACCGGCCTCTACTAGAATACCCTTAGAGCGCCCTTTCATTCGCTCCATTTGTTTCCTAGCCCTGTACTTTTGACATTGGAGCTGTATGCTTGACTAGAGGAAATTCGCAATACTCACATTTTTAGATTTCATAAGAGGGAATTCCAAGATCCAAGCAAATTTTTTCAGTACTTGTCATATGAAAATAACATTTATTTTGCAATACCAGTTCATGTTTGCTTTTATATTGAAAAGATTTCAGTTTCAATTAAATCTTGATAGAGTTTTTATGATAATTTTAGTTTGAACAATCTATAATTGAATTCAAATCTTCGTATTAAAACGGCTCAAGTCCATAAATGTAACGACCCGGATCTAGAACATCCGTCCCTAGACCGGAAATCGCTAC
>JACFYI010001284.1:26427-41462 GCA_014898755.1 Handroanthus guayacan
TTGTTATTATGATTTAGCTCGTTTATGCTCTTGCTGAGCTATTGTTTGTGCTCTGATCGAGCTATTGTTTATGCCGTTGACGAGCTATTGCTTATGCTCTTGCCGAGCTATCGTTGATGCCTTTATTGAGCCATTCGTTTATATTGTTTATGAAATAATTACAATTGTCGGCATGTTCATTGTTGAGCTCATTGTCTCGTTATCCTTTTATTGGCTTCCATATTCGTTCCTATTCCATAGCTATGCTTCTTACTAAGTCAATGGACTTATTTAATTATTCTACCATATGTAGGTGAATAAGTTGGAAGCTTATTGGATGTAATTATGAGATTATGCTTTGTATTTTCGTTTATTGTAAATGATGGAGATGTACGAGTACTGTTTAGAGTTTATATCCGTTTTGAGATTTCTAGATATCCTACTGGGTGGCTTGTAGCCACTAGGACTATAGTATGTGGTGAGTTTCTGTAAATATGGCTTGTTTAGTTTGGCATTGTAATAGTATAGCTCCCGTTAAGTATAATGAACGTTGAGGCCTACGTATATAAGTTACATTTTGGAGTTTGCTTAGTATATCGTTCCCGATTGTATGTATGTATGTGGTTCCAATAGAGGTCCGCCTGCGCTTTCGGCCCGGGGGCGGCCTTTCCCGGAGTCTGGGGTGCTACAAAAGAGGAAGCATAATTTTTTTTCTTTTCAATTATGCCTCCTGTGGGAGCACATAACATGTCTTTTGCGCCTCTGGGAGGCGTGACACTTTGAGCAATTCTGCCTGTGGGATGCACGAGGTTCAAGTAATGGCACCTGTGGGAAGTGCAAGGCTTCGAGCAATCATGCCTATTGGAGGCACAATTTTTTTTCCAAAAAAAAAAAAAATATCGTGCCCAGTACAAGCATGACATGGTCTAGAAGGGCACCTGTCATAAGTGCAATCCTTTTTTTTTTTTCCCAAAAATATCTCACAATTTCATATTGTAATATGCAGGACCTAAAAATATTTGAAAAAGTAGATTACAACACTTATTTCGTAATAGACCAAGTAGTTGAGAGTAAAGACAAATTGAAAGAATAGGCAAAGTTCACTGCACGAGAGCATAATTTGTTTTTAATAGTACAATCATCACATAGACGAAACGTATATATATCATACAAGAGGTACGGCAAAGGAAGGATAATGCGAGCAAATATAGATTTAGAGAGCCAAAAGTTCACAAGGATGAAAAAATGCAGATGTCCTTTTATGTTGATAGGACACATAGAACATGAGGGTGAATGGCGGATATCAGTATCAAATGGAAAGCATGACCACCATCCAGTGAGGTATCAGCATGGGCACTCAATGGTGAGTAGACTGACCTAGGATCAGTATGAAATTATAAAAATATCGAGTAAGAGTCACATGAATCCAAAAGAAATTTGGATCACCTTAAGCACGAGGACCCTACTATTCAAACTTTTTTGAAGCATATATATAATGTTAGAAATAAAATGGAGGCAGAAGCTCTGCGTGGACATATAGTTATTCAGCATCTCATGCACTGTATTGTTGAGAATGCTTACTGTGGTACCGTGTCGATCTGACAACCAACGAAATAATTTACCTTTGTTTGCCTACCTACGGTCCATTGAGCTATTGAGGATGTTCCCATATGTATTGCTGATGGGTACAACGTATAAGACTAACAAGTACTAAACATGTTTTATTGAATTATTTGTTAATTTATTTAGTTTTGATTATTTATATACAACTGTTTAATATTTAATATATTTCTAATAGGTATAAGATGTCTCTACTAGAGATTATTGGAGTGAAAAGAATTTTAACGTAGCAGTTACTTTTATGAGAAATGAATTAGAGGAGCATTACAGTTGGGTTTTGAATAATTTATGGCATCTTTTCGATGGAGGCATTCTACCCAGCAATATTGTTACAGATAGAGAGGTGGGGTTGATGAAGGCGCTGGAGCATATATTCCCAAAGTCATATCATCTTCTCTGTTGATTTCATATTAATAAAAATGTACGGCTGATGGCAACAAAGCTCATGGGTTGGATCAAAGGATATGGTATTAATTTGTCTCACCACTCTTGGAAGACATTGATTAATTCTCTTACTGTGGAGGAGTACGACTCCAACTACAACCAACTAATGTGAAATTATCAATGTTGCCTATTGTTATTGACATATTTCAACGAGACTTGACTCGTACATAAGGAGAGGTTTGTTCGGGCATGGACTGACATGGTTTTTCATCTCAGTAACAGTACAAAGAATAGGTAATTAATTATTTAGTGTCGTTTCCTTTGTAATAGTAATAAATTATTTTTAACAATTTTATGTTGGTAAACAGGATGGAGAGTGCACATTCATCTCTAAAAACATGGCTCGGCTCATCCACTGAAGGATTTGACACTGTATGGAGCCAAATACACTCTCAGATTGAGTCCCAGATCAATGAGATTTTGGTTGAGTTTGCAAAATCATCAAGAATACAGAAGCATGTAGTTTCGTATCGGTGTTGTCAAGCACTCAGTGGAGTCGTCTCACACAAAGCATTGAGCCTGATGGATTAGGAACGCAAGCTGGGGATTACTTTCGGAGTGAAGAAAGATCCGTATAGGTGTACATGTTACTTGAGAAACACCCATGGCCTCCTATGTGCACATGAGATTACTGAGAAGAACGTAGACATGAGTCATTTTTTAGTGATGACAACCATGTATTCTGGAGGACTCTGAGCACAGAAGGCCGCCACCGACGAATACAGTTGCAGACAAGCAAATTGAAATAAGAGGCTTGATCGAGGGATATGTTAAAGAATTGTACACGTGCCCGATGATTGAGCATAAGCATATATCTCACATCACGTTTTCTCACCTTTATCCAGAGGTTGTCTACTTGGATGAGCCCTCCGCGCAGCAGCCTAGGGGCTGACCGAAGAAAAATTGATTGCAAGAAACCCATTGGCCTGGGAGTACACATTCTTGAAATTCAGCATCGGTAAGTTTTCTTTTGGATCAAATAGGGGTCGAGGCTGATCTTTTTTCGGTTCGAGGGGTCGTGGATGTTCGTCTTCAGGGTTAGTCAGTAGAGACTATTCTAGGAGAGGTCGTGGGTCATTGTCGTCATCAGGCAAAGGTGCACAATTGTCGTCGTCATGTGCTCCAGTTCGAAATGAGAAGCCTCTTCCGGATTTCCATTTAATTCTATCCCATTTCCTTATTCCACACATAATATCTTATGTTGATGTTAGTGGGGACTGTAATTGTGGATATCGATGTGTGGCTCAAGTTGTTTATGGTATGAGCATAAATGACTTAATGTATGACGTATACTAAACGATCACATATGGCCTAGATGGGCACTATACATCAGAGTCTTCGGTGAAGACGACCTGGTGAAATCTATGCTAGTCGGGTATTGGTAGCCATTTGCCACTTTATAAATGACAAAATTCCAATGAATAGGTAGATGATACTTTCAGATATAGGTCTGGTCATAGCCACACACTACATGCAATTGTTCTTGAATTATCGAGGAACCAGTGTATCACGCATTTGCCGTTGCTATGGAAAAAGAATGCTTCAAAGATTGCTCATGTCATCTCCATTATATACGGTGCTAGTGCACAACATTTCATTTAGCTTACGTTGAGAGACAGTTGCCCTCTGCCACTGATTAATCCACAGTGAGACCGATGCCGAGATCCTAGAGTCACATCGTTACGATAATTATTGAGCAGTAGGATTCGTAAGTGGGAATTGCTTGCCGCGCATATGTAATATTATTTACTGACTGTAAGCAATTAAAATTTGCACGTCTCATGAATATGTGTTGGGGTACATATGTAGTCATTTACAAGAAAGTATATATACTCATATAGTTTTTTTTAAGAACGATGAGGGACTTAAGGCTAGGCCATAAAGGCGGCAACCTTAGGAAACTAGACCATAAAGGCGGAAATTTTTACTCTAGACATAGACTGTCAAGAAAAACTAAGATTCAACCGTCCACTTCATAAAAACCCTAAAACGCCATCCCTCGGCTCAAATGGGCAAAGAGAAAGGCATTTAAAAATCTTAATCTTTCTGCCTGTCTATATCCAAAAACCCTCTTAAGACTCTTAAGAATCTCAAACATATTTACAGAGCAACATCTTAAGTGAGCATGATGCCTAATAGTGAAAAACATTATGTAGCTCAACACTGAGAAGATTTAGCCTGCCATTCAGGCTAATGAGATACAAAAACATAAATTATAGAAAATAAAAGAAGAATTGTCTTAGTAAGACTTCGTAAATACTCTTTATTCGTCAATATGAAAATATTTTTACAAAATAAAGGGGAGGAAGTAAAGGGTGGAGACCATGAAATTACAAAGGAAGGTATAGGGAGAGTTCTAAAATTCTAAGGAAAGTTCTAGCTAACACGAGAGTGGGACCTTTCTTATAAAGAGAAATTCTGGACATCAAAAAACAATACAAAAGAATTAATTACGGGCTTGAAATTTTCACGCAATAGGACTATTGCAAAAATTACTTTATTAAAGTAAATAGAAAATCTTGATGTGCCGCCATTCTTTTCTGCTGCTAGACCCTTCTTTTTTCTTGATATTATCTCTAATAGTCTCTTTGAGACTTTCAAAAATATCATCAATACTTGGTTCTTCTTCTTCGAATGGACCTTGAGATTCTCCTGTAAGACATGTGAATTGATTTTTTCTTTCTGAGGAGGTTGCCATTGACATATCAGATTTATTATTAGTTCCAATATCAACTTCTAGATTTTTAATTAAATCTTTTTTCATTTCTTCAATGGATGACTCAACCAATTCTTGTTTGGAGACTTCTCGTTTTTGCATTTGACTTTTCTTGATAATATGTTGACAGGGGCTGGGAGATTTCCTTTGCTATTTTAACTTAATCTGTTGGCGATATTCACCAAGCTTCTCTTGAATTAAATCAATGAGTACTTGGCCATAAAGGGCCCCTGTTTCCTATTTTTTAGGAGTAATTTACTCCAGAATTTGGTGAAGAAAATTCTTCTGAAAATGGAATATTGTGGGGAGTATAATAAACTTGTGGAGCCCATTTCCAGATCCATAGTATAGAGAATTCCACAAAAAAGTGCAAAGAAGGTATTCCTTCACTACATCTATTACAATGCTCTAAATTAATAAGTTTGGGAGAGCAATTCACATATTCTGCATATAGAAGCTTGAATGGTTCTGGGAGGATTTTTGGTGATGGACCATAATTCATCCACCATTGATGAAACCAATTAGGGAGCTCTCGTTTATAAACTTCTGAGCAAACTTTAATAAACCATGAATGCTTTCTTTTATGATTTTCATAAAGTAAGGCTTTATTAAATGTCTCAATATAATTTCAATAGTTAAATTTGATTGGAATTTTTAAATCCTAATGAAAATATTCTTTTTCTCTTAGGGTACTGATTCCCCATTTTTCAGCGGATATAATGCTTTTGATAATAATCTTACTGAAATTATAACTTGTCCGGCTATTAGTCAAATAAAAATGTGTAATTTTACATGATCCGGTGGTTATGAGAATATTCTCATAATGGGATATTTGTTTATATGATCCTGCAGCATATGATGCTACATCAAGATACTTTTGCATTAAGGTCCATGGCTTATCCTGCCATTGGAGATCTTTGTTTTCTAGGAGTAATATTATCTCGTTTCAAAAAGTCTTTTCATAAAGTAAGGAGTCATCATTCTCCTTTTTAGCTGCTAGATTAGCATAAGTGATAGCATTATCATCCTGTTCCTTTTGGTTCTTAAATTCAAGAAACTCGTTATATAAATGATCATTTTGAGGGATATAACATGTAGACAATGATGGAGTATTTGCAATATTAGCGGCTATTAGTCTTTGTTGACCATGTTGGACTATTGCTCATCCACTTTCTCTTCTATTTGAGGGAAAGTTTTGACCCCTTCCTCGTGGGATCATTCCTGTAAAAATTTATGAGAGAGAAAGTCAGACAGACTATTATCTAAACCTTTTTTATATTGAATTATAAAATCAAATGACGCTAGATGAGCTTACTATCTTGCAAACATTTGCTTAGAGATATCATGTTTAAAGTCTTTGTTAAACATATATATTGCATATTGGAAATAAGTTTTTTATAATAAATTTTTGATCACATAAATCATCTTGAAATTTCAATACACATTTAACTATTGCCAAAATTTCTTTAGCAATAGTAGCGTAATTCTTTTAACTATTATTCCATTTTTCCCAATAAAACCTAACAAGATATTTTTGTTTAGTCTTTGGATGTATCTGTTTTAAAATACCACTGTATCCTATATCAGATGCATCTGTCTCAATATTTTTTTGCCAATTTGGGTTAGCAACCATCAAACAAAGAAGATTATTAACCTTTTGTTTGATTCTCCTAACAACCTCAATATATTGATCTGTCCAAGGCTTAAGGATTTTCTTAAGCCTCTCATATAAGATAGCAGTATCCTCAGCAAGAGTTTTATAATAGGCTGAAATATAATTTAAGCTTCCCAAGAACCTCTGTAGTTGGGTTTTAATTGTAATCCTATCAGGGAATTTTGATGCAAACTCAATACTTCTATTAATAGGAACAATTTTTCCTCTTGCTATATTTTCTCCCAAGAATCTCACTTTTGCTTGAAAAAGAAGCATTTTTGATCTAAATATAACCAAACCATTTTGTATAATGATTTTCTTGAAAATATCAAGATGTGTAAAATGCATTTCTATATTTTTTGAAAAAACTAATATATCATCTATATAGACTATAATGAACTCACTAAAAAGAATGAATATATCATTCATGATTTTTTGAAATTCTGAAAGAGCATTCTTCAGACTGAATGGCATAACGTTCCACTTAAACTGTCTCATTGGAACATTAAAGGCAGTTTTATACCTGCCTTCTTCAGCAATCTGTATTTGCCAGTATCCTGACTTTAAATCAAATTTGAAAAAATGATAGCATCATATAATCTATCTACTAAATCCTTTTTATTTGGAATTAGATGTCTAATCCACTTTAAAACTTTATTAAGTGGTTTACAATTTATAAATAATTTAGGAACACCTCTTTCTTGCTCAACATATTTATTAACATAAAATATTGTACAAGGCCATGGACATTTCGAAGGTCTTATTAAGCCTTTTTGTAAAAGTGAAGAAATTTCTTTTTTTACATAATTCTAAGTATTCAGAATTCATATGGCATAATCTAGCTTTAGTACGAATTTTCTTTTCATCAAAATCTTCTTCATATGGAAGATTAACAATATGCTTTTTTCTAGTCCAGAAAGCATTTGGATGGTCATTACAAATCTCTAAAGAAAATTGATTGGTTATAAACTTAGTTTTATCTTGTAATTTAGGATCTTGAAGTTTTTCTTCATTCGTTAAAATATTTATTTCCTATTTAAGAAAACTCATTTGTTCATTTTTTGCTAAAAGCACATCTTTAATCTCATGAAGTACTCTGGTAAAAGGGTTCAGTTATAAACTGAAAGCTGATTTCTTTTTCTTCAAAGGTTCCTATAAACCTTTTTCATTTATATTTTTTTATAGGAAATATTTTCTTTAAAAATGGGGTTCCTAATATAAACTGGTTAGTAATATTTTTGACTAGCAAAAAACTGGTCGGGATACAAATCTTATCCTTGCAAATATAAGCTTTAGGAATTTTAAACTTAATATCCATTTTTTGACCATTTGCAGAACTAAGGGAATGAGTGGTTTTATAAAAATACCAGGTTGAGATTACACCTTCTTGAATGCAATTTAAATCAGCTCCTCTATCAACCGAAGCTGTTAATTCTTTTTTGAATCTATTATCAATTAATAAAGTGATTTTTATAAACCATTTTTGAGACCTTACTATCTCAAGTGTTGAGAGGAAATTCTCCTCTTCTGAAAATTTAATTTGATTATTAAGATCTGAAAATGACATTATTTGTTTCCCATTACTAATTTCCAATTTAGAAATTCTTTCATCAAGAAATCTATTTTCTTTTTTCAGATTATGAATCTCATTTCTAAAGCTAATAGCTTCATCCATTAAATAATATACTGTGGTTGGGGTTTCAATCTTCTGTCTTTGTTTCAGAAGTTTTTGAACCTCAGCCATGGTATAAGGTTTTGATGAAGTAATAGTCTCTTGGCTCCTATAAGGAGTACTTGAAGTGCTAGGAGTATTCTCCTTTTGATCTATGATCTTAGATCTCATTTCTGGATCTTTTATAAATTTTAGAAGATCCAAAAGACTATCATTATTAATGATATTGACTTCATTGAATTGGGTGATGATCTTATAAAGTTCCTTGTCTTCATTTCCCTATTTTAAACAAGGTTCTCTTTGTTGGCAAGGATCACAACATTCTTCTTCAGAATTAGACATATAATCTTCATTTTCTATTGCTTGAAGATCTTCAGATTCTGAAGACCTTTCTGACTCATCATTGTCAAACTCTTTTTCAGATTCAGAATTAAGAAGTAACTTTGATAAATTTTCTTTTAATTCATTATCTATGGTCAGATTATTGATCTTTTTCTTCATCTTGCATTCATCAGCAAAATGACCTATTTTTCCGTACCTATAACATGCTTTAGTTTCTTTATTATCGTTACTTCTTTCTTTTCTATCCTCTTTTCTTTTCTCTCCTTTATCATTTCTTTTTTTTTCTTTTTCTAATCCTTATAAGTTTTTCTTCTTTTTTCTGCCTATGAGGCTTACTAATGGATGGTTGTTCCATACCAACTTGACTACAAAATTGACCTAATTGTCTTTTTTCTGCAAGATGCTACCTCTTAATCTGTTGATTTAACCTAATTTCATTACATAAGGATAAGCCTTCCTGAATGCAAATGCCTATAAATTTTCCATAAGTATAATTTTCATACTCAATAATGAGGGTAGGCCATCAATAAATTTTGATTTCAATGAGTACTATTAAACTCTGGTAATTCAAAAACTCTACTGAGAAAAGTATCTTTATACCATCTCCACATAGTGAGAATTTGACATTTATGATAATAATCATATATGTATGTACTACATAAGTTTTATTTAAAATAATACAAAAAATATAATCTAAGTAAAATTCATTCCCACTAAAGAAATAAAAAGAAATTAATTTAACAATAGAAAACTCGTAATATTTAATTACCATCTGGCTACTGATCACAGTGCACAAGAAGAATGTCCATTAGTGTAAGACATTATTTTCCTAATCAACTCGCCGTATGAAAATTAAAATGGTTTGTGATATGAAATGGTTGGTGGGGCAGGCTATCTCTCAAATATTTTTGCAGCTGTGGTTTCTTCGTGTTTTCTTTTCCATCTCTTCAAGCTTTTTCTACCTTTCGTTATGTTACTATCACTATTGGAGATAATGTTCTTGGGCAAAGCGAGCATAGTTGTCAAAAAAGTGTACTCTCTTTATATCCAGTTCTAATTATTGGTCTTCTTTTCCCTCTAATAATTCTAAACGTATCACGATTGATTTTTCCTATTTTCCATTCATTCAGCACTTGATATTACAAAAGTAGCCCGTGCATGATATGTCGGATTCGTCGATATTATGATCGTTCAGGGCAAACCTCGCATGATCATCTATTTGATGCTGAATGTTACAGAAGCTGACCAGCCCATATTTAGTGCCGAGCCCTCACTATTGAATGGATTAATCTCCAGGTTGCATGTGAGTTTAATAATCTTCGGTCCAAAATTATCTTCTCTATCCTGTGGAATTATTTTACAGTCCGTGAATTTCAAACAAAGCATACACATGGATACGGGGATAAGGATTTTATTTTATTTTATTTTTTGAAATATTTAGCATAATGGACTGGCCTTCACAGTTCACAAGAAGATATGATCAATGTAATCTTTTATTTAGCTATTTGAAATACATAGCATGAACAGTGTAAAGGAACCAAAAAGCAACAAGACAAGTCCCTTCAAAGAAGTTAACCTTTCAACTGTGAAGTGTCCACGGTCGAGACTCAAGTGCCAGTGCATCTTCTTTTGATATTTTGGTTTTGATTCACAATGGGAATTGACAAATGATTGATAGCAAATATCATCTTTGATTCATGACTCATTAGATGGCAATTACATAACAAATGAATTCATGACTCAAAAATCATAGTTGGATTCTTGACTCACGTTTAACTTCATATATTTTTAAATACTCTCCAATTTAGGAATACTTCATCTCAGATTATATCACTAACTTTGTCTCTTACAGTCAAGATTTCTTGTTTAATTTGATTTGTTCTACATTCATTTCTATTCTCGTGTTTAAATCTATTGACATAGTTTGTTTCATCTCTATAGTTGCTTCTGAATTAGTTTATAATATCTAATTCAATCTCTATATCGGAATTGACAACATATCCAGTGTAACATTTCTATGCAGCCAAATAACATCATGAGATCCTTCTTGTTTACCAGAAATCCATCTCTAATTCCATTATGAAATTCCTCCAATATGTCATGTCAATATGATCTGTCTCTGGAGGAAAATAACATGCAAATCATGCCTTCAAAACGTAATTAATCTTCTTCCAATTTTAACCACGGAAACTTACTTATCTCAGATCAGAGTAGACTTGAATCACTGACTTTGCATTGTTTCTTTTTCCTAATCGTAGTTGACTTGAATTACTAACTATGAATCACCTCTTCAATCCGAATTGAATCACCAATTATGAAAAACGATCTGAATTTACACAGCCCAAATACTAGTAGCAATTTTTATCCAATTTATTATTATAAACTCTCTTATTACAACATATGTAGGAGAGATATATAAAAATTGGAGAGAGACTTTTTATGTGGAGAGAGAATGAGTTTTATTTGGAGAGAGAAATCAATCTGGGGTAGAGTTCTGGAGAGAGAGAAATTCTCTTCTGCCATCTATTTTCAATTCTGTACATAATAGAAATCTATTCAATAACTTACCCTATCCATTAACCCCATAATTAGTAGCAGGTGATTGTAGGGAGTTATCTCTAATTCAAATCTCAACTACTCTCTCCAAAGACAATTAGGTCCGATCACCGAAATCCAAGACTCAATTTCCAACATCTCCCACTCGTACAAAACGAGCTGAAACTAAGTCCCAGTGTAATTCGAAACTCAGTACTATTCATACAGGAATATAGGCTGTGTAACTAGTGAGCATAATGAACAAGAGCTATGAGCTATACACCGGTTAAGGATATATAGCAGCTTATCTCCAAAAAAATGCAATGAGGGCTTTTATCTCGCTATATCCCTAACTTTCTTCTTACCACACTGATCAACGTATCTCTTATTTTTTAAACATATAATGTTTGCAAGGCATACCTGACCATTACTAATCTCACATATTCACAATTGTGTCCCAAATATAACTAGCTAGCTAGCTTGAATACAAGTTATGTGTCAATAAAAGAATAGCCTTCCTTTCCAACTTGAATCTCTCCTTTTCATTTTAGTTGTTTACCTAGACACGTGCCGAATTGTGAGATTGTTCATCGCTATTAGTCGCATGCTAAAGTAGCAAAACTTGAATAAGGATTCGAGAAATAGTTAAAGTACTAAATATACTTTTGGGTCTCACACAATGAGAAATTAGAGACTTATTTGCTCATTACCTAAGTTGTTACTTTAAGTACACATGATATGAAACATGTGTTATGATGCGAACGTATGCCATGTGCTCAATAAAGCATTGTATAGATCTTAGTCTAAGTGTATCTCAACACTTAACATGTGTTTTTTCCTTTATTCATCTTCTCGTAACAATCTCGAGAACAACTCAGATTTGGCTTATAAGAAGTCAATGGATCATTGGTAATCTATTTCTATTACTAAACTCTCAATAGTAATCTCATTTTTGTCACACTTAGACTAAGGCAGCATTTATACAAAGTAAATCAATAATGCTTTATCTCTGCACATTACTGAATGTCAGAAGTGATTGTTTGTGTGAGAGAGCCAATCTCTACTTGTCTAACATACCTCTTAAGGTATAGACATCATATTAAGCATGTGTATCATGATACTCATTTGTTATAAGATACGCAGCCTGTGTAAAGATATGAACAAGCTTAAATACAACATGCTCCGTGTAACCCAATAATACGCAAGCCACCATTGTATGTGCAAACATTTATTTGAGCATCGCCTTCCTTTTCTTAACTGCATCTCTCACAAAGTTGAGTTTCATATCTTTGTATTTGATCTTCCCATGATATTTGGAATTATTGCACAAGCAATAGCTAATTAGTTATTATCACAAGAAATTGTGACTGCTCCCACTGAACTTATCATATCCAAATACCGTAAGATTTTTCTTAACACAAATACCTTGTACTACAAAATTGCATGCTACAACTTCAACATCAGTTGCGGATTATCGATGCTTAAATCGCTAACCCAATTACCTTTTTTGTGTATCCTTTTAAATTTGGATCTTTCCTCGATTAACATAGAAAATGATTTCCAATAATCACCAAGTATATCTAAAATCTCATTTTAGATAATCCGATGTTTTCTTCTTGGATTTGACTGATACCTGCTAATTAGACTCATAACTTGACATGTTAGAGCATGTACACCCCTATAGTATACATTATGTTCACAACAACATTTCTATATAGTACTTTGGACATGTATAATTTTTTTTAGGAGCCTCTGGATATATTTCACAATTATACTTCTAATCTTAGCCACAGGAATATCATTGGGTTTGCAACTTCCATAGTGAATCACTCTAATATATCTTAATATGTAATTCTTGAGACATCACAGAAGGCCTCTCAGAGCGATCTCTATGGATGTAACATACTCCTCATCGTTCTTAGCTAATAGTATGTCCCTTAGAGATAGAATTAAGTACTCTTATTGGACCTTAAACAAAAATACAATGGCCTTATCCCTCATAATGAAATTATTTGAGATTATAGCTCTACAAGCTCTCAAATATCATTATTAAGCAGGCTGCTATTGGTCTTTTTAATTTTAGACCTACCTTCTTGGCCTCAGAAAAATCAACTAGTTGTCTTAATAGACTTTATTCTCAGGGTCTCTACTGAGAAAATTAGTCCAAGTATCCATCTAATGTAATTCTATATCTGAATTAGCTAATATGGCTAATATCGAGTGACCAGAAGTATGTCTCACCACTGATGAAAAAAGATGCATCCATTATGAACTCTATAGTTAAGGATAACCTCTTGCCACGAATTCACTACTCTATCTTGCAATGGTTCTATCAACCTTTGGCTCAATATTTCAAGAAAGCAAATTAGAGGGATAAAGTACATGAATGTTATATGAATATTTGGGAGTTATAAGGTGTAACACCCCAAGAATTCTCCTAATTAAAATTCTAACTTTCCATTTTCGAATAATAAATCATTTTTGTAAATAAGAAAATTGTTCCATTGTTAAAATAATTTTCTTGCATTTGAAAATTTTTTGTGCAATCAAATTCCCATTTATGCCCTGTTTTTGGCCTAAAACGAGCTATTTCGATCTACAAAACAAACCCCAAACCAAGCCCAAACCTTAGCCTAAATTTTGACTCACTTTATAAAAATTCAAAAAAAAAAGGGGGGGATTGAAGCAGCTGCCAAGTAATAGCTGCAAAATGGGTGAGGATTTTCCTCACCCATTGCCATTACCTTTTCCCCAAATCTCTCCAAGAAGCATGGCCTAATTGCACGTAAGTCCTCGACAAGAATTCCTTTGCTATGAGGCCCTTCTCTTCAATTATAAATATAAAGTTTGAGAGTGAGGGTGTATTCTATACTCAATTTTAAGACAAAGTTAAAGAATTTCTAATTTCTTCTCATCTTCATTTATCCTCTTACGATTTTTTATCTTAAGGAGAAAATCTACTTACCATAAATACCACTCTACCATTTGATATAAAGGGAAAAGACTAGAAAAGAACACTCTCTAATACTAGCTTCTTGGTAAGAATGAATGGTTATATATAAGTATATATGGTGGTTATGAGGTTACATATTAAAGTTTAGCTTAAATCTTCATTTTCATAGGTTTGTGAAATTTTCTTTGGATCAACCTATCACTCCGATCATGAGCTTAGGATGAGGGTGAGATTTATGGCATGTTCCTTTTTGCTTCCTTGCGAAATCTCTTGATCATGGCTTGATTTAATGTGTTATGGAGCAAATGTTCGATCTTTGTGATAATTTTTGGTTATTTAGCTCCATTACCATTTGTTGATGATTTAGACCTCTTGTTCTTTGTGAGACCTCATTCTTAGCAAGATTATGCTTTAAGGACTAGCTTTAAGGACTATGACTATGGGGTAAAATAAGACCTAAAGCAAGAAAATTATGTATATAAGCACACAAGCGCTGATTTGAGCGCCAAACGCCTTGTTTGGGCACCCCAGCACTCGACTCCAGTGAGCAAAAGTACTATTTAAGTGCTAGAGAGCTCAAATGAGCACTTAAATGCCCATCTTAGTAGCTAAAAGCAATGTTTAGGTGCTCGAACTCCAATGAGCACCTTAACGTCCAATACAGTGCATAAAATTTCATTTTTAAACACTTGAGTTTGTATATGATCTTTCTAAACATGTTTAAAGTTTCAAAATGAAAATTTTCCACGTCCTTGGTGCAAGTTCGAAACATTCATTCGAATCAATCACTTGTTCAAGTTTGTGCTCGTTATTGCTATATGCTTATGATATGTCCATATATGATTTGATAGGTTTGAATATTCCAAGCCTGCATGAATGTTCGCAAGTTGGGCCTGTGAATATACAGGGGGATTTGATTGGACAATTTGGGTCAACAATTGAAACCCCTGGATATTCCTGCGTGGTGGATAGATCGGATGAATCCTAGAGATAGGATTCTGAAGGGCTACTCCGAGGCATATGGTAGTTGATAGTGCCTTCATGTATGTATGACACTCCTTGAGGAAGTATTGGAGGGATAAGACTGACATGTTTGATATATGTTGGAGATATAAGGGTG